>CM026413.1:19084229-19129516 GCA_014858505.1 Corymbia citriodora subsp. variegata | reverse complement strand
CTGTTTTACCAATGCTACCCATGCCATAGATCCTAGTGAACCGCATGCCACCGGAACCGATGTCTAATAAATTGTTCATGGCTAATATTCAATCATCCATTCCAACTAAATCTTTAGTTATTTCTCTCTATCTTGTCTTGAGCCTAACCACAGTCTCATTAACAAATTGACTTGATAAGATTTCCATTGCTGCCACAAAGTCAAACAGTTTCAATTGAAAAAATATAGCAAATTTTCATGTTGACAAATCATTTACATAAATCAAAGCTCAAATCTGCCTCAAGTTATTTCAAATCCACAGCTGTTGTTTGTGAAATTCCAATCTTTCTTTTGGATTGCATATTTTTAAAACAATAATATTACATTCATTAATGGGAAGAGTTTTATTACATTCTTAATGTGAAAAGCTTCTCCACAAGATCATACTCCTTCGGAAATTTACAAAAGAAGAACAAGCATGTTTCATTAGAAATGGAGAAAAGGATATACGATGAAATTCTAGATTTGACTGCCCGAAGTCCAATGCCACTTCGTTAGCGAGAGACATCATTTTGGACATTTGTATTGCGTGACTCATGGGATTAGATTGAAAGTTACGAACAGGCAATTTCATAGCAACTTCAACCTTTAATTTATAGCCAGTACAGTTGATAGCTTTAGAAAAAATGAGATGCGGACAATTATGAAGGTGTACGTTTTCACATGCCTAGTTTCTTTTGAGTTTCTCTTCGGTGCCTTTGAACTTTTTAATTAAATAAAATCTGATTTTCACTTGGTAAGATTTCCATTGCTGCCGCAAAGTCAAACAGTTTCAATTGAGAAAATATAACAAATTTTCATGTTGACAAATCATTTACATAAATCAAAGCTCAAATCTGCCTCAAGTTATTTCGAATCCACAGCTGTTGTTTGTGAAATTTCAGTCTTTCTTTTGGATTGCATATTTTAGAAACAATAATATTACATTCGCTAATGGGAAGAGTTTTATTACATTCTTAATGTGAAAAGCTTCTCCACAAGATCATCCTCCTTCGGAAATTTACAAAAGAAGAACAAGCATGTTTCATTACACAAGGAGAAAAGGATATATGATGAAATTCTAGATTTGACAGCTCGAAGTCCAATGCCGCTTTCGTTAGTGAGAGACATCATTTTGGACATTTGTATAGCGTGACTCATGGGATTAGATTGAAAGTTACGGACAGGCAATTTCATAGCAACTGCATCCTTTAATTTATAGCTAGTATACTTGATAGCTTTAGAAAAAATGAGATGCGGACAATTATGAAGGTGTACGTTTTCACATGCCTAGTTTCTTTTGAGTTTCTCTTCGGTGCCTTTGAACTTTTCAATTAAATAAAATCTGATTTTCACTTGATAAGATTTCCATTGCTGCCGCAAAGTCAAACAGTTTCAATTGAGAAAATATAACAAATTTTCATGTTGACAAATCATTTACATAAATCAAGCTCAAATTCGCCTCGAGTTATTTCGAATACACAGCTGTTGTTTGTGAAATTTCAGTCTTTCTTTTGGATTGCATATTTTAAAAACAATAATATTACATTCATTAATGGGAAGAGTTTTATTACATTCTTAATGTGAAAAGCTTCTCCACAAGATCATCCTCCTTCGGAAATTTACAAACGAAGAACAAGCATGTTTCATTAGAAAAGGAGAAAAGGATATACGATGAAATTCTAGATTTGACCGCCCGAAGTCCAGTGCCACTTTCGTTAGTGAGAGACATCATTTTGGACATTTGTATTGCATGACTCACGGGATTAGATTGAAAGTTATGGACAGACAATTTCATAGCAACTACAGCCTTTAATTTATTAGCCAATACAGTTGATAGCTTTAGAAAAAATGAGATGTGGACAATTATGAAGGTGTATGTTTTCACATGCCTAGTTTCTTTTGAGTTTCTCTTCGGTGCCTTTGAACTTTTTAATCAAATAAAGTCTGATTTTCAAACGTTTAAATAATTTATAATTATTTTATAGTTATATCTATGGTTAAACATATCTATATAGATAAAGTCTCAATTTATCTATATAAATGCATAATAAAAAATATTCATAAAGAATTCCTCTTGACACATGGAACTATGGATAATTAAAAGATTTTCCTTCATATTATTGAGATTGGATTTGCTCCACCTAAGCACTACCTTGCTACTATTTGTTTGATCAATTCTTCTTAAAGACTTATATTTTATCATAATTAATTATCTTTAACCACCCAAATATTTTCATAAACGCACCATTATATCACTAATTTCTGTATGGAGAACTAATAAAATGTGAGCATGATGTAGCTGGTGTCATAAGCCAAACCAAATTATATACATGTGGAAATATAACTCCAGCTGGAGCCTGATCAAATCAGACCGGACGATAATTATGGACGCCTGGCCTCTACTCAAGAGTGGGGAGAGGACATGAAATGATGGCCTATCTATGGCAAAGATACCATCCCATCATGGTGTGGCCTTTAGCGTGGAAAGAAAGGGGGACCACGATGGTCTTGACCATGAGAGACGGCTTTGCTCAGCTGAAGAAAGGGCAAAGAAAGATTGATGATGGGACAAAAGGTCAAGGAAAAAGACAAAAAGCTGCAATAATGGCGTCTTTTGACGATGGCCACTCATTGTTTCCTTTCTTCCACTTTATCTGCTTCTAGTGAATTTCTCTTTAAATTCGAAGAGATGAGGGCATCGAGGACTGCACAGAGGAGATTGGCAATTTCTTCTTAAGGGTTTGATTCGGAAAGGTTTCCTTCATGAAATTACACAAAATGAAGCAGATTAAATCTTGCGTTGATATTCATATCATCTTTTTATGAGATTAAAAAATTTATTTCAAAAGAAATTGTGTGGGTTAAAAATAGAGCGATTAATTATATTTGAGGAATTATAAACACTAAGAGTATCTAAGTCACTCGAATATAATTGTAACAATTAGTGCATCGTTTCATCTACAATGGAATTGTGTGCTCATTTCCTCGTAGACGCAAGTCATAACTAAATTTATTATAAGATTAATTTCCTTATTTTTTGTATTTTATTCAATTAGTTGTTTTATTTTCAACAATAAATATTGTTTGAAAAAAAGTGAAACAAAACTAAACCGTATTATAGTCAAGATCAAACCAAGCAAACCATTTTTTGCAGATTGATTTGGCTTAATCATTCTTTCTTCTTTCATTTGTAATTTCATAAGAAAAAAAAAGCAAATTCTATGTCACGACCCGTCCGAGACGAGATTGCCAAGGAAGGTAATGGATCACCAAGCAAGTGCAAATGGTCACTCTTGCAAGACGACACTTGCTCTTGGCAAATTGATCTCAACTTGGTTTTTTGAGTAAGAGTTACAACTAGTTTTTTTTATGAAGTGATTAGGAGGCAAAATGCAAGAGCCCATCTTACTTTTGTAAACCGGGGATTTGCGAGTATGGGGACTTAATTATGCTGGATATATCCAACGCTCAATTTGGTTTTTTTATAATTATTCATGTAATCTTCCCAATCTTAAACCCATTTTATTCTCAATGTTGAGCAAGGCAGGTAATCTTGCATAAATTCACTCAAGCAAGCACATATAAAATCCGATAATACCGAAACAAATAGAGCAAATAAAAGGTAGGAAAATAAAAAACTCGAGCCATATTGAGGGAAAAAAAATCAATACAAATTTAGTCTTGTTATTAAATTCTTGGACAGGACCCCTTGATATTAGATTAGAAACTCAATTTAAAATTTCCCAAAAAAAGTATGGCTCAAAACTGGAAAGTAAATAAATGATACTTCATGAATATCTAATATATAAACTACTTTCCTAGAATGACCTATTGGCTATTTACATCTATGGAAGTAAAATCTACTTAATGCAATCTAAAGTGCAATGCATTGTTAACAAATCCAAATCTGTTTATGAATATGCATGATTCCTAAAATACACTCCCAGATGTACTTTTTTTTTAGGAAAGTGCAGTTTTTCTTTTTATTTTTTATTTTTATCTCATTTTTCCCTTTCTATATATAAATATTATAGTGAAACGAAATTAAACTAAAAATTTACTGAGTGCTGAAATAAATTTAAATTGCCTAAATAATATGTAATATAAACCCGGATTTTCATGAAAATTTGCACTACGTTCACTTGGAATTTGTTTTTGTCAAAACTTTCACTTGAAATTTTAACCTTAAAATTCTTCTGAGAACGAGTCAGTGCACACCATAAAATAATGAAAACTAACGTGACACAGTGCTTTGAATTACAGCGAGCTAATCCACACTATGTGAAAATCAACGATGGATGAATCCACCCATACATATCCTCCATTTTCTCTCTTCCGCTTTTTTACATTTAAATTAAAGCATGCTTGCAAAAAAGTTAAGTGCGTCTTTATCGCTCAACCCATCAATTCATAATCCTTGAATTTATACTTAAGTTGCCTTATATTCTAAATGCTCTTGTCCTAGTGGCAACAAGTTATACCAAGTTACCAAAAAATTCACTCCTATTAGTTTTTGGATATGGTCTTCCTCGTTGACATCATCCATTACAATTAGCATCTATCAATACTATCGATGTCACGAGTTACTCTAGAATAAGAGATATCAGACAACAATTTTTCTTGTGGCTAGACTAAGCCCTTGGTTATTGGTGTTTCCCTCACATCATCTGGAAACTGTAGCTTTTTCCAAAGCAAGGATATAGCTAGTTGAAGATAACCTTAGAGGGTGCCGTTTTACCAATGCTGCCCTTCTCATAGATTCCAGCAAATCACACACCACCAAAACCAATGTTTGATAAATTGTTTATGGCTACTATTCGATCCTTCATTCCACCTAAATCTTTGATCACTTGTCTTTGTCTTGTCTTGAGCCTAACCATAATCTCATTAACAACTGACTTGATAAGATTCCCATAGCTACCACAAAGTCAGACAATTTCAATTGAGAAAATGTAATAATTTTGCATGTTGACAAATTGTTTACGTCCATCAAAGCTCAAAGTTGCCTTAATTCATTTTGAATGTGCAACTGTTATTTATCAAATTTCAGTTGTTCTTATTGGATTGCACATTTTAGAAAAAATAACATCACATTCACTAATGGGAAAATTTTTATTAAATTCTTAGGATGCGCTTGTTTCACAAAAAATTAAATAATCTAGAAAAATGCTTTCCAAAAAAAACAATTAATTTTTTTTTGTTTGGTGTTATATGATCAAAAATGTTTTCTGTTGTTTAGATATTAATAGAAAATGATTTTAACCTAATGATTTTATCTCGGTTCTTTAAAAAAATTGATTTTCTATATTTATTTTTTGTTTCCATTTTTAATTATTTTTATTTTAAAATTAAATATTATTTTTTATTTTCTTTTATTTTCTTTTTCTTTTTACCTTCTTCTTTTCCACTATCTCGGCCTGCTTCCTCTGCCCGTTCCTCTGCTGCCTCACGAGCCGTCTCCATTTGCTTCCTCCATCGGTTCCTCCTCAGCCGGCTCGCAAGGGGCGAGCTCGAGCCCCACCGCTGGATGCCGCGAGCTCACCCGATTTGGTGGGGCTCGGGGCTTGAGGCTCGCCGCGACGGGCCGCGAGGTTGCCGGCCTCAGGCAAGGTCGTGGCCTCTGGTAGCAAGGCTCGAGCCTTGCCAGCTCACCGCCAAAAGCTGCAAGCTCGCCCAATCTGGCAAGGCTCGCCATCGGAGGTCGCGAGCTCGCCCAATCTGGGGTGGCTTACCGCCGGAGGTTGCGAGCTCACTCGATCTGGTGAGGCGTGATACTTGCTGGCCTCGGGCGAGCTCGAGTTTTGCCGTCGGAGGTCGCGAGCTTGTTGGCCACGGTGGCGGCCAACGAAGGGCTGAGAAGAAGAAAAGAAACGAAGGAAGAAAAAGAAAAGTCGATTTTTAAATAAAAACAAAATTTAAAATTTAAAATTTTAAAAATACATCTTTATAAGAGCAATCGTTTGTTAACCAATATATTAGGAAATTTTTTTCAGTTATTTCAAAGGGGAAATCATTTTTTTAAAATTTAAGAAAATTTTTCAATTGATTAGAAAAATATTTTTTGTTGGCTCATTTTTGCTGAAAAATTAGGAAAACGCTTTTTCTAAAAGTATTTTCTGCAAAATAAATACATCCTTAATTTGAAAAGCTTCTCCACAAGATCATCCTCCTTCGAAAATTTACAAAAGAAGAACAAGCGTATTTCATTGGAAAAGGAGAAAAGGGGATATATGATGAAATTCTAGATTTGAATGCGCAAAAGTCTGATGCCTCTTTCATCTGTGAGAGATATCAATTTAGACATTTGTAGTAGGTGGCTCATAGAATTAAATTGAAAGTTACGAATAGGAAACTTCACACAAATTAAATTGGTGGTTACAGATAGGTAACTTCACAACAGTTGCAACCTTTAAGTTATAATCAATAAAGTTAATGGCTTTAGAAAAAATGAGATGCAGGACAATGACGAAGGTGTACATTTTCACACGCCTAGTTTGTTTTGAGTTTATTCTCGGTGCCTTTGAACTTTTGAATTAAATAAAATCTGATTTCCAAATGTTTAAATCGTTTATAATTATTCTATAGCTATATCTATGATTAAACATATTTATTTAGATAAAATCACAATTTATTTATATAAATGCATAATAACAAAATAATCTTAAAGAATCCCTCATATTATGACTTTCCTTCATTATATTGAGATTGGATTTGCTGCATTCACTACAAAAAATAAAAATTAAAAAAAATGCTCCATCTAAGCACTACCTAAGCAAATATTTACTGCTCGCTATGAAATATTTGTTTGATCTCTTAGCGTTAAAGACGTATCTTTTATCCTAATTAATTACCTTTAACCATTCAAATACTGTCACAAATGCATCTTTATATTAAAAAGAAAATCTTTTACAACACTAATTTCCTTATTGAGAACTAATAGAATGTGAGCATGGTGTAGTGGTGCCATCAGCCAAACCAAATTATATAAATATGGAAATTTATCTCCGGCTGGAGCCCGACCGATCAAATTAGACCGGACGGGAATTATGGACGCTCAACCTCAACTCAAGAGTGGGGAGAGGGAATGAAATGATGGCCCGTCCATGGCATTGATACCGTCCCATCACGGTGTTGCTTAGAGTGGAAAGAAAGGGACGCCATGATGGTCTCGACCATAAGGAGACAGCTTTGCTCAGCTGAAGAAAGGGAAAAGACTGATGATGGGACAAGAGGGCAAGGAAGACGACGAAGAAAGTTGCAATAGTGGTGTCTTTGGACGATCGCCACTCATTGTTTCCTTTCTTCTTCTTTATTTGCTTTTAGTGAATTTTCTCTTTATTTCCGAAGAGACGAGTCCTCCGAGGACTGCAAGGAGGAGATTGAAAATTTCCTCTTAAGGGTTTGATTCGGAAAGGTTTTATTCGTGAAATTATACAAAATGAAGCGGATTAAATCTCATGTTAATATTCATGTCATTCTTGTATGAGATTAAAAAATTATTTTGAGAGAAATTATAAGAGTTAAAGATGGAGTAATTAGTTGTATTTGAGGGATAAAAAACATTCAAAGTATATAAATGACTCGAAAATATTTATTATATCGTTTTATCTATAATGAAATTGTGTGCTCATTTCTTCGTAAATATAAGTCACACGACCAAATCATATAAATTTGATATCCAATTAACTTCATTATTTTGTGTATTTTATTCGATCACTTATTTTAGTTTCAACAATAAATATGATTTGAAGAAAAGTGAAGCTAAATTAAACCGTATTACAGTGAAAGATCAAATCAAGCCAAATCATTTTTTTTGGCTTGATTCGGCTTAATCGTTCTTTCTTCTTTTATATTATCTCTTCATCATTTTTAATTTAATGAGAAAAAAACAAATACCATGTTGCGACCCTTTCAAGGTGAGATCCCCGAGGAAGTTGTTGGATTGCCAAGGAAGCACAGTCCCTCTAGCAAAGTGACTTGCTCTTCGCATGATTGATCTCAACTTAGTTTCTATTAATTATATCATTTGATTAAAAGTCACCGCTAATTTTATACGAACTGATTAGGACTCAGGTAAAATGCAAAAGCCCATCTTACTTATGCAAACTAGAGATTTATGGGTTCGGGAATTGATTAATATAGATATATTTAACACCCAATTTGGTATATTTTCTCTTTTTATGAAAACAACTATTCATGCATTCTTCCCAATCTTAGTTACCCATTTCATTCTCAATGTTGAGCAATGCATAAATTCACTCAAGCAAACACATATAAAATCCAGTAGTACCAAGACAAATTGAGAAAATAAAAGGTAGGACAATAAAGAACTTGAGCCGTATCCAGGAAAAAAATCAATACAAAGCCTAGTTATTAAGTTCCCAGATAGGACCCCTTGAGCTATAGATAGAAACTCAATGTAAAATTTCCAAAAGATACTATGGCTCACAACCAGAAAGTAAATAAATGATACTTCATGAATATCTACAATATAAACTACTTTACTAAAATGAACTATTACGTCTAGAAGTCAGATCTACTTAATGTAGTCTAGAGTGCAATGCCATGTTAAGAAAACAAAATTTGTTTATAAATTTGCATGATTCCTAAAATTCACTCTCACATGTATATATATATATTAATGAAAATGCAGTTGATCTTTTATTTGTTTTGTTTTTGGCATTTCCCCCTTATTTATTTATATAATTTTTTATTGAAATTAAATTAAACTAAAAATGTACAATGTGCAGAAACAAATTTGAACTAGAATCTATATGCCAAAATAATATGTAATATAAACCCAGATTTTTATGAAAATTTTCACTGCGTTCATTTGGATTTTTTTTTTGTCAATTGGAATTTTAACCTTAAAATTCAAAATTCTTGCGTTCACCATAAAAGAAAGAAGACTAAAGAGACATAATGCTATGAATTACAACGAAACTAACCCACACTATACCAATATCAATGGTGGATGAATACACCTATACAAATTCCCCATTTTCTCTTTCGCTTTTTTTACATTTAATTGAAGGCATGCTTACAAAAAATTAAGTGCATCTTCATCGCTCAACCCACCAAGTCATAATCCTTGAATCTTAATATTTGTAACCCGAGTGGCAACAAGTATCCTAGTACCAGGATACAAAAAAATTTACTCTGATTAGTTTTTGGATATGGTTTCCCTCATTGACATCATCCATTACAATTAGCATCTATCAATGCTATTAAATGTCACGAGTCACTCTATAATAAGAGATATCGGACAATAATTTTTCTTGTAGCTACAGTAAGCCCTTGGTTTTTGGCATTTCACTCACGTCATCAAGAAAGCTGCCATTTTTCCCAAAGCGAGGATATAGCTAGTTGAAGATAACCTCGGGGGTGTTGTTTTACTAATGTTGCCTATCCCATAGATTCGAGTGATCTATATATCCCCATAACCAATGTCTAATAAGTTTATGGCTGCTATTCGATCCTCCATTCCAACTAAATCTTTGATCACTTGCCTTTGTTTTGTCTTGAGCCTAACCACAATCTCTCATTGACAACTGATTTCATAAGATTCCCATAGCTGCCACAAAGTCAAACAATTTCAATTGAGAAAAGGGTGACAAATTTGCATGTTGACAAACCATTTACATACATTAGAGCCCAAATCTACCCGAGTTCATTTCGAATGTATAGCTATTGTTTGTCAAATTTCAGTCATTCTTTTGGATTGCACATTTTAGAAACAATAACATTACATTTTATTACATTCTTAATGTTAAAAGCTTCTCCACAAATCATCTGCCTTCAAAAATTTACAAAAGAAGAACAAGAGCATTATAGGGAAAACTGTCAAAAAAGTCATAAACCTATTGCATTTGTGCTAATTTAGTCATAATCATTTTAATTGTGTTAATTTAGTCATAAAACTTATAATTTGATATCAATTCAGTTCTAAACCTTTTGATTTGATACCAATTTAGTCATAAACTTTTTAATGGTATTAATTTAGTCCTAAACCTTTTGAATTAATGTCAAAAATTTAAGATTAAAGTGGCACTAGTTCAAAATGTTTAGGATTCAATTGGCTTTAGGACTAAATTGACACAAAATTAAAAAGTTTAAAATTAAATTAACATCATTAAAAAATTTATGATTAAATTAATATCAATGTATTAAATTTATGATTTTTGTTGACACTTTTTCCAACTTGCAATGGAAAAGGAGAAAAGGCTATTGATTGTAACAAACGAAGAAATTCTTGATTTGAACGCTCGAAGTCCAATGCCACTTTTGGCGAGAAACATCATTTTGGACCTTTGTATTGCCGGACTCATGAGGTTTGAGTGAAGGACAGGCAACTTCACAGCAATTGCAGCTTTTAATTTATAGTCAAAAAAGTTGATGGCTATAGAAAAAAAATGAGGAGGAGGACAATCAAGGAGGTGCACCTTTTCAGAAAAAAATGAGGAGGAGGACAATTATGGGGTGTACCTCTTCAAACGCGCAATTTCTTTCGAGTTTTTTCTTGGTGCTTTTTTGAAATTTTGAATAAAAAAAATCTGATTTTCAAGCTTTTAAATCACAAATGATCTAGATAGTTTTATATGAATACATAATAGCAAAATATACCTAAATAATTGCTTCTTATTATGACACATGGACTCTGGATAACTAGAAAATTTTCCTTCATACTCTTGAGATTGGATTTCCTGTATTCATTACAAAAAAAAAAAATGCTCCACCTGAACACTCCTAAGCATATTCTTACTACTCACTATGAAATATTTATTTTTGTCTTCACCTTAAATGTTGAAATATATCTTGCGCTGGAGCCAGATCAAACTAAGACCAGAAGAGAATAATGGACACTCGTCCTCTACTCAAGGTAGTAAGAGGAAATGCAATGATGCCCTGTCCATGGCCGTGATGCCATCCCATCATGGTGTTGCTTTGAGCATGGAAAGAAAGAGAGAACGTGCTACTCTTGACCATAAGGGACGACTTTGGTCAGCTTAATAAAGGGAAAAGAGAGATTGATGATGGCTACTGCAGATATGGGACGAAAGGGAAAGGCAAAAGACGAAGAAAGTTGCAGGAATGAGTTCTTTTAACGATGGTCACCAATTGTTTATTTCCTTTCATCTTCTTTATTTGCTTCTAGTGAATTTTCTCTTTAACTATGAAGAGGAAGAGCTCTTAATGAGAACTCCGAGGACTGCAGAGAGGAGATTGAAAATTTCTTCTTAGGGGTTGATCTGGAAAGGTTTTCTCTGTGAAATTACATAAAATGAAGTCTATTAAATTTTGTGTTAATATTCATGTCATTCTTTTATGAGATTGAAAGATTATTTCAAGAGAAATAGTGAGGATTGAAGACAGACTTACTAGTTGTATTTGAGGGATGAAAAATATTAAGAGTATGTGAGTGGATTGAGTATGATTGTAACTTCTATTATATCGTTTCATCTATAATGAAATCATATGCTTATTTCCTCATAGACGTAGGTCACATGACTGAACCACGTAAATTTGATGTCCGATTCATTTCTTTATTTTTGTATATTTTATAAGATTGCTTGTTTTATTTTCAACAACAAGGTTTGAAGAAGAGTGAAACCAAAGTAAATTGTATTATAATCAATATCAAACCAAGCCAAACCATGTTTTGTGGTTTGATTCAGCTTAATCATATTTTCTTCTTTTGTTGTTTTCTATTCATCATGTGTAATTTCATGAGAAAAAAATGGAAATTCTGTGTCATGACCCTTCTGAGATGAGATCCTAGAGGAAGTTGCTGGGTTACCAAGCAAGAGCAAATGGTCCTTCTAGCAAGGTGACACTTGCTCTTGGCACGATCAATGTTAACTTGATTTCTATTAATTATTTCATTTGATTAAGAGTCATCATCAATTTTTTATGAATTGATTAGGAGTTAAGTAGAAAATGGCCGTCATCAGTCGGTAGTGGCGGAGGAACAGATGAGGATGGCACGCAAAAAAGGAAAGGAGCGCTGGAGAAGAAGGAAAAAAAGAAAAATAATTAAAAATTCCAAATTTTTTTGCTAAGATAAAACATTTAAATTGCAATCATTTTTTAGTGAGGTCCAAACATTAAAAAAAAACGTTTTACATTATCAAATAAATAAAAACTAAATATTTTCATAAAAATTATTTTTTTTGAAAATATTTTTTTATCATTAATTTTTTTGCAAAATAAATGCATTTTTAACATCAAAAGCTTCTCCATCAAATTATCCTATTTCAAAAAGGGATAATGCCACGAAAAACTTTGAACTTTATCTCATGTGACACATTTACCCTAAACTTTTTTTTGTGACACCAAAAACTCCAAACTTTGCCTTGTGTGACACATTTACCCCAAGGGCAAGGGCTGATGCCGGCGCTCTCCCGGCGAAAAAAAAAAAGAAAGAAAGAAAATGGAAAATAGAAAGAAAAATAAAAAGCAAAAGACAAAAATGCCCTTCAAAATAAAAGTTTATGGTAAATGTGTCATACGGGGCAAAGTTTGGGGTTTTTGGTATCACAAAAAAATATCTAAGATAGATGTGTTACACAGAGCAAAATTCAGGATTTTTCGTGGCATTCTCCCTTTCAAAAATTCACAAAAGAAGAATGAGCGCGGATCATTAGAAAAGGAGAAAGCTATTTGTCGTAAGATATGATTATGAAATTCTTGAATTTCCGACCACTTTCATAAGTGAGAGACATCATTTTGGACGTTTGTGTTATGTGACTCACGAGATTTAAGTGAAAGTTACGGATAGATGACTTGACAGGAGCCGTAGCTTTCAATTATAGTGAATAAAGTTGATGGGTTCAAAAAAATCAGATGGAAGGACAATTATGCGTGTACCTTTTCACATGCCCAATTTCTTTCGAGTTTCTTCTTGGAGCCATTTGAACTTTTGAATTAAAAACGAAACTTTTGAATTATGGATGCAAGAGGTTACGGTTGAAAATGAGAACAGACTATTTATAGTAAGATACAAACAATGAAATTCTTGATTTGAACACTCGAAGTCTGATGCCACTTTCGACGAGAGACAAAATTTTGGACCTTTGTATCGCATGACTCACAGATTTGATTGAAGGATAGGCAACTTCACAGCAGTTGCAGCTTTCAATTTATAGGCAAAAAAGTCGATGGCTTTAGAAGAAATGAGGAGGAGGACAATTATGGAGGTGTACCTTTTCAAACGCCCAATTTCTTTTGAGTTTCTTCTTAATGCTTTTTTGGACTTTTCAATTAAAAAAATTATTTTCAAGTTTTTAAATCATTTCTAATTATTCTTAAAGAAAACTAAAGTGGCATAATGCTATGAATTACAATGAAGCCAACCCACACCATATGAAAATCAATGGTCGATGAATATATCTATGCAAATTCCCCATTTTCTCTCTTTCACTATTTACATTTAATTGAAGGCATGCCTACAAAAGAGTTAAGTGCATGTTCGTCACTCAACCCACCAATTCATAATCCTTGAATTAATACTTAAGTCCCCTAATATTCCAAACGGTCTTGTCTCCAGTGACAACAAGTATCCTAGTACCAGGATACAAAAAAATTCATTGCGATTAGTTTTTGGATATCGTTGCCCTCATTGACATCATCCATTATGATTAGCATTATCAATGCTATCAATGTCACAAGTCACTCTAGAATAAGAGGCACCAGACAATAATTTTTCTTGTGGTTGGAGTAAAGCCCTTGGTTTTTGGCGTTTCACTCAAGTCATCAAGAAAGCTACGGTTTTTCCCAAAGCGAGGATATAGCTGGTTGAAGATAACCTTGGGGATGTTGTTTTACTAATGCTGCCTATCTAGTAGATTCTAGTGAACCGTACACTCCCAAAACCAATGTCTAATAAATTGTTTATGGCTACTATTTGACACTCCATTCTAGCTAAATCTTTGCCCTAGTGAATTTTCTCTTTAAATATGAAGAGGAAGAGCTCTTAATGAGAGCTCTGAGGACTGCACGAAGGAAATTGAAATTTCCTCATAGGGGTTTGATTTGGAAAGGTTTTCTTTGTGAAATTACATAAAATGAAGTTGATTAAATTTTGTGTTAACATTCATGTCATTCTTTTATGAGATTGAGATATTATTTTGAGAGAAATTATGAGGGTTAAAGATAGAGTTATTAGTTATATTTGAGGGATGAATAATATCAAGAGTATGCAATTGAGTCGAGTATGATTGTAATTTCCATTGTATCGTTTCATTTATAATGAAATCATATGCTTATTTCCTCATGGACATAGATCACATGATTGAACCACGTAAATTTGATGTCTGATTCATTTCCTTATTTTTGTATATTTAATAAGATCGCTTGTTTTATTTTCAACAATACTGTTTGAAGAAGAGTGAAACCAAAATGAATTGTATCATAATCAATATCAAACCAAGCCAAACCATTTTTTTGTGGTTTGATTCAGCTTAATCATTTTTTCTTCTTTTTTTTTTTATTCATCATTTGTAATTTCATGAGAAAAAAAATGAAATTCTGTGTCGTGACCCTTCCGAGGCAAGATCCTAGAGGAAGTTGTTGGGTCACTAAGCAAGCGCAAATGGTCCCTCTTGCAAGGTGACACTTGCTCATGGCATGATTGATGTTAACTTAATTTCTATTAATTGGTTCATTTGATAAGAGTCACCACTAATTTTTTATGAATTGAATAGGAGTTAAGTAAAACATGGGAGCCCATCTTACTTCTGCAGACCAAAGGTTGGATTGAAAAGTTATAATTGATCAAAATTTGGTCAAATTTTTTGAAAAATATTATTCTAAATTTCTTTTGAAAAACAAAAAGAATTATGACGTCATCCTCTGCCTTCGCCACCACTTGACGGTTGCCAAATGTTGCTTCCAGCATCAACCCGATGATGGAACGGCGACAATCCACACTTGAGCTAAAGCCCTACCAAGCCCAATTAAACATTGGCCTGGCGTGCCTAGGCGACACGTCCTATCGCATGACTGGGCCCAAATGGTGTAGGGCCACATGTGAAGCTAGGCTTTTGAAGCCCCGCTCCGCACCTATGAAGCCTCCATCATTTTTAGGCCTTTCGCCACATTTGCCTTATGTTATGCATCATTTCCCTTATGAAGTGCATCATACCCCTTTGTTTTCGAAATTTTCCTACTTTGTGTGCTCATTTTGCCGAAGGTAATGCATTTCAAAACTCTCTCTTTCTATTTATTCACTCAAATTCCAATTATAAAAAAATTTCCATTGAGAGGTCAAGTCCACAAAAATCAGTGATCCTAGGTGGGTATGAAAAAAAAAATTTGTTCAGGCAATAGATAATTGTTCTAAATCCCCTTGAATAAAATTGATATCATTATGTTGTTGGAGCTAGGCTTGAATTAATATATAAATTAGTTGTTACTCTATTGGTTTAAAATTAGGCTTTTCATGAATAAATGAATCGTCGTAATGCCTAAATTACTCCTTGATGAAAATATAAGAACGTGATTTTGCAGCTATTATTCCACTTCAATAAATAAATATCATAGTTTCTCTGGGCAGTTATTTTGTTTGTTAAAATATTTGCTTTGGAAAATCCGTCGCATGAAACCAACCCATAGATTGAAATGCCGCGAGAATCGGTCCAGGCAAACTCAAAGGTTGGAGACTAAGGTCCCCCGTTTGTGAACAAAGACCCCACGGATATCATGATTTTCTATAATACTTTCAAAAAGATTATAGTTATTCTCCCTAAAAACATTTTTTGGCTCTCAAAAATCCTTATTATCTATGATCAAAAGATTATATTCATGCTGGGATAGAAAGTGACAAAAGAATTTCCCTGATTACATCTTCAGAAAAATCATAAGTTGCATCGATAATGTTCGTAATTATTTGCAGATTGTATTTGAAGGACATAATTGGAAAATGTGGTACTGAAAGAGCATTGTGCGGTGTCTAACCCCTTCCCACACATAAATGAACCCTCAAATGACTGCAAGTTTCTTTGGTTTTTGCAAATGACCAATGCTTTCACACGTACACCTAGTTTCCAATCAATTTAGTTTTCTTAAAATGATTGGTGGCAACTCCATCTCCTATTTTAAACAAAATCCTGGAATCAGCCCAAACACGTAGCTATTGCTCCTACCAAAAACCTTGGATCCCAAGAGCATCAGCAAGTCGCTGCATGGCCTATATAAAGACTCCAACGTGTTGATCAAGGTTGGAAGGCTATATATTGCACCAAAGTGGTTGTTGAAGGTTGGCCCAGTTGATCAAAACAGTCTCAAAGCTTCTTCTTTTTTCACTTCTTTGTTTATTCTATGGAAAACTATATCTGCTTGTAATTCTATAAGAGAGTGCTGATGTAATTATTGTACAAAATGCTTGGAGTGTAGCTGAAATTAATTTACTTGCAGAGTGAGCTACAATTCCTCTTGGAGAGGCAATTTCATTTGTAAATGCTTCTAAAGGTTTCAAGTATTGCAATAGTCGATTCCAACCGTGTTGTTAGACATTGAAATTGTTCAAAAAGTGATAACTTATTATATGGCAGTTAATTTAGTTCTAAACTTTTAGTATGGCACATTTAGTCCTCAACCTTATGACGATTTTCCAATATGCTTCATTCTTCAAATTTTGGTCGAAAATTGTTGACGTGTCAATCCAATCAATGCTGGCCATCTTACATGGTGTAGTTGCATGGCCACGGCTGATGTGGATCAATTTTGCAGTTTTTTTGAATTTTCTAAATTTTTTTCTTCTTTTTCTTTTTCTTCATGTGAATAGAGTTTGAGGCACTTGCCTTGTGAATCTAGTGCTTCGATATTACCACCTCACTATAAATCCTGACCAAAAACACCATAAATTTTTCTAATTTTCAGTGACTCAAGAAATTCAATCAAACTTATTTCTTCCATTCCTCGTCGTAAAAGCAAAATGACTTTTACCGAGAAAAGAGACGGAAAGTAGAAGGGTAAAGAGCAAGGGCTTTGTAAGCTCTTGCCCTCATTGGGTGGTGATTATAAAGGTCCCTACAAAGCGTAATAGTTGAATGATTAAACGTATGCTTCATTTGTTTTGTAAAAAAAATGATTAGAATGATATTTTTCTAAAATTGATCATTTGTATTGCTTGAGATAATTAGTCCAATATTATTTATTTATTCATTATTGTAGATGATATAAGTTGTCATCTTTAAAAAAATATTTTCTAAATTATTTATTTTTTCATAGAATAAATGCATCCTTAACTTCTTGCTTTTCCTCTTTGACACCATCGACGTTTGTTCCTCCATCGCAATACCACCCCACCCATTCAATGGACATGCAAAAATTGACAAAATAGGAAAAGAAAAACATTACCATTTTGGATGAATCGGTAAAGAGTGGTGAGAGACGCAAAGTGAGAACAAAGAGCATTTGTTTCGAATCAAAACAGGTGGAAAGTGAGTACATGGAGGGGTTGTCGTCGAACCCATCGAGCATTCAGGCGACAATGTAGTCCCAAGCCATCGAGTTGACCAGAGGTGTTGGCCATTTGACTAACCTTTGAAGAGCTCTCATGGTTGATGCTTGCTCCGTCCCTAACAATCTGGGAAAATACTTCAAAGCTCCCTCTCCTAGATTTGCATGAGGGTATTGGTGTGTCGCAGCCCCTGCTTGGACTGGGTGAGGTCCGCAATGCCCTTGCCTTGCCTTTTCGATCTTTTTTAGTTTGTTAATCTCCTCTCTCTCTCTAATTTTTACCCTACCTTTTTGTAGAGTGCAAATGCGCCCTTGTCTCCACCCCTCCCTACCAACCGCAACCGAGAGCCTGCTGGCTAAAGCCACTATAAATTGATTTGTAGTTTATTTCATCCATTATTCTCTTTACGTTTCATATGATAGAAGATATTTTGTATACTTGGCATATTTTGGCTATAAAAACTATTTCATCTCTACACATTGTTTTGCACGAAAATGTTTCAAAAATCTTAAAACAACCAACTCACCCCCTCTTGATTGTTTACCTAAGTTCATTCCACACACTGGCATTTTATTTGTATAAATGTTAGGCGAAATGGCATCCATTGTCCGTGTAGTCTTGCCCAAAATTCAAGGCCGTCCTTGTACCCTTTTTTTTGTTCAAAATCATCCTTTACTTTTTAAAAAGGGCCATTGTTCATTTTTCTATTATGTCGCTACTTTTTCTAATCGGTTTATGCTGATGTGGACAATTGGAACATCAAGTGACAGCCATATGGCGGCCATGGCCAGTCAAGCTCGAAGCTCACAAATATAGCCATCTTTGAGCTCGAAGTTTGCAACCGTTATAATCACTCAAGCTCATGGCCATGGTCGCTTGAGCTTGAAGTCTGTGACCACTATTGCCACCTATGTTCGAAGTTCATAGTCACCATGGCTGCTTCAGCTTGAAGCTTGTGGCTGCTACGACCAAATCCGGTTTTAAAGCTTGCAGCCATGGCCATATAAACACAAAGCTTGCAGTAGTCATGGCCACATCAGGCTTTGAAGCATTGCTACTCGAGCTTGAAGCTTATGGCCAACATGGCCAAATCTGGCTTCGAAACTCATGACTGCCATGGCTGCTCAAGCTCCAAAATCATGGCCATGGCCATTTGAGCTCAAAACATAGCCTATATAACCAGTCTGACTATGAAGCTTGCATTCCATGGTTGTTTGAGCTCAAAGCTTGTGATTTGCCATGGCTAGATCTACTTCAAAGCTCACAACCGCCATGATTACTTGAGCTCAAGTGTTAGAATATTTAAATAATAATCACGTTTTCATATAACAGTTTAAGTTTTTATAACAGTCGGTTGTGGTTTCAGAAAATCTTACATGATACCAGAGCAGGAAGTCCTAAGTTTAAATCTTCCAAGCCCTTATTTGCCTCTCTAATTAAGTTTTCACACTTAGTATTAGGCAAAAAGACCAGACTAAACGTGAAGGAAAATGTTAAAATATTTAAATAATAAACCACACCAAAGTTTGCGTCCTTTCAAAAAACTTGACATTTCTTGAGCCCATAAAATATAATTTAATCCATTCAATATAGTTTAAATGGGTATTAGCATGTCCATTTTCTCCATTGAAAATGCACTAACATATGTAATAAATACCAAGAAACTAGTACTAGGAGTGCATATAAAGAGAAAATAATGCCAAAAATGGAATCGGCAAGTCAAAATACCTCCGGAAGAGATCGGCCAACCTTGATGACATGGCAAATGATGGGGAACTGACGTGGCCGATGATGTGGCTGATGATGTACTGGATAACATGGACGATGGTGTGACGGATGGCGTGGCTGATGACGTGTTGACGATGTGGCTAATGATGATGTGCTGGCGTGGCGGTGACATAGCGAGGTGTCTTGGCTGATGTCATAGCAAGTGACGTCACGTCAGAGGCAAGTTCAATCGTGTGAGAAGCACGTGAGTGCCTTCAAGTGGCACATGTGGGCACGTGCAGGGTCGGTTGATAGCGCGGTTTGGTTGATCGGATTCCTTCGGTGATGGAGAGCTTGTCTGTGGTATTATATTTTCAATACAACCCGTTGAGTATATCCAAAATTGACTTACAGTATTGATAACTCTATTTTTAATAGAGTATTCTTGCTAATTTAGACTTGATATTTGCTAAATCTTGATGAATTTTGGGTGAATTTAATTGTTACTCACGTAATTTTATTTTGTAGGAAATATTTTCATATCTTCCTAAATATTGCAATATCTTTCATAATATTTCATCTTGAAGAAAAAGCCAGCCCAGATCAGAAATTTAGAAAATTTGACCATAATTGAGGATAACGTTCAAAGAAAATCAAGAATATAAGAATGAATCTTTTCCAAATCCTAGTGGGAGTCGACTTAGGGCAGATTTTTGGAGCTATATAAACTGCTCTTGTGCCGCATATGAGGAAAGAGAGAATCCTTGGAGACACCATCTTTGCAGAATATTTTGGGTTTTTTTACTTAGATTTTATTCTTCTATTGTAGTGGAGTTGGCGCGTGTTAAGGAGAGAAGGAGGAGACAAACTTGAAGCTTCTTGTATCTCAAATTGGTGAATTTGTTTTTATTTAGTATTATGTTTTCTTTAATTTTTGTTAGTTTAGTTTTTACTATGTTCTAAATTTCTTTTATTAGAGTTACAATGGATCTTAATTATGATTAATTGATTTTCAAAGACTTTCTCATGCAATAGAATTGTTTTGATTGTGTCGTTTTCTATCATGATCTTAATGCTTTTAGAAGTTTGGCCAACTTTTGAATGATTTTTTTATGTATGCATGATACCGAGTGGAGATTGTGTGCATGCGCATTAGTGATATTGAACCATAAATTAAATCCAGGTCAAGGTACACTAGGTTATTTATGTGGTTGCGGTAGTAGATTTAGGTTGGGACTACTTAGATTAAATCCAGGAATTTCCACAAGAAACTTAATGCTCTTTTAGGTAGTTTAAATTCTTAAGGTTAGCATGGGTTAAAATACCTAATTAGGGATTATTAAATCGAGGTTGGCTTGTAATTCATCTTAGGGAAATTTTGCCAACACAATTGGAAATTAATTTGTTGCATAACAAGTTAAGAAAATTAATTATGAATGGTTAAGTGAATTGGATGCTCTAACGCTTTGTGATCTTGATAATTAGCCTTATCAATTTTTAGTTTGCTTTAGATTATTTTTACTTTACAATTTAATTAGCTTTTGAATTCTTTAAGTTTTGACTCTTTTATATTTCAGTATTTTAATTGATTTAGTTCACTTTTTACTTGTCTTTTCGATTTGGTTAGCTAGATTTTTGGATTGATCACTTTCGGTAAGTAATTGGATAATTAAAAAAAAAAATCCTTTAGAGAACGACACTCACTCATCACTTTATTAATTGTCGATATTGTGCACTTGCAATTCACCTAACAATAAGGCCCATAAGTGTTCAGGGTAACAGCACGTGGTGACGTTGTTCGATGATGAATCCACAACTTTAGTAGAGCGACATGGCCTAGCATCGTGACACCTTCGTGGAGCAAACGCGGCCTACTTGGCTAGCGTTGGAAAAAAAAAATCTCAGGAAAGAGGCTTTTATATAATCGAACTTCAGACTCGCGGCCTTCATGGCTTCTTGAGCTTGAAGCTCATGGCTTGGGTAGAGCTTGAGCGGCCGTGTGTGTAAAACCTGAAGGTCGTAGATCTCAAGCTTGCAATTGCCATGGCTGCTTGAGTATTTGGGCTGCGCCCATGGCCGGCGGAAGAATGGTCGTATATGGGTACTGAGGAATTGCTTGCCGAGGTTTAAATAATTTGAAGAAGAATTTAGGTCAAAGACAGAGTCAATGTTTGAATATAAAGAAAAAAGAGAAAAATATAAAAAAATATTTTAACAACGTTTACGCCACACCACCAAAAATTCACAACGGCCCCAATGTATATAGCTACATTTGAACCTTGTTGAGGTTTCAGCTTCAAAAACATTTGAGTTTCAAAAGCCCAAAAGTGAAAAAGTACCAAATTCCACTATTAAACCAAACAAACATTCGTAATAGGCCCAAAATCTACTTAAAATCAAAAAGTATAAATGAAAAATAAAATAGAAGGCCCAAGGAACGCTTCGGCATCCACGGTAAATAGTTCTTGGATGGTTTGAGTAGCCTTTAATTATTTTCTTTGACAAAGTAAGTTGTTTTTCAAGTGATTTATTTGATATAATTAATCTATTTGCTTATTTCAACTTTTAAGAAGAAATTCAAAGTGTCATTTTAAACTCGATGGAAAAAGAATTAAAACTATAAGTATAGATCTCCATAGCAAGCTTGCATTGAAAGTAAGAGCAATTTTTTTCTCAACAAAATTTATATGCTCATTGTGATTCTTGTGTCTGTTTATTAATTCTTATGGTCATTACTTGACATCTAAAAGATAGGAGAAAATATTAGTAACAATCCCAGCTCAATCGTCATCTTTGTTGTCAACCCCCTGTGAATCCCTCAATTACACCATTGATGTTGACGACGAAGGTGAATTGGCCGAAGTTGAAACCCTACAAAACTCAGTCATTGATCTCTCATCGCTCGCTCTCTCCACAACAAAATGCCCAAGCTTACCAACGGCCTCCCCTATGTTGTCCCTGCACAAGAACTCGTCGCTATAAACTCTCCATCTCCCTATCGAAGTCATGCACGAATACGTGCGTCTCCGCCGCTCCACCCTTCTTGCTTCTAGCCAGCACAGTCGCCGCGAATATCGCCGACATCCTCCCTGGTGCCGCCTCGTGGTACCCGCTTGGACCGTCGTTAGTATCATGTCCCAACTCAATTCATACACGTGGTTGGGCAAGCTGTTCAAGGCGAGCTTGCATTCCGAGAAGAGCAGGTTCTGCACTGGCCGGCACTTGCCGCGGAGCTCGCCTCTAGCTGACTCTAGCAGCCTCTTCATTTCGCTGACCCTCGTCTCGTACTGCACATCGTAGGCCTCGATTCCTGGGTGTCGCTGCTCAAACCTCGACACAAGGTTCTCATTCTCGTCGAGGAAGATGGTGCGACCGTTGAAGTTGAGGACTTTGTATAGGAGGGTGTCGTGACCTCCCTGAAGGTGCACCACTTAGGGTTTGGCTAATGGATTACTAAGTCTAAACTTAGCTCGGGCTCTCTCAAGCCCAAACCAATTCGTGACTTAGGGTTTAAGTTTTTAGTATGCAAATGATTTTTACTTAGAGTTGCCACTAATCTATTTTTTGGTGGGTCGATTAGAAACCCAAGTAAAGTAACGGGAGAATTACTTTACTTCTACGAACCAGAGACTATGGGATCGGGGACTTGATTACGTTAGATTTCTCTAACGCCCTTTCGGTACATTTTCTCTTTTATTTGAAAACAAAATGATTTGCAAGTAGTTTGTGTTGATTTTAATTTACAACCTAACATGCAATGTGATCACGCGAGTGCGCAACCATTATCTAACACTCAATAAAACAAAGCAATAAATAAATTGCAAGGAAAAGGAAGAAGTTACTTACCTTGAAACTATGGAAACATTTGCAATGTTAGCTTTAAAAATTATATCGATGATCCTAGATATAATTTCTAATTAACACGCACTCATTCAAATATTTTTTTAAGGTTTTAAATTATTTAATGAGGCCTAAAACTACGTGCAATGCATGTAATGACATACAAAATTGTCTAACTATAATAGCATGCAATGTGCAACGTAATATGCAAACTATATGTCACACGACATTAATTATTTAAGTTAATCTAATGCTAGAAAACATTTAATGTAACTACCCTAGTATGTCACGCATTCAAATGACCCTAAACATGCAATGACTAGATGACACACGGGAGATGACATAATTCTACATGACATGAGCATGGCAATTTTTATGTTTTTTTTTTATAACTAATGAAATTTCCTAAGCTTCTACGTCTTATTATAAGACTAGTCTGACATGAAGTGCATTAATCTACCTTATTATGCGAAAGTTTTTTTTATGCATTTTTTGTAAGTTTATTAAAAAAAAATCTAACACGTAATGCAACCGATTATGTAAAGCACGCAATTTAACCTCGACCCAAGATAGAAAATCAAAACAATCAAAAACTTGATCCGAAGTCTTGTGGCTCAATATTTTTTATTATTGATTTTTTTTAACACGACACAATGACCTTACTCAATTGGAATTCAATCAAGCATGCAATACTTCAAATGAGGAAACAAAATATTTAAGAATTACGTTAGATAGAAACTTTATCTACCTTGTCTATTCTTTTCAAGTTCGGACGAGTAACAAATTGCGGGGATTGCAATCAATGATGCTTCAAGGCGGATGGCGACGTGAGAGCGATTCACACTAGGGTTGGGCTTGATTCGATGGGCTCTCACGGTGGCCGATGATTGCAAGAAAGCAAAGCCAAGAGCTGTCAGTGATGGATGCTTGGCAAAGTGGAATTGCTGGACATAGCTGAAGGAAATTTCTCTATGGTAGGGTCAATTTGACCCACAATCAGCCAAGTGGACCCGAGCGATGGTGAGAACGGCAAGGGGTTGGTGCGATGGAAGTCAAAGGACCGGCGAATCACGGTGGTGCAAAAACAGCAAAAAGACAGAAACTTCCACCTTTGCTCAGCCAACGAATACCATCCAGAAGCTCCCCTGCACTTTGAACGTCGACTGTTCATGGAGAAGCGCACGCCTGGACGACGGATCGGTAGCCGGAGTGTGGCGTGACGCAGCTGGAGTCTTGATCGGTGGCTTTACACAAAGAATCGCTGCTCCCTCTACCCAAACATCCAAAGCCCTAGCTGTCCGAGAAGGTCTTCTGTTCTTGAAGTCTTCAAGGGAAAGTACAACTGGAAGTCTTCAACGCGAGAGATCAGCTCAAACTGATCTGCCCACTGTTTTGTTATCTGATAACTTATCAATTGTGGACTTCATCTTGGGCTGGGCTGCTACTCCGTGGGCTGTGAAGCAAATAGTGGAGGATTGCACTCAATTGCTGACTAAAATGCCTCATGTAGGGCTGCAACACATCCAAAGAAACAAGAACCAAATAGCCGACTGGGTCGCAAAAGCCCACAATGCTAATACTCTCCCGCAAGACTGGTTTACACAACCACCACGTCCGCTGAAGATTTTATTATGTTCTGAGTTTAATTTGTCCAGCAAACCTCTATTTTCAAGTCTTTAATGAAATTTCTACATCTTCGACCAAAAAAAAAAAAACGGAGAGCCTCGAATGCTTGTGGAATGCCGAGCACATTGCGAAGCGTAGAGCACGAACAGCAACAATTTCGTGGTGCGGCAATTGGCTATGTCTTGGAACAGGTTGCTCCGGGTTGTTTCACTACTGCAAGACAAGTTTGCCGATAGTGCAACGCCGCATGCGGGCAACGTCTTCGAGAACCCATGCTATGGAATTGCAACAGGAAGTGTTGCTAGTGCAAGCTCAGAGCAGCATTTGGAACGTGGGCGTTTGGTCGTGGAAGGCCGAGGAAGAAGATGACCTGCTCTCTCGTCTTCTCTTTGTGCTCTCTCTATTTCTCCGTGTTTTTTTTTCCCCCTTCAGTGTGTGGCCCCCTTTTTATAGGTGAGAAGACTATGTTATTTAAGGAAATATGATAAATTTGCACATTGCATATTTAGTTCTTGTATCCCAAATGCAATATTTTTCCAATATTTCATCTGACACCTTCCCTGAATATTGAAAGAATAATACGAATATTCTCGGGAACATTCTCATATTCCAACTCATCATCCTTTAACGGGAATATTTCATCCGACACATTCTCTGAATATTAAAAGAATAATGCGAATATTCTCGGGAACATTCTCATATTCCCGGAAAAATTCTCATATTCCAACTCTTCACCTCTTAATGGGCCTAGCCAAATCCTCTTTCACCGTGGGCTTAATCCAATTTGTTAAATTAAAGTTTAGAACCACCAATTGAAGCCCATTTGCCACATGTCCAATGCGAATGCAATAATAAATGCTCCTAAAACTATATGCTATGCAATTTAATCCTAATATTTTTTGTTTAGGGATTAAAATTAATCCCTAAATTTTTGTGCATTAAATTACGAATGATTAATCAAAATTTAGGTTTTAACAGAGGGCCTCGTGGGTGAGGCCGAAATCTAGGGGGTTGCAATGGGAAGCAGCAGCGGCACAACGGGCAACTGTGGCGGTTATGGTGGCAAGCTCAGTGGACGTCATGTGGGTGGAGTTGGTAGTGGCGGTGTAGTGGAGGAGGGCGGTGGATATGGAAAGTGGAAGCGGGATTGAGGAGGCGGCAAAGCCTGTGGCGGTGGGGGTGGCAGTGGGGGTGGACCTGGTGGTGATGGTGATTAGGGTTAGAGTGAAGGCGGTGGTGAAGAAGGTGATGATGAAGATGAGCCACAAGCGATTGGTGTTTGAAGATGATTGCTTTTGGATTGTGGGATGGAGGAGTATTAGCTTTGTGTTTTTCATCTCTTAATCTCTCTCTCTCTTGCTCTCTCTCTGAAGCAACGTGTTCATTTCATTTAACATAGTCAGAGAATTGAAGCGAGCACTGTAAATATTCGTGTGACTAGACTATGTGGGAATCATTGAGATGAAAGAATCCTTGCGCAAAGATAAACGAGAAACGGAGCAAAAAGGATTAAATCGTTCAGAAATTTTCAAAATAAAGGAAGTCGACCTTCCATATTGACCTCTTATCGATAGGCACCACTTTGTATCCTACACTTGGGCCTAGTTTCTAACATTAAGAAAAATAGCTCGAATGTGCTTGATGCAGGTAGAAGGACTGATTAGCGAACAAAATTTAGGCAGCTTGCTTCACGGAAAATTTAGAATTTAAAATGTATATTTCCTAAAATGATCCTAGAATCAATGAAAAATATGTTAATTATCAATAAAAATGTGTAATCGGTGTTTAGATAAAGTTTTCTTGAAATCATCAATTTTCCAATAAAAAAAAGTGCCTAGACAATTGAAAATCATGCCTCATACTTTTCTTTTTTCTCAAAAAAAATTGCATTTATTGATTGAAAGGATACATGGGAACTACATAGACTTCATACCAAAGCAAATCAAAGCAAAAGCAAAGTCTTGAATACTAAAAAGAAAAGTCAAATTTAGAAAATAAAGAGGATCAACGGAGCACCAACACCATTAAGTACACACTCGTTTCACAAAAACGAATCCATCAAGTAAAATAATTGATGGTGGATCATTAAATCTCGTATCATGGTCAATAATGAGCACACATTGAAAAAAATTTCTATAGTAACTATAGCATTGCCAATTGGCGGCACGTGCCTAAGTTTGACTTCATCTAAACCATCGTTGTATAAAGACAAATAAACACATATCTAACATTCAAAAAAGCAAATTTTTGTAGTTCAATGAGATGCCATAGCTCCCATGATTACCATTGAAACTAGAGGCAAGGAACTTGCGCATGGACAAAACACAGAGATATCAAATCTCCGAAGCATATTTATTAAACTTTTATATATACATCCAGAGAGAATAGCTTCTAGATCTACAATTAAACCAAGAGGGTACAAACTTTCATATCTAAAAGTAGATCGGGAGAAGAAATTTCCGAGATTTGAATTGGACAGAAGAAAAAACAAGAAAAGAATTTTTAAAAAAATAGCAAAATCAATAAAAGAGCGTAAGATTAGCCCAAACCCTCCATAGCTAAATGTTGAAGATGATTGTATGCCACAAAGTTCTCATGGTGCAAATATCTAACTAGATAGTTACTAAAAGTTGAAATGCATCGCCTAATAAAAACTATTTTCATTAATAATAACAATTTATGTCTAAAAATTTTCATAGATGATGAAAAAAATTCGTTCATTCATTTTTATAAACGATATAAATGATCATTTATGGGAAAATATTTTCCAAATTATTATTTTCGTAAAAAAAAATAGAGCCAAAATCCTACAAAATACTCACTAGATTTTAGCATTTTCAAGATTACTATATACATTTCATTCTTTTCCAAAAGGGAAAATGCCACCAAAAATACTAAATTGTGCTACTTGAAATAATTTTACCTTGAACTTTTATTGTGATATTAAAAACCCCAAACTATGTCATTTATGATAAATTTACCCTGACTTTTTTTTGTGATACTAAGAACCATAGGCTATGCCCTTTGTGACACATTTATTCCAAACTTTCTTTTATGACACAAAAATCCCAAATTTGTATTTGTGCGATACATTTACCCCAAACTCTTAGGCCAAATGGCATTTTTGTCTTTTTCTTTTTTCCTTCTTCTCTCTTCCCCCCATTGGCCATGGCGGAAGGAAGCCGGCAAGGGTCGCCCTCCCTAGATCTAGCAAGGGCAACCCTCACTCGACTCAAGCACAGCTCACCAAATCTAGCAAGAGTGACCCTCACCCGACTTTGATGCCTACAAAGGTGCCCTTGCCAAGAAAGGGAAAAAAAGGAAAAAGAAAAGGGAAAAAGTTGACAGTGCCATTTGGCCATAGAGTTTAGGGGTAAATATATCACACGAGTACAAGTTTAGGGTTTTTTACATCACAAAAGAAAATTCGGGGTAAATGTGTCATAGTGGGTATAGTTTGGGGTGTTTAGTATCACAAAAAAAAAAATTCAAGGTAAATTTGTCACAAGCGGCATTTGAGATTTTTAACATTAAAAAAAATTTTCATGGTAAAATTATCTCAAGTGGTTTTTGGTAGTAGTTTCCCTTTGCAAAGACATCTTATTCCCTTGAATTAATGAATGATTTACAAGACATCTTTCGTCTTTTCTTTTTCATGTACGCATATTTGCAAATTGAGTTATCCATGTTTCAAGATTACAAACAAGATTACCATGTTTGTATCTGTATGCATATTTGCGAATTAAGGGTCCATTTGGTAACATTTTTACTTTTGGAAACAATTTCTTTTGAGAAATAATTCTTTTTTATTTCTACTTTCTAGAATAATTTCTGAATAAAATAAGGCATTTGGTAATTACGAAAATTTCTTATTCTTGGAATAAAAAAAAAATAGAAATGTGTTTAGTACCGACAAAAAAAAATTTACTTATTTTTTCCCTTATAATGGCGGAGACCGGTGGGCGGCAGCGGGTTGTGGCCGATGACCGGCGACTGGCTATCTGGGTGTGGGGGCTGCCAGCGACCGACGGTTGCCAACCGACGTTCGGCAGTTGCCACTGCCGCCCGCCGATCGCCACCCATCACACTGGGTCGCCAATCGTGCCAAGTCGTCGCCGCCAGTTGCTTTTGGTCATGCCAGGTCGCCGGTCACCTCACACCAGGTCGCCGGTACCTGGGCAAAGGTCGGCGATGAGAGGCCGGCGACTGGTGGGCAGTGACCAACGGTGGTGGCGGCAAGCGGTAGGCGGCGGGTGGCGGTGGGCGAGTAGCGGAATGCTATAGGTGGTGAGTAGTCCCCAAGAAATAATTTCTAAAAAATTTTCCCAAGAATAAGAAGTTACTTTTTTCTACTTTTCATTTCTACCCTAAATCTATTCCCAAGAACAACTTTCTATTTCCGGGAATAGAAAAATCAGTGGGCGTGACAAAACGCATTTTTATTATTTTTCTATTCCAGAAAACAAAAGAACAGAAAAATAGAGAAATAGAAATGTTAACAAACGGAGCCTAAGTTACGCATGTTTCTATTGTTTCTGCTACGCAAAATCATTTTTTTCGAAAGCATTTTTCATTGAGATGAAGCGGAGGAACCGCGTCATATTGTTTGGTTGCGAAAAATAATTAGCCTTTTGTATTCGGGCGATCATCATGATTAAAGAGATGGAGAAAGAAGGTGCGGCATCGCTGTCATTTGATTTGGCTCGAACGCACCATTAACTCTATGATTGATTCAATCATGGTGGCATTTGCTGTTGCATATGAACATCATCATGTCATGTCTTTTGGGGTCCATTGACGTTGGTAGCAGATAATACAAATCATCTCCTAGCTGAAGAACAAGGTAATGGCAGTCTCCAACTACTGGCGTCATACAGGTGTGGTCCCTGCCCCCACCGCCACCACTCACGGCCGAACCTCCGCGCCTAGTTCAACCCCTTCCCCTCTCTCTCTCTCTCTCTCTCTCTCTGAGTACCAATGGAGGTTGGGGCTAGGCACATGACCTCCATTGATGGACTCAACTTCATGTCTAGGTCTCACAACACTTTGCCTCCTTTACATGAGTTTAGTTTATAACATTAAAAGAAAAATAACTCAAATGTGATTAATGCATGTAAAAGGGCTGATTAGCGAACAAAATTTTAGGGGCTTCTTTTGCGGAAAATTAAGAATTTTAAAAGTATATTTCTCAAAAATGATCCTAGAATCAACAAAAAATATTTTTGTTATCAACGAAAATGCTTAGGTATAGAGCTTTCTTGATAGTGAAAATAAATTTGTTGACTAATTATTTTAGAGGATATAAATAATATTTCTTAGATTATTCTTGAAATCATCAACTTTATGTAAAACAAATGCATCCGAACAGATGAAAATCTGCCACGTAGTTCCCATGCTGTGAAAACATCTAAGTAGATAGTTACTAAAAAGTTGAAATGAATCTCCTTAAATCCCAACAAAATTTCTAAAATACAAAAATATAAGGAAATAAATTTAATCGAAATCCTAAAAAATATTCACCAGATTGTAGCATTTTCTAGATTAATATATAAGTTTCATTCTCTTGCAAAACATCTTATTCCTTTGAATTAATGAAAGAATTAGAGAGATCCTTCTTTTATTTTTTTTGGAATTTACACATGCAAGCTAGTTTGGGTTTGTTCCCATATTTACGGATCGATTTATCCTTATTTTTATCATTTCCGCTATGTAAGTCATTTCTTTCGAAAACGTTCTCAATTAAGAAATTGAGGAATCACATCATATCGTTAGGTGATGAAAATATAATTCACCTTTTTTAAGTTGGATGATCATCATGATTCGATCATCATAATGAAAGAGTAAAGAGATGGAGAAAGGTGCAGCATCGCCGTCATTTGCTTTGGCTCATGCACACCATTAACTCAACATTATCGCTGAATAACGAGGTCGTATGGACGTGTGATTGAATCATGATGGGATTTGCTGTTGGATATGGACATCGTGTCGTGTCTTTTAGGTCTGTTGATATTAAGGGCAGAAGATACAAATCATCTCCTAGCTAAAGAAAAGGGTTACAGTAGTCTCGAACTTTTTCTGGTGTTTAATATAACCTTTGAATACTTTTTTTTTTTATCTAAAATTAATCTCTAACTTTTTTTCTAAAATCGACCTAATGTAATCTTTTCATTAATTGGAGTTCAATGTCGCGTGTAATTTTTGGTCATTTTATGTCAATCTAGCAAACATCATACATCATTGATGTGGATTGGCCAATTCAATTAAATTTGCCTTTACAAAAAAAAGAGTTCTTTTTTTGTCTCTTTAATTCTTCTTCTAGGTTCATCTATTATCATTATCAATGGCCACTCATTAAGGCTAGTCATCATGACTCGCGTCATCCTAGGAATGATCCCATTGTGCCTCATCATCGTCACTTCTCGTGCCAAACTTCTGCGCCTAGTTCAAATACCCCTGGAAAATATACAATTAGTCATAAACTTATTGTACAGATATTAGTCTAGTTCTAAAATTTTTAATTTTACCAATTTAATCCTAAACTTTTTGTGTGAAATTTTAATGTAGCTCTTCTAGCCATGTCAATGGTTTTTAGTGAAAATTGACCGATCAAACTATTTTGAAATTTCACATAAATGTTTAAGATGAAATTGACAAAATTGGAAAGTTTAATATTAAACTGCCATCTATATAATAAGCTTATGACTAATTGGAGAATAATAATTTCATTATTTTTCCTTCCCATATAGTTCTTTTAAATAAGAAAATAAACAATATATATTAAAAAACATATATATAAATTATAAGAAGTATATATTTGTATTTACGCAATAAAAGACATGCAATATCTTTTGCCCAAATGGGTTTTGATGTTGATCATCACGTTTGGCCACGAAAAGTCATAAAGTCAACTTTCACGTTTGCCCCACTAATTTAGTATCTAGGTTAAGTCCAAGTACCAGCAGCGCTTAATCATAATGTTTTGTTCGAGTCCGAACATGTCTTTAATTATTGCTTTGCCTGAACTTTGTATTATTGACGTAAGCAGATGTTGACACTCGAATTTCTTTTTATTTTGTTTTAATTGCCTATTTATTTTTCTTATATAAATACGTATTAATTTCTAGAAAAGAAAAAATATTTGATAAAAAAAATCGAAAAAATTGAAAAAATATATTCGGATGGGCTTAGCTCAGCCCACTCCTCTACTCGCCCATCCCTTTTCTTTTGTTTCCTTCGGCCCACCTCCCTTGGATTTTCGGCTCGGCCCATCCTCCCTTCAATTCTCTCTTCTCCCACATGCGCACGCACAGGGGGAACAGCAGAAAAGAGATCGAAAAGGAGAGAGAAGGACGGACGCCATCACCGCTCGACCACCCCCGACGCCGCTCGTGCACCATTCCCCATCGTCGGTCGCGCCCAAGACCGCTGTCCATGCCGTCCCACGACGGAGCAGCAGCAGATCTGCGAGAAGAAAGAAGTAGAACAACAGGCAACAGAGAAACCAGAAAAGGAGAGCAGTAGGGGAGAGATCGGCGATTTTCGGACAGGCAGACAGATTGGGAGAAAAAAAAAACCAGAAAGAAGGGAAAAAAGAAGAAGAGGGAAACAAGAGGGAAAGAAACAAGATCGGATAGAACGGCCAACGCTGGACGACACAGAGACACTTTTAGGATCGGTGCGGGCTTGTGGCAACGTCGGTGGTGGTATGGCGGAGGAACTGCAGGCGTCGGACGCGGAGGAGACGCCGCAGGTTGAAGACGAAGGCAAAAAAAAAAAAAGAGGGAAAGAAAAAGGAGCCGGCTCGAGATTTCGCATAGGAGGGGGCTGCGCCGGCCGGATTTTTTTCGTGTGGGCCCAATCTGAGTTTGGGCCAATTTTTTTTAGGAATTAGAAATGGGTTGTCTTTTTTTATTTATTTATGGGCCATTTTGAAAAACATTTCGACCGGCCCGTTCGGCAAGCCCGGTCGTTGCTCCGGCCCGGCCTGATAGGGACCGGGTCGGTTTAGTAGGGCCGGGTCACCCGACCCGATCCGAATCACTTTTTTAATATTAATTTAAAATTTAAAAATTTTAAAAAAATCAAAATTTCAAAAATTCAAAAATATATATATTAAAAAACTTAAAAAATCTTAAATTTTTTTTGAAAAATCATTAAAAAATTAAAAAATGTTTTTTTAATTTCAGAAAGGTTTTAAAAGTTTATTTTTAATTTAATTTAATTTTCTTTTTCTTTTTCTTCGAATCTTCGAATATTCCAAAATTCCAAAAAAATTAAAAAATATTAAAAAATTCCAAAAAAAAACAGTAAAAAATGTTTTCTTAAATTTTCAGAAAATTCAGAAAATATCAAAAAATCTTGTTTTCTTTAATTTCGGAAAATTTTAAAATATTAAAAATTTTAAAAATATAAAAAATATAAAAAAAATTCAGAAAAATTCAGAAAATTCAGAAAAAATTGCAAAAATTTAGAAAACCCTTAAAAAAGGGAAAAACCCAAAATTGAATAAGCCTTTGGGGCTCTACAATAGGTTTTTATTTTATGTTATATTCCTGCACCTTATTTTGTCGCAATTTTTAGACGGTATTTCCTTACCTTAGAATGGTTATAACAAATTTTAGAATTCTCAAATATATTGCCATGATCTCAATTAATACGATCAAGTTAGGGATCGAAAGGGCGTTAGTTGCATGACTAATGTAATCAAGTCCCCGACTCTAGACCCTCTAGTTGTGCAAAAAGTGAGACACTCCCATGTCTCACTTGGTTCCTAGTCAACCTTAATAAACTAGTGGCGACTCCTTATTTGGAAATTTTTTACGAATATCCCACGTCGCGCGGGGTATGGGCTTGGGAGAGTCTAAGTTAATCAAGGACCGTTAGGCCCGAAATTAACAATACCCCCTAAACCTATATTTAGAAAAATTTTAGGTCACGATAGCTTGGCGACTCCACTGGGGATTGGTTCTAAACCTTAGAGGACTTAAGCCTAATTTGCTTGATTGTGTGTTATTTAATATGTTTCTTTGGAAGCACATTTGAGAAGGTGAGGTAAGTCCACTAATCTCGTGTTAAATGTTGGTGCAAGATTGGAGTAATAAGAGGTGGAGTATTTGCTAACACTTTGTTTTGTAGGGTAGTGAATGGGAATGAATGATGATATGGTTAAATATTTGAAGTGTTGTTTGCTATATAAATTGCTGCGCATGTCTTCCTTACATAGCACTACACTTTAGCACACACAACCTGCCACTGGACCTGAGTCGCATAAGATCATTTAGGATGGTGTTGAGATGGATGCCACTCCGACTATCATCATGTAGTACGAGTCGCCCATCTCAATTCCAAAATTCTTTTGATATCGAGAGCTTCCACCCTGGCTTGCAAACGCGCAGCACGAGTTGACTCTTTGACAAAGCCGGAGTCATGGGAACCCCGACCTAACCACGATCATGTCGGTTCAGTCCGGTATCCTGTGGGTTCATTTGAGCCGTCTAGAGTAGTAATTGACCCACGATCTCATACATATGTCTATGTGATTGAAAAAAAAAATCCATCACTATTGGTAAGTATGATTTCTCTTTTTACTTGTTCATTTTTTATTGAAACTTTCATTTTTTTAATTTGCGGAGATCAATCGAATGCCTTCGGTATAGGCTTATAATTTGAAAATTTGGCAATTACTCTTCATAAGCAAACATTCAGTGTTGTTGACACCCGAATTTTTATTTATTTTGTTCTAATTGCTCATTTATTTTGCACTTATAAATACATATTAATTTACAAAAAAAGATTAAAAAAAATCGGATGGGCTCAATTCAGCCCAGTCCTCTATTTGCCCATTTCTTTTTCTTTTCCTTCTTCTTTCAGCCCACCTCCCTCTTATTTTGGGCCTGGCCCATCCTCCCTTGGATTGTTCTTCTTCTCCCACGTTCACGCACACACAGGAAGGACACCACATGCACGCGAAAACGCAGCGGAGGAGCAGAACGTGGGGGGGAGAGGGCAACGAGGCCGCTTGAATGACCCCACCACCGAGAGAGAATCAAAGGAGGAGGCAGTTTTTAAAAAGCAAAAAAAAAAAAAAAAACCAGCGAGCAGAGAAGGAAACCGAAGAGAGGAGAGAGCGAAAGACAGTCGGCAGCCGCACCTGACTCGCGGCCAACGACTCATTGCCGTGCCTTCGCTCCTGTGCCTGCAGCCGCCCAGCAGAAAGGAAAAGTGAGAGCAGGAAGAGAGAAGGAGGTTCTTCAGAGAAGAATCCGAAGGAGAAGAGAGCACCCGAGAGGGCTGAGCCGAGGAAAAAACGGAGAGACCAGCAGAGAAGAGAAGAGAAAACGAAGGAAAGGAGAAATGGCCGGCCGCCACAACTGACCCGCCGCCCACAACCCTCCGCTGTGCTTCAACTCCGGCGCCGGAAAGAGTTTAGCAAGAAAGAAAAACAAAGAAGAAAAGATCTGTTTTTCCGGTCCAAGCCACCCACGAGCCCATCCGGGGACGTCCGAAGGTGAACTCAACGATCGAGAGCCGGAGAAAGAAGAGTTCGGCCACGCACGAGCCTGTCCGACGGCATCCCGGCGTCTTCCTCAAGCTAAACAGGTTGGTTTTCCCCCTTTGGTTTTCGGACGAGATGGGCCAGAGCTTGCGGCCGGCTGGCTCGCACGAGCTCTGGCCCTTTTCGCCTTTGCGTTTTGCTCCTGCATCCCCGTATGTTATGTCTGAAGGCCCCTAGAGTACATTCGAGGCTCGGTTGAGCTGGAGATATCCGAATCCGTTAGTGCCCATTAGATGTTTGATGAAATGCCTGAATGAGATCCAGAATTTGCATAATCGGTTTCGTCCTCGATAGCTTAGTATTCTAAATCTTTGATTGATTCTCTTAGTATTATGGCCATCCTAGTGAGATTTCCGCTCGATTTTTGATCGGAGAGGAGTTTTTTGCCCCGGAGACGGATAGCTTCGAGAGTCGCCGGAGGCCATCGCTGGCGAGGTTTGGTGTCGGCCGGATAGAACGACCGACGCCGGACGACGCTAGGGCGACTTCATTAGGGCCGATAAGGACTTGCGATGGCGTCGGCGGTGGCGCGGCGGAGTGTGTAAGTTTCCGTCGTGTGTGCAGGCGAAGAGGGCGTCAGGCGTGCATGGGGAGGCATGCAGGCGTGAAGAAGAAGAAGGCCAGGAAAGAATAAATAAATAAAAAATTAAAGAAAAAAAACAAAAAAAACAAAAACAAAAAGCTAAAAACAGGAAAATGGAAAGAAAGGGAAATGGGCTGTGGCTTTCTAATGTTCGGCTGGTCGGTGGGCTTGTGCATCATGGGCCATGGTTACAGATTGCTAAGATAAGATTAGAAATTAGATGTTGACTTATTTTGATAGAAGCATTTTCGTGGGCCATCTTGGTTATTTTTTGAATGGGCTTAGGGCCGAACCGATTTGTTTTTAGTCTAGCCCGGACAGATAGGGTCCGGGTCGGTTTAGTAGGACTGGGTTTCCCGACCTGGTCCGAATTAATTTTTTAATAAATAAAAAAATCGAATATTTTCAAAATTCCAAAAAATAGAAAAATTTAGAAAATTCCAAAAAAAACATTAATAAATGTTTTTTTAATTAATTCCAGAAAAGCCAAAAAAATTCAAAAATATTAAAAGCTTGTTTTGTTTAATTTCGGAAAATTCGAAAATATAAAAAATTCAAAAAATTCAAAAAATTCAAAAATAATTAAAAAAATCAGAAAAAAAATTGCAAAAAAAAAATTAGAAAACCCTTAAAAAAGAAAAAAAAATACCAAAATTGAATAAGCCTTTAGGGCTCTACAATAGGGCTATTCTCTCGTGTCTTGTTTTGTCATGATTTTTGGATGCTATTTCCTTACTGTATAGCGATTAGGAAAAACCTTAGTTTTCTCGAGTGTGTTTCCACGACTTTAGTTAATACACAATCGAGTTAGGTACCAAAAGGGCGTTAATCGCATGACTAACGTAATCAAATCTCCGACCCTAAACCCTCTAGTTGTGTTAAAAGCGAGACACACTCCCATGTCTCGTCTAGTTCCTAGTCGACCTCAATAGACTAGTGGCGACTCCTTGTTCGAAATTTTTTACGAATATCCCAACGTCGCGCGGGGTATGGGGTTGGGAGAGCCCGAGTTAATTAAGAGCCGTCGGCCCAAAATTAACAATACCCCCAAACCTAATATATTATATCTAAAAATTTTAAGTCGCGACAAGTGTCAATTTCAAAAATCATTAATTTAGCCCTACACAACAGATGATTTTGTTAAAATTTCCAATTACGGGCTTAAAATCACACATCGTCAAAAATTCTTCCAATTCATAATTATGTTTTGGGGCACAAAAAAATTGAAATCACACTTTTAATCAAATTCTTTCCCTCTCACATTTTGAGATTGAAAATTCAAATCACATTTTGTGTATAGATTTCTCAAAATAAAAATTACCTCATTTTGGCAATAGTGAAAGCATGAATCAGTCTTTCAAAATTAATGTCACATTTTGCATATGAAATTTTTGGGAATAGAGTGGGCATTCGATTGATAATCGCGGATTGATCTTCTAATGATGTCTCCTCTTACAATCAAATCTTGGCAAAATACCGAAATCCTATAATAGAAATTCTAGGGCATGTACCATCGCCTTGATTTCGTTGTAAGAGACGACTTCATTGGAAGATCATTTTCTCATTCACATACTAACATTGTTTATTCTTCTTGCAAATGCGAGAAGGCCATTCTTTGAACTTTTCTTACTTGACCGTGCCGAGAAGTGGACTTTAAATCTAGGATGAGAATTGTTACTCATAGGAGTGTATTGTATTTCCTTTGTGTCTTTATCCTTTTTATAGATGATGTTTTCAATTCCAAGTTGATCATAAACCCAAGTGACTCATTTTTCTGGGTAAAGAAATTTAAATTTATAAACATCCTTTGGCTTTGAGGGCAATTCAGAAGTTAGCATATTCTATTGAATTTCCATGAGTTTTGGAAAGTCAATGCATCTTGTTTTTCTCACGTATTCGTCCTTTGCTGGAAATCTTGGGAAGGATCATCTAGGATGGTAAAATTGTAATCGTTCCGATAGAATCAATTTATTCTGAAACTGATTTGTTCATACATTCTCTTGCATGAGGGAACTAAACAATTTTGACATCGGCATTTGAATTAGATCACAAGATAAATTCGAACAAAACAAAAGCCCATCAAATGAGCATGACAAGGCATAAGGTTTCGACTCGTCTTAATGTAAAAGACATTGGAGCGGCATTTGACTCTGGGGCAATAACTCTTCTTCCTCACTAATGACGCGTGTTGGGGCAAAATTCATCACAAAAGGATGTATCGTTCCCAAATTGAGCCCAATTAAGTATGGAGATAACACAATTCATCTTCTCTTATCACAGGGCGATGATCGACATAAGTCACCCAAAGCATAATAATTCACTCCCATGAAGCATGATGAAATTGAGTCAATCAATTCGATGCCAAAAGGATGTATTGTTTCTAAATCAATCTAATTCAATGTTAGAATGTAAATAACATGTCCTCCTTTGTAGGAAAATGTGCACATCGACTATGGGAGGAGTGCCTTCCACCAAAGACACATGTTAAAATCCAATTATTCATTTTGGCGTAAAGGATGTATTTCGTTCCTAAATGATTTCCAATTAAGTGTGGAAATAACATGCCCAATCCTTTTCTTCACAGGCAATAAATTGGGCAAAACATTCAAGAAACAAGGCCCTCAAATGTCAAAACAGAAATGCCCATACCTGAAGAATAGAAACACATGAAGGGTAAATTGTATCGATTCCAATTGCTCATTTTGATATTGTCTCTAACATGATCCCATTTTCCTTTGATAGGGAAACATCAAATGCAAAGAAAAGATGCCAAAAAAAAAAATGCAAGTGAAGGGCAATTTGGGGTTGCCAAATATCAAAGAGGATGATGTTGGCACTTGAGTGATAAATGTAAGTGAAGGGTAATAATGTATCGCTTCCAATTTTCAATCCTTGAAAATTCTTACACTAACACTTTCTTTTTTATTCTTTATAGGGTTACTAAGTTGCCTTGTTGGAGGTAAGTACCATTCTTCTCAAGATCATAAGGAAAACAAAATTGAGAATTTTCATCCAAAAAGAATTCCACATTTTACTTGGAGCAAGTAAAAAGAAAAAAGATAAAAAAAAGATAAAAATTGAGAAAACAAACTTTTCACAAAAGTTTATGAGCATTGTTTTTTATCTCAAAATTGTATGTCTGCTTGATGGATCACTCATTTTGAATCAAAATTTCCCATGGAGATTAATCTACTCAGATGATCTTGACTAAATGAAATTGAGATGTTTAATCATGCAAAGCGGGAAATGTTTAGGATGATGAAAGGCAATCCATTCCCAAACACATCCTTCAAACATCGTGAGAATTGAGCGAAAAAGAAAACCTGTGTCGTTTAAGGACGGAGGAGTCATTCGCAATTCGTACACAAACCAAAATTAAAAGAGGCGTTCCTTTTCTCTATCTTATATACTGCAGGTGACCATAGTCAGCCCCTTTGAGCCTTAAAGTGGAGAAATCATAAAATACCCCTGTCAAGAACCACTCCATAATGGGGCAAATTTGGAGGTTTTGATTGACATCATGTGGAGAAAAGATGAGAAAGACTTCTTTGCTTTCACTTGCATTAATCTTTTTGTGGTAACTTCAGGTGAATCCTTATGAAAGCTTGAAACATCCCAAGGTGAAGAAGAGCATTTCATTCTCTACCCAAACGCTGATACCTATTGTTTAAACCAAGTTGGGCCTAATCATTTATTTCTAAAACCCAAGTGGTGATTACCTCCCCTTATCAGGGCATGGCACATGACTTGTCAAGGCCATTGGCATTTACATGAGAATGTGAAAAGCATTTCAAAAGTCCTAAAAGCTCAAAAAGTTCAAAAGAGCAAAAGTCCAATGAAAATTAAGAGGCATGAAAAAAGCATTGTGCCTAGTAAAAGCAAGGCCAATGCCTGTGAAAAAAAAAGAGAAAAAAAAGAAGAGAAGAATTGCATCAGGAGGCGAAAAACTCCTATGTAAAAATAAAATAAAATTCAAATTCAAAATGCTTGCATTGAAAAGAAAATCGTTGCTAAATGCAAAGAAAAAAATTGAGAAGGGCAAAGCTCCTATTTGATTAGTCAATGGACTTTCGAGACAATTCAGATTTCAAAAGTCAAGTGCTTTCAAAAAGATTGAGTGATATGACCATGGTGCCATGACAATCACCAACTTTCAAATCCCTTTTTGTGAAAAATTCTGAGCCTTCCGAGCCTTAAAAACCAATATTACAACCCTTCCTGAAGTCTCTTCAGATTAGGATGATTCAAGCAAGAATAAGGATTTTCCAAAAAAGCTACCGCTCGAAGAGGTGAGGGCAAGGTTGTCTTATCTCATCTTAAGGTTTCTTGACTTGTAAACCTAGCGAAAATGTTGGCAAATAATTATTTCATTTCATGACCAATAATGCTTATCCATTGCTAAAACCATGACCAAACCCGTATTACAGTCCTTCTGAAAGACCTTTTGGATTGGTCAAGATGTACTTATTGCGAATGATTCTCAAATCCTTTGACACTGGAAATGTGAGGTAAATTGAGTGATCAAATTTCTTCCCACATAAATGGATGGGATCAAATAGCCCCTTTTTTAGAGCATGTGATAAGCCATTTCTAACTAAGGGGCTCTTGCTTGGCATGCTTAATAAACCTCTTTCATGAGTATGATCATTCTGGTATAATTTTTCTCTTAAAGAGATTTAACGATTAATAATACCTTCCAAGCTCGATGACAATTTTGTGGTACATGATACCAAAAGACGTCAAATGTTTTCAATGTGATTGGGCTTAGCTTGATTTGCTTATACAATTAATGCTACAACATTGCCAATGCATTTTTCTGATATTGTCTCTAATGACATTTGCTCAAGTTGAATTTGACAAGTTCACTCAGTGAAACTATACAATCTCCAAGGGTTCGTGGTCAACCGGAAAACCATGCAATTTCCAAAGGATTTATGGGTCTTCCTTAAAACCACATGGTTTGTGGGTCCTCCTTAAACCACATGGTTCATGATCAACCGGAAAACCATGCAATTTCCATAGGGTTTGTGGGTCTTCCTTAAAACCACATGTGTAACATCCTGAAAATTGACGCATTTTAGCCCGATTTTTAATTCGATTTTGGAACCGATTTCTCCGTGATATCAGGACTAAATACTTGGACGTCGCCTCATTTATTTTGGGATTTTCCGTTGGACACGGAAGCGTCGGAAAAAGAAAAAAAATTGGACCGGGTTTCGGGCCTGCGGGTGGGCCGGCCCAAGACCGGTGGCCCAATGGGCCTTGCACCCATTTAGCCCAGCCCAAGAGGGGCCCAAGTTGGCCCAAGTTCCCCTCCATTTCCAGCCCATGGGCTTCTCTCTTTTGGCCTTTTGCTTTTGTGCCCAAGTGGGCTTTGTTTATGCTTTGTTTTTGGTTGTTTTTGATTGGTTCTTCAGCAAGTGGCTTGCCCACTTGCCTTGGCCTTATCCAAGCCTTCAGCAGCCTCTTCTCTCTCCTCTTTCTCCCCCAAAATTCGTGCACCAGCCAGCCCTCACTCTCTCTCCCTTTTTCTCTTCCTTTTCTCTTCCATTTCTGGTGTTCTTTGCTGTCCATACTGTTTTCCAGCCGGAAAACAGCCTTGCCGCCGTCACCGGAGCCGCCGCAACCGCCCAAAGTGTAGTCCTGGAAGTTAGGAAGCCAGCCGCGCACCCCCGGTCACCGCTGGTCGCCGTTAGCCACCCGTTTCGGCCTTTTCCGCACTGCTGGTCAGTTCCGCGTGAACAGTAACCAGCAGTGTTTTTGGCCCGTTTCGGCCATCGTTTGTCATCCGTTACCATCCCCGAGCTTACCCCTCATAGCCCTCGTTCCCCTCTACGCGCCGGTGTCGCCGGATTTCCGATCCAAGTAAGTTAACTTCCTAATCCTTGTTTAGGAGTTAATCTTGCTTAGGGGTTAATTAGTTTAATTTTTGTGCTTGGTTAATTATGGGTTAGTTTGTTAATGGTGGCTGAGTTAATTAAGCTGACTAGGGTTAGATTAATTGACCAGAGTTAGTTTTAAAAGTAACTAGGGTTAATTAATTAAAGTAACCATGGTTAGTTTTAAAAGTAACCAAGGTTAGATTTTAATCATGGTTAGGTTAGATTAACTAGGGTTGAGTTAATTTGTTAACCATGGTTAAGTTTATTTATTTTTATTTATTTATTTAATTTCGGACGAATTACTGTTCATGATTACTGTTCACTAATCACTGTTCACGGATTACTGTTCACGGCACTGTTCATGAAGAAGCTAATTTTTGGCTTATTTTGATGTGTTCTTGGTTGTTATGATTTATTGAAGTGCCGATTGTTAATTATATGTGTGAATATTGATGAAATGCTTGATCAAACGTTGATTGGAAATTGGATTTTGGAATTGTCGAGTGAGATTGCATGACATATTGCGTGGGTTATCAGAAATGGCATGTCGCATGAGCATGAGCAATGGGCATTCACGACAGAGCAAAGAAAAGAACGAATTGATTGATGATGTGTTGCATGGTCACATTAAATGAGAGAACCCGGCGTTGCCGGAAGACCGCCAATCCCTATGGGGTTGTGCCGTGGCCAGTGGGTCGCCTGACTTCGGTCGGATGCCTGACAGGGAGGGGTTCTATGTGGGACCGCGGTATGGGGGCGGGTCCCGGGCCTCTGTCAGTAGCGGGACTGCGGTAGTGGGCGGGTCTTGTGCTCCTTCGGGAATGCCGTCTTGGGAGTAAGCCCTTGACATCGCCGTGCCTCGAGGTAAAGAGGACGAAGCTGGTTTAGCCAGGAACCGCCAACCATAAGGTTGTGCCGTTGGCCCAGGAGGGGGCGTTAATAATCGGAGCATGTGTGAGTGTGAGACATGGGAAAGTTGTGTGAGATGCTCTGATTATTCGCATGCTCTTAATGTCGTGATGAATTAAATGACAGTTTCTGCAGGTCACGTGTGCCAAGGCCAGGTAGGATCGCCTGTGGTTGTGTCTGCTTATTGAACTGTCCTATGCTTTTGTTTCTCTTTGCATTGTGCCGACTACTGGATTAGGTTGTATGTTAAACTCCCGAGGCGAGCGAAGTTCCTAACCAGGGCTTAGGACTTTAACTTGCTGAGTTTATCTCAACCCGTCGTGGTTAACATTTTCAGGCCCTAGATGATGCAGTACCGATGATCGAAGAGAGCGATCCCTCTGAGGCCCATGAGTAGGCAGCTGTAGCCTATTTCCTTTTTGTCGAGCCTTCCCCCACTTGTACAGGGTTAGGTTAGCTAGGCCGATCCCTTTTTGAGTAGGTCTTAGCTTGTCGCCTGTAGTAAGGCGTGTATGTATTTGCTGGTATGCTGGCTAACCTTCAGATATATAAAATACTGGTTGTCTTTCCTCTGTTGCCGTGGTTACTATCCCTGTTGTTTGATTTGGGAGTTGTTTGTTTCCGCATGTGCTTAATTACAAGATAAAATGAATTGGTCGACGACAGTACCTGGGACGTCGTACAATTAGACCTCAAGTGAAATGGGGTTGTCGCGAGCTCGAGAGTCGGGGCGTGACAAGACACAATATAGAAAACACTATAGTATAAGTCTCAATGTGGATCTCATTATTTCATGCAAATTATTGATTTAGTATAATAGAAAAGTTTTGTAGAGAATTAATTATTCCTTTTTTTAGGATTAATACTAGGAAAAACTACAAATTAGTACATATGTGACAAATAGAAGGTAAAATCTCAAATTGATATACTTGTAAGTTGTCACGTGCTATCAAAGTAAATAATTTGACAGTAAAATTTAATAGAAACTAATTGAAGATAAATTTATTATAAATTTATTATAAATGTACAAATTTGAGGTTTCTAGTGGTCAAAAAATTAATATGGGATAAATTTTTAACACGTATATTGTTTTGGGATTTTTCATGGCATTAAAATTTTCTTTTATTGCAACTTTTGGAAATTGAAATCTAGCAAGTGCAATAATTACGTTTTTTCTTCAAAAGGGAAATTCAAAAGTTGCTTTACGAGAGATAGTATTAAATTGAGTCATACTCTACGATACGGAAGTAGTCGAGCCAACACAGGTCTAGAGTTTGAATTGAGAGGTAAGGCTTGAAACACTCGACTCGAGCTAAATTAAGCTTTAATCTTTAAAGTGCTCTACTCTTTCAAGCTTGTGTCTGACTCAAATGAGTTCTCAACGAGTTTGAGCTCAACTTGATTAACCAATAAATTTTAGTCAAAACAAATTCAAGGTCATGCTCTAGCACAAATTTTGAAAATATATTATTACACAAAACAAGTAATTTTATATATTGTAAACGTATGCAAGTAATTAAAATAAATAGAATACCATTACTCAGGTCAAATATTTTGAAGCTCCAATTTGACTTGATTAAGTATTCAAGCTATTGGCCTTGAAGTTACAGTCACTTTGAGGAATTGATGAAATTCGGGGGAAAGATGAAACTGACCACTACACTCTGGGGGGCGCTTAGGGCGCATTTGGTAATCCTATTTTTCTTATTTTTCTGTTCTTTTGTTTCCTAAAATAAAATAAAAAGAACAGAAGTCCGTTTGCTAACATTCACTAGTATTTCTATTCTTTAGAATAGAAAGTTGTTTCAAAGAATAGATTTGGAATAGAAATGAGAAGTAGAAAAAAGTAGTTTCTTGCTCTTGGGAACACCTTGGGTCATTACTCATGATTGCTTGCCGGTTGCCAACCATTGCCCTTCGCTCGGCGACTAGCGTCCAATGATCGGTGACCGCTGATTGACCTGTGGTGGCCATTGGCCGCCCTTTGCCCGGTGACTGGTGACCTAATGGCCAGCGTCCGGTGGCAATTGCCAGACGCCGGTCACTAATTGCCGGCCGTTGAGTCGCCGTTGCTATTGAGGAAAAAAGAAATAACAATTTTTTGTCAATATCAAACATATTCCTATTCTTTTTCTATTCCGAGAATCATAAATTTTTGTAGTTATCAAATCCCTTATTTTACTTAGAAATTATTCAAGGAAGTAGAAATAAGAATGTTACCAAGCGCACTCTCAAGATCCAAGTACCGTTGAAAAGATTAAAGGAATAGGAGGATGACTACTGAGTTGAAAGCACATGCTATGTAACATCCTGAAAATTGACGCATTTTAGCTCGATTTTTAATCCGATTTTGGAACCGATTTCTCCGTGATATCAGGAATAAATACTTGGACGTCGCCTCATTTATTTTGGGATTTTCCGTTGGACACGGAAGCGTCGGAAAAAGGAAAATTGGACCGGGTTTCGGGCCCGCGAGTGGGCCGGCCCAAGACTGGCGGCCCAACGGGCCTTGCACCCATTCAGCCCAACCCAAGAGGGGCCCAAGTTGGCCCAAGTTCCCCTCCATTTCCAGCCCATGGGCTTCTCTCTTAGGCCTCTTGCTTTTGTACCCAAGTGGGCATTGTTTTTGGTTGTTTTTGCTTTGTTTTGATTGGTTCTTCAACAAGTGGCTTGCCCACTTGCCTTGGCCCTTATCCAAGTCTC
>CM026413.1:18977264-19079497 GCA_014858505.1 Corymbia citriodora subsp. variegata | reverse complement strand
ACAAATATCCTTGAACTTGCCATCCCGGTCTACCCCGCTTGAGCTCAAAAGAGGCCCTTTGCACTCCCACACCTTTTCTATGGTGATGATTTCCTCCTCGTAGTCTCCTGAAACCGTTTTGGAATTTGCCTTTGGTGCTGCGACTTCACCAAAGACTTTCTCGAGTACAGTCCGACTCACTTTCACCACGTATTTGTATCCTTTCATCGTTTTGGGATCGGCTTCGCAGGGATCCAGGCAACAATGCTTGGAGCTCATATGATCCGCGACCCATTTTGTCATTTGATCCCGGCCAAATGCGCTCACCGACACAAGCGATAGTGCTCTCTCTGTGGTCTTAAGCGCTAGGATGACAAAATAGAGCAGGAAAACTGCCAGCCTTGACGGCAAGGTGGTCAGATAGAGTGTCCACAATGTTAGTAACCCTATGAACGTGACCAAGTGTTGACAAGCATATTTCTTCCACTGTTCGTTGTCCTCAAGACTATATGCAGAGAAAGAATTTGAGCTTCCAAGAAAGATCATCAAGAAAGTCGCCCACAGCGGGAACAGTGGGTTGTGGAACGGGGATTCGCGCATTAGCCCGAGCGTGTACGTTATCAAGTAGCCTGAGAGAGTGTACGCTGCCCATAGCACGACATTGAGCATCGGATTGTTCTTCCGACGCCTCAGTGAGCCAAAAGCCGCAAGGAAGATGAGCAGGAAGGCGACTGACCCCACGTAGAGCTCTATTTGCGTGAGCATGCCCTCCGGGGTTTGGAGCCTCTTCATGACACCGCTGGCCTCGGTGATGGTTTGGTTCACCGACGCAGTTCGGCTACCTTGCAAGTCCCTCATGCTTTTATTTTTTTTTAAAATTTTTTGATGAATAAAGACAGACTGTGTTCTTGGTGAATGTTAGAGAGAGCCAAGAACTTCAAGAGCTCTTTTTTTTTTTTTTGGTCGGGAAGAAGTTCAAGAGCTTTGAGAGTTCGTTTCCTGTGTGTGCGCAGACGAAAGAGGAGACCTGCCTTTATTGATATCACCTCTGATGTCCCGAGTCGGTCCAGGCTTCAATTGATCTCCCCCGTGCGACACGAGTTCCTTTATTTAGTAAGCAACGTCCAATTATCGTTCAAAGGGAGTTATACTTGCTGCCCACATAAGGAATAGTCTTTCCCTCCGTCCTTTAGGGCAAAGGAGCATTCCTTACTTGCTTCGAAAACTAAAGGATCAATCAATAAAGTTAATTTTGTTAAACATCTTAAATTGGTACAATGACATATTTATCCAAAACTATTTTTACTTTTACGAAAAAGTTCAAACTGATGACATATATATACCAAACTAATTTTTGTCTTGTGAAAACTCTCAAACTAATGTCTCACACCTAAATTTACCCTCCATGTTAAATCCTAATCTATGAATGGAGGGTAGATTCGGGTAAGGGGTATTAATTTGAGACTTTTCATGAAATGGAAATTATTTTAAGGTAAATGTGTTGCATCTATTAGTTTGAGTTATTTTTAATGAGTGGAAAATTAATTTTGGCTAAATATGTCATGGGCTAGCAGTTTATGATTTTTTATGGCACCAACCTTAAAAAAAAACTTCTATTGACTATATTGCCATATTCTTTCTCCGAGAAGACATTTCACAATAAGGCAAAAAAAAAAATAGCGCCAATCTTGGTTATTAAAAGATTGAAGAAGGCGGCATCCGGCCCAGTCTGAGTTTTCTTCTTTCGCTCTCTCTTTTCTTTTGCGATCTCTTCTTGTTGACTTTTTTTTTTTTTCAAAATTCTTACACTTTTCCATGATTTTTGGAGGACATACAGCAATTTCTTCTCCCATTTACTAGGGAAAGTATAACCAAAAACTCAAGCCGTTAGATGAATATATGGTAATATTTAATTATTCTAACACTCTCCTTCATACGTAAGTTACTTTTAGCCTAAGCCTAAAGTGTGTAAATGTAATTGAGGGTAAATAGGAACCTTGAAAGATTTAAACTTAGGATTCATACTCTTATACTATAAAAGAACAATAATGTTTGAATGTTGATCTCAACGCACAATTCGTTGAGAGGATGCCCACTATATAAAGATATTATAAAGTATTGCATTTCATAAGTAAACAATACAACAATGGAAATAATATCCCTTGATTTTAGTATTTTCAAAAATTTATTTGTGATTTTGATTGATATATTCATATTCTTCTCTCTTAATTGCTAAATCACTCCCTTTAATGACAGTGCTTTTTTATCATGATTTTACTAGGGATTTCGCTTTCTGCCATACGTTGGTCACTTCTCAATCCAAAAAATAGTGGATATTGAAGAAAAAATCTATTGGTTTTTGAATCGTGCATAGAGAGATACGAAGCGTGACGAAGTGGAACAATGCAAGTAATCATGTGCATAGAAGTCTCACATGAGGCATGTTTCCACAAAAGCACACTTTATAAAGAGGAACATTTATCGATGCCGTTCTGCCGAGCTTAGTTGTGAGGGATTGTAGCCCGGGTGGGAGCATCAATGTGGTTGCACGTGGATTCAATTCTCGCACGTCGGGCTTGCTGTGGCTTTCACCTGGCCCGTCCGTTCCAAGCCGACAGTCGATGCATGACTATGTGAGGAGGGGCTTTTTAGTCCGTTGAACTATTTATGTTTATAAGCAAAAAGGTAAAAAGTAGAATGAAGAATATGGTGTAATTAAACTTAAAAAAAAGCTTTCCCAACTCTGCTCCCGAGCTTCTCCCTTGGGTACTGTAGCTCCGGTCATAGGGCACCTTCGTTCGAGCGGCCTCCGGCAACGACTGTGGCTGCGAATTGGAGAAGATGTAGAGCAGATCTGGACCTTCGCTCCCTCCATCTTGATTTTCCCCTGGTAAGACGTATCTTCCAGCATTCTGCTGTGAAATGCTAGGGCTCCTTTTGATCTTCTTCCCATGGACTCTGTTGAAATTCCTGTTAGATCTGCAAATGCGCGTGTGATTGAGTCTCTAGCTGGTAATAGCCACCCTAGGATGGGTGGAGGTCGTGCTCGCAGTCAGAGCAGACCGCCGAACGCTAGACCTCAGTCCCGCGAACGTCTCATGAGAGACAAAAAGATAGCTCAGGGTTCTGCTAGCTTGGATTCTGGTGTTGGGGGGGGGGGGGGTTCTGCTGTTCGGAAAGGCCCCTTTCCTGGTCTGGGTGCAGATGGAGCTCGGCGGGGCCAAGATATGGCTATGGCGGATGGAAACCTACCGGCATTGCCCCAGCAAAGAGGACCCTCGTCCTCAACAGCCCGCTCTTGGGCGAACGTGGCTAAATCTGCCACAACTGGTTATTCGTTGTCATATATTCCACCTGCTGATATAGATGATGATGTTGTACACTTCTCGGAAGAAATTTTAGAAGTTGCTGATTCTCTTTGGAAGGAAAGCTTAGTGGGGTATTTTGTTGGTAAGAAACTTCCCTTCAAGTTAGTAGAAACTGCACTTAAACATCTATGGGGTCACCAGTTGAAGGAGGTAAAGGCTAATGATCAAGGTTTTTATTTCTTTCATATGCCGGATCATGAATTCCGGAGGAAGGTAGTTGAGGGTGGACCACTTACTGTGGCAAGGGTCCCGTTAATTCTACAGCAATGGCTACCCAAGCTAGAGCTACGTAGAGGAGTCCACACTGCTGTCCCGGTTTGGATTAGGCTCAAAAATCTGCCATATGCTCTTTGGACAGCCCCGGGACTTAGTGCCATTGCTAGTCGAGTTGGGAAGCCCTTGTACGTTGATCAACGCACGGAGCAATTGAAGCTGATCTCATATGCACGAGTTTGCGTCAAAATTACAGCGACAAATGACTGTTGTGAGTCATTGAAGATTGACTTAGATGGGGAACCCCGTATGGTGGAGGTAGAGTATGAGTGGAAACCGGTATCATGCAAAATTTGTGGTACTTTTGGACATAAATGTCCAGTGCAGGCCCCATCACAAGTGGAACGACCTGTTGCTCCTCAAGTTACGGTGGAACCCTTGACTGCTGTGGACTGCATTGCCGCTGAAATTGCAGCTGAAAGGGATGCCCAAACTACCTCATATGTAGCCAAGGAGTGTTTTGGTTTGGCTGGTTTACCTGTTGAAGTTGCTGTCCTCCATGCTGGAACTCGGAAGCGCGAAGCAACTAGGACGCCTGCTGCTGCGACTGGAGTGAGGATGGCTGTTGGAGTTGGAATATTGGCTAGTTCAGCTTGCCCCCCTCTGGTTCTTACCTTTGATCAAGCGACTGATGCTCGGGTTGATGTAGGGCCAACGAGGACGTCCACGGATGCTGCTAGATCTGGTCCTCCCCCCGGTGGTTGCTGATGACATCCAGGCCTCCCCCTTGATGGTTTGCCCTCCTGCCATAACTGAAGATTGTGCTGTTGTTCGGGGGCCCCCTCCCCTGCGTGTAGAGACTACTGTGGACACTTGTTGTGTCACTCAATCCTCGCCTCACTCTATGGAAGTTGCTGCCATTGATTTGTATATATAGGTTCCCCGGGTAGATACTCAGGTTGCTGCACCAGGCGCTGGTCGGGGTCCCCCTCTTGCTGATCCTGCTATGGCGGAGGGTTGGCAACAAGTCAAAGGTCGCAAGAGAGAAGTCCCCCGTCCGTCGGTTACGCGGCCAACTCCGTCTAGGCCGATGTTCTCTACGCTGGTCAAAAACCCTACAAAAAAGGCCATTCCCCGAGTTGCTCCTCCTCCCTCCTTGGCTGCAAAAGGGGTGGCAGACCCTTACACTTCAGCATCCTTTTCTTCGGAGGATGACTTGGATGATGAGGTAGTGCCACTTCAACCCCCTCATGGATCAGGCTCATTACCAGATCAGCTCCCAAACCTCCGGCTTGAGCCCTTAGGCAGGTCAGTATCCAAGTCTCTGTCCCCCTCGACCAACAATATACCGACTGGACACCGAGGACGTCCGAGGAGGAGGTAGGTCTCCGGGGTCACAATGGAATAAATTTTATAAATGAATTTTGGTTTTTGGAATATCCAAGGTCTTATAGACCCGGTTAGACAATCTGAAGTCAGGAATTTTGTTAAATCCAACCATATATGTTGTGTTGGACTGATTGAGACCAAAGTTCCCCCTCCCAGATTTAGAACTATCTCCTCTGGTCTCATTCCTGGATGGACTTGGATTGCTAATAATGATTATGCTGCCCGTGGCCGTATTTGGGTTGGATGGAACCCGCTTTTGGTGAATATAAATGTTCTCTATATGACTAGTCAGATTATTCATGTTTCTCTTATAACCTTGTCATCTAGGGCTAGTTTATCCCTTTCAGTGGTGTATGGGGAGCATTCTTTTGTTGCCAGGAGACCTCTCTGGAATGACTTGATTCGGTTAAGCTCTTCTCTTAAGGACTGTCCATGGATAGTGGCAGGTGACTTCAATGCAATCCTGGACTCCTCGGATCGTATGGGTAGCCCTGACATTTGGATCCCGGCTTTTGATGAGCTCAAGGAATGTCTGGAACAAGCGGAACTGATTGATCTAAAGTACGTCGGTTTCCGGTTCACCTGGTTGTCCTTTTCAGGTGTTAACAGGAAACAACGGAAAATAGATCGTGTACTTGTTAACACTACTTGGTGCACTATATTCTCCTACTCAGAAGCGTCATTCCTTGCCCCGGGCATATCGGATCACACACCAATGGTAGTGAGGATTCTAGCACCCAATCCTCGGCGATCACCTTTCAAGTTCTTCAATATGTGGATGAATCATCCGGACTTCTCCATGATTGTCTCCCAGGTTTGGCAAACTCATTTAAGGGGCTCTCCAATGTTCAAGCTCTATGGTCGGCTCAAGCTCCTCAAAGGCCGTCTCAAGATTCTCAATAGAGAAGCTTTTTTAGCTATCTCCACGAGAACATCTGAAGCTAAGCAGGCTCTTATCACCTCTCAAGAAGCTCTGCTCCTAGACCCTTTTAATAAGGAACTGGTGGACCTAGAGCATCTACAAATCAAGAACTACTATAATCTCAGATCTCAGGAGGAATCATTATTCAGGCAGAAGTCTAGAATTAGGTGGCTCAAAGAAGGGGACCTGAACACCAAATTTTTTCATCAATCAGTCACTCATCGGCACCTGCGTAATAGGATCATCTCGGTTCGGGATAATTCTGGGCTTTTGCTAACTGATATGGGGGCAGTCCAAAAGGTATTTGTCTCATACTTCCAGGAGATCCTTGCTCCGGTTGAGGTGTCTCTAAGACCATCCATTCAGGAGCTCACAGAGGTCATCCAGTCTCCACTCAACGAGGACCAGGTTACTTTCTTATCCCAACCCTTCCTACCAGCGGAGGTCCGTGATGCTATGTTCTCCATTGCTGGGAACAAAGCTCCGGGCCCTGATGGGTATAATGCGGACTTTTTCAAAAAAAACTGGGACATAGTGGGCCCCTCAGTAACTGAAGCTGTCCTGGATTTCCTTGGTTCTAGTTGCATGCTAAAGAAGATCAACAACACTATCATTACCTTGGTGCCTAAAATCCCTAATGCCACCTTGGTGTTAGATTATCGGCCTATTGCATGTTGTAATACTATCTACAAGTGCATCACCAAGCTTCTTTCGAAACGTATGGCTACGGTACTTCCAGACCTCATTAGTCCAGTACAAACTGCTTTTGTCAAAGGGAGGAGAATTACTGACAATATTCTCCTTGCTCAAGAGCTTTTTTGTGGTTTTCATACTGAGCCGTATGTCCCGAAATGTGCCGTCAAAGTTGACTTCAGGAAGGCTTATGATACGCTTAACTGGGACTTCTTGGAAACAACTCTTCAGGCCTTTGGGTTCCCAAACCACTTCATACATCTTATTATGACCTGTGTTCGCACTCCAAAATTCTCTATTGCTATGAATGGAGAACTACATGGCTTTTTTGCTAGTGGGCGTGGTTTGAGGCAAGGTGATCCCATATCCCCTTATCTCTTTACACTGGCCATGGAGGTATTCACAGGGATTATAAACTTCCATACCCGGCATCCAGAATACTGTTACTATTGGAGGTGTAGGGCGTCTCGCCTATCTCACCTCTTCTTTGCTGATGATGTCTTTCTGTTTAGTAAAGCGAGTATAGACTCTATCTCATGCATTAAGGATGGGCTTGATATGTTCTCTGCTTGGAGCGGCTTGACTCCAAATGCCAGCAAAAGTGAAGTCTTCATCTCCGGGGGTTCACTGGAGGTCAGAGACCAAATACTACAAGTCTTTGGCTATAGACTGGGTTCATTTCCGATTCACTATCTGGGGGTACCCATCATTACCTTGAGGTTGAAGAAAGTGGACTGCCATGCCCTGGTATGTCTCTTAACTGCTAGAGTCCAATCATGGACACATCACTTTCTCTCTTTTGCGGGTAGACTACAACTAGTTAAGTCTGTCTTGCATGCAATCCATATATATTGGGCATCCATTTTTTGGCTGCCGTCATCAGTAGTGCTCAGAATAGAACAAATCTGTAGACAGTTCCTATGAAAGGGGCTAGCCATGGGACCAGGAGGTTCAAAAGTGTCGTGGGAGGATGTTTGCCTTCCCAAACAGGAAGGAGGCCTAGGAATCCACAGGATTCGGGACAGTAATAAAGCTGCCATGATGAAACACATATGGAATCTCTTCACTGACAAGGAGTCCCTATGGTGCAAATGGATCCATGCCATCCATCTCAAAAGTAAGGATTTCTGGACTTCTAACCCTCCTACTAAATGTTCTTGGCCTTAGAGGAGAATCCTTGCCCTTAGAGGTGAATCCTTGCCCCTTTTCAAGTGGAAGATAGGGAATGGATTGACCACTTCGCTTTAGTTTGATCCATGGCTTGATATTGGTCCGCTCTCTACCTTCTTCTCGAACTCCTTCATTTACCAATCGGATCTCAATAGGCAAGCAAAAGTGGCAGACCTATACACTCCCCTTGGTCAAGTGCTTTGTGAAGAGCTTCTATCTTGGCAAATTATGATCCCCCCCTTATCCCAAGGCTTGGACTTCTTCACCTGGAAGATGGAGCCTTCAGGTAAATTTTCGGTGGCAACGGCATGGGTTGCTATTCGCAGGAAATCGCACTTGGTGCTGTGGGCATCCTTTGTATGGAACAAGGCCATTGTCCCTCGTCACCAATTTTGCCTTTGGCTGATTGTCAAAAACCGTCTTCCAACCCACGTATACCTTATGTCCTTTGGAAGGATTCCTAATGCGGTATGTGCCTTTTGTAATACTCAACCCGACTCCGTTGACCATTTATTTTTTGCCTGTGGTACCTCCAACTCTCTAGCCATGTTTTGGGCTTCCAAGTGCAATCTCCCTTGGTATAACTCTTCATGGACAGACAATCTTCGTTGGGCCATTAATTCTCTGTCAGGAAGTGGGTTCTCCAAGGAGATTGCTCGGTTCTCCTTTGGTGCACTATGCTATATAATTTGGAAGACTAGAAATGATATCCTCTTCCGTGCGCATACTCCTCATATCCAGGCCATGAAACAGTACCTTTATAAGGCGGTTAAGGATAAAGCGATTGCTTTTAAACGGGTGGAGGATAACCCTAGTAATAGGAGAATGCAGCAAAGCTGGGGGATAAACCACTGTATCTTTAGTATAGGTCCTGAGTGAGGTTTTTGTAGGGCCGCTTAGGCCCCTTTGTGAATCTGTAATTTTCTCCTCTCCTTGTGTCTACGGTACCCCCTCACTTTGGTGACATGTTGTCCCGTAGAGTGATTGATGGTGCCGTGGGTCTCTCTTCTGTACAGAATCTCTTGGTTGAAAGCTTAATATACTTACCTTACCAAAAAAAAAAATGGTGTAATTAATGCAAGAATAATCTATCTTTTAGGAACGATTCAAAATTTATTCCCGTAAAGACAATAGCGAAACAGACCCAAGAATAATACTTATCATTTGGATAATTTGATTCTTCCCTATAGAGACAAAGAATAGCATCTCTTTCTCGGTTACATATTTTTTTTCTTTTCAAACTTCTTATATTTTTACATGTTTTTCAGAGGATTTAAATCAAATTCCTCCCATTTGTCTTCTTGCTTTTCTCTATTCATTTCCTAGGGGAAATGTAATTAAGATGCATTCACTATCTCTACTTTTAAACTATTAAATTGAATTATTTTGCACAAAAGTCATATTCGATATCATTCAATTAGATTTTGTGAAACCACTATCAACTGCTTTAAAAGCTTGAGCTGTAGATGAAGACGCGGTATAATATTTAATTACTTTAAAATTTTCTCTTACATGAAGGCTGGATTTTGTCTTAAATCTAAAGCATAAAAATTTAATTGGCAATGTAAATAGAGACCTGAAAAAATTTAAATTCATGACTCTTGCTCTAATATCACAAAAGAATAAAGGTGTTTGATTGTTGATCTCAACATACAATTTGTTGGGATGATGTCCACTAAATAAAGATATTACAGTGTTATACCTTATAAGAAAAGAATACAACCATGGAATTAACAAATGAAAAAAAAAATCAATATATTATAAGAGCAGTCGATCCCTTGATTTTCATATTTTTAAGAATTTATTTGTGATTTTGATTGACATTTTCAAACTCTTCTCCATTGATTGATCAATGCTTTTAAGAAGAACATGCTCGGTCCATCTTTTGCAGTGCTTTTCGATCACGATTTTAGTCAAGATTTCACTTTCTGGCCGTGGACTGGCCGCTTCTCAATCCAATGAATAGTAGACATTGAAGAAAATTTGAAATCCATTGAGTTATGAATCGTGCGTAGAGAGACATGAAGTGTGATGAAGGAAAAAAAATGCAAGCAATCCTGTGCATAGAAGTCTCACGGTGGGCATATATTAGGGCAATACACACTTTATAAGATGCATAGTTATAAATGCCATTAACCGAGCTCAACTGCGCGGGCTTGTAGCCTAGGGTGGGGCATCGATGTGGTGGGACATGTGTTCAATTCTTACAGGTTGGCCCAGTTGTGGCTCTCATCTGACCCGCCCGTTCCAGGCCGAGAGTTGATCCATGCGGGCCGAGTGAAGGCTAGGGCAAATAACTTATTTCTTTTGTTTAGGAATTATTTGAGATTTACTCTCAGAAAGATGATTTGACAAGAATAAAGAATATAGTGTAATAAATGCAAATTTAATATCTTTCATTTGGGAATAACTCTAGATTTATTGCCATAGAGACAAGAATAAAGAATATAGTGTAATAAATGCAAATTTAATATCTTTCATTTGGGAATAACTCTAGATTTATTGCCATAGAGATGATAACATCTTTTGCCTTTATAGTCAATGGGATAAGTTGTACCTTCGTCATTTTGATGTGGCGTGTTTCAAAAAGCATCTTTTCTTGCTTGCAAGTTCCGTCACGCTGATGGTATGCTGTGTCAATACACGTTACAACTACTTTCTAATCAGAGGGTTGATAACAATTTCAGAAAACCGCCTGGAAATAATGTAGAAGAAAGGGATGGGAATTGCTGTCACGACCCACCTCCCGCGGCGGTCGGGAGGAAGAACAGGTTTAGAGGTATTTACTCATGAGCTCGCATTTGGGTTATGTCAATCAAAGACGCCATCACCTTCTTTTTTGGTTTTGACCCATTAAGCTTGAGGTTTACACAAATAGAGGTTTTCCCAAACTCATATCCCATGTGACAACAGAAGAGTATTGTAACCCGAGTAGCACCGACATCGACATGTAACACGCGACATGACACGACATGACACAACACATTGACACGTCGTTTCCCAAAAAACAAAGAATTCCGACACGTTGGGACATATTTTATATTAAATATATATTTTTATATGTATATAATAAATGATCATTTTTATGATTATTTCAATCAAATTAATTTGATTCAAATTCATAAATAAATAAATAATAAAAAAAGCCTAGAATGAATTGACACTAAAAATTTTAATTCACCATTTATTAATAACATTCATTGTTTCAATTTAATAAATTCAAGTCTATTCTAATAATTTATAAAATTTGGAGAAAAAAAAAGCAATTCACATTATGAAGATGTCTCGGAAGAGAATAAAAAAAAATTTGACGGTTGAATTGTGCATCATGAGAAATGAGATTCAAAAGAGAATAGAAGACTAAGTTTTTCTTCTTTTTCCATTATTATTTTTTTATTTTTTTCACATATATACATTTTGACCTCTCATTTATTGAAAATTTTTAAATTGACCTTGCGTGTCAAAATCATGTGCCAAAAACTCGCATGTCGGAATTTCAACTCGAGTGTTGGAGAGTGCTAAGAAAGTTGAATAGGTGTAGGATTTTCCGACACATGTTGACCGATGTCGGAGAGTGTCCAAGAGTGTTAGAGAGTTCTAGACACATGTCAGAGTGTCCGATATGACATGAAGGCTTTTGGAGAGTGTTGATGCTTCTTAGGTTGTGACTCATCTCCACATATACGGCATGTCTTACTAAAAGAAAACCAGATGTGAGAGGTGAGTTTAGGGGTACTTCTGCTAGATAGCCTTCCAAAGATAGGTAACTCCAAAAAAGATGTCATTGCCTCGCCTTTTGAAATCTCCCTTTTAGGTATGCTAAATCGTAATTTGTGAACTTTTTCAAAGTTTATACCCCACACAACAAATTCATTTTAGTTGTTATTTAGACAACTTAAAATATAGTTCTCAAAGTTGTCGATGCGGTTGCCGTGGCACATCACGACGACGTGCTGGCAGCGCTGCGGGTGGGCCTGGGAATAATTGGAGCTAGTTTTCATGCACATTATTGACTTAGTATAATGGATAGGTAGTTGCAATTTTTGATGAAGAAAAAACGAAAAAAATGGCATGGACATGGTCATGACCTATGGATGAAATGAAGAGCTGAAGAAAGACTGAGCAGACTTCTGGGGAAAGCCTTAAAAATTTGAGAACTTTAACAAGCAAAATACAAACACCAAAGGTCGGACACATCGCAAGCTATAGGGAACTAATGCATTTTCTAGCAATGCTAAAAGAAAGGGTGTGATTGATTTAGTAAAACTATTCTACCTGAGACCCGCAGGGCACGCGTATCATCCCCGTAAGACAACGTCCTCTTTTAGGCCTTTCGCTTGATCGACATGACCCCGGAGAGCCGCTTTAGCTAAAACTGAGCAGTTTTTTGAAAACTTGCTCAAATTACCACAGGATGTTCGTGCAAATTATTGACTTGGATAATAGATAGGTTTCGTAGCAAATTTATTATTTATTTTTTCTTTCGTTGCAACTTTTGAAAAATGAAATCTTGAAAGTGCAGAGATTACGATTTTTCTTCAAAAGAGAAATTCAGAAGTTGCTTTACCAGATATAGGTATAAATCGAGCCATATTCTACGATAAGGGAGTAACGAAGTTGAGCCAATGCAAGTCTCGAGCTCGAATCGACATGGATATGCAAGGCTGAAATAAGAGCTTCATTAAGCTTTGATCATTCAACCTTATGTCTAACTCAAATGAGTTCCCACGAGTTTGACCTCAACTCGATTAACCAATAAATTTAGTCAAATTGATTTCAAGGTCATGCACTAGCACAAATTTTGAAAATACATTATAAACAAGACTAGTAATTTTATATATTGTAAATGATGGAAGTAATTAAAATAAATAGAATACCATTACTCAAGTCAAATATTTTGAAGCTCGAGTTTGACTCGATTAATTATTCGAGCTACTGGCCATAGCAGTTACAATCAGTCAATGGAAATGTTAGCCTTTGGAATGAAGATGGATGAGCAGGCACTTGAGCCTGGAACCGATGAAATTCGGGGGAAAGATGGAACCGGTCGCTATACTTGGGTTGGTTTTTTTTTTTTTTTTTTTGGGGGGGGGGGGGGGGGGGAAGGAAATGGTTGAAAGCAATGGCTAATTCAAGTCGACTAGAAGAAGGAAGGCTTAGATTACAAGATCCTACGACCTTTCTAGCCTTGACTTCTTGCTTGCCTACCTATGGTCTTAGTGACTCTTCCTCTTTTCTTTTCTAGGTTTGGATCTCAACTTGAATCCAAAGAATTGAGCGAATGTGAATAATATTTGTGAGTCGAAGTCGAGTAGCTGTGAAGTGGCTAGCTTGACTCACTTATGTCATTGTCTACACGATAATTTCTCCTGTCTGAGACTAATATTCACGATTCATCAAGGGTCTCGTTTTGCTTAGCTAAAGAGACAGCCAACTATTTTTCACACCCATAAGTCAAGATTTCATTTCCCTTGAATTTGAAGCGGAAGTTTTTTTTACTGTGCTCTCTCACTTAGCACATTGAAGAATTAAGTTCACAAAGAAGAACAGGCATGGAACACCTATTTTTTTACGACCTTAAACACCATAGTTGAAAGGAAAAAAAGAGTGGCTGACAAGCTGGGTAAATTAGATATACAAGAAGAATTTATTGAGATATCACTCCACGAAATATTGGCAAGCCATGTTATCTGAATTACATAAAGTACGTGGACCCTCCTGACCCAATTCAAACTGCTCTATAGAAACACTCAATATTACTTGCTAATACAATTATTTCTCAAGATCTCGGAAACGATCATTGCAAGCTGGTTATCTGAAACTAACTCCAGGAAAACAACAAAGGCAGCTAGACGAGATGTAATCCTGCGTTCGAATTGTTTTCCATCTGCTCAAGAAGGTGAACGAAGAAATGTCGCGTAGGTTGAAAGTACACTAAACGTAGCTTCCAAGAATGAGCTCCCTTACCTATACCATATTTTCATCGTCCATATTTTCATCGTCCATATTAATGGTCTGGGTTTTCAGGGGAAGTCGCTCTATGCCAGCATGAGAGACTAAAGCCCACAAGTGAGTCACAAACTCCCCTTCCTTTTCCAAGTGCTCGACATGCTCTTTTGCTTTGTCTGATGGAGCCACATACACAATTAGTTCGGCCCAAAAGTCGGCCAGGATCTTCCAAACGTGCCGCTTGTTCTCTTTCAGTAATTGAACCCCCAACTGGGCGCCCTTATGTATAACCGTATTTTCTGGCATTTCCTTATCTTCTGGTGTTTCTGCGATGTCCTTTAGTCTGTTGATTCTTTCTCCATATGTCTCGCACATCTTAAGCTCCTGCCGCGCTTCAAGGATGACTTGGTCGAACAAGTTCTCCGTTTGATAAAGGTGATCAGGTAACAATCTCGGGGCGAATACCACCAGATAGGCAAGATATTTGGACAACTTAGTTGCTACATTGAAGTTTAGGTCTCTCAACGGCCGCTTATGCTCAAGAAAGCTTGTAGCTATATGCCAAACCATTATAACTTCAGTCGTTGTCTTGAACTTACACGCCCAAAAGAGATCCTTCACGTCATTTCGTCTCAAAGAAGCTTGTCCATTCTCCAATTTCCCGTTGCTGTTCTTCAGAGTTTTAAACACAGCCTCCTTTACTTCCTCCGACAATCTAACGGGAGCATTTTGTTTTTGACCACTCCAAACGACATCGATGAAATTGAGCGTGGATAAAAAATATCGAGGTCTGGAAGGGACGTAATTGTATGAATCGAGAAAAGAGTATTGGCGAAGTTTGCTGTCCCAATGTATCAACCTTACCCAGAATATTCTTTCTGTCAGCTTCTCGATGCACTTGCTCCTTTGTCCACTTTGCCCCCTTTGCACGTAGTTGCAAAGCAATCTGACTTTCGCCCAATAAGAGACGGCCATCAGAAAGAGCTGAACAAGTTCAACACATATGAATAATATGAGAACGACGGCAGTCACGAGAACGTCGACGCTCAACCTATTGGATGTCGCCATTTGGACAACATCTTGTGGATTTGTGGTCATGGGCATGAGCAATATAACTGTTAGCATGGTGCCTGTGATCGAACACAAAAGCTCCGCCACTTTCAGCTGCCAAAGGCGTGCTTGGAAAATGATATGGTAATTGGTGTAGAAAAAATCGCGAAGAAAGGTAAGCTCGACTTCAGCGACTCGAAATGCTCGCTCATACCCATTTTTTAGAATTTCTTCTTGAATCAAGCGCCCCGCCTTCTGATGAGCTTCTTCCTTCAACGGGTAGTGCGAAAGTTTCAAACGGAGAAGCAGGTAGAGCGCGTAAGAGAGACAAATATCCTTTTTTCTGCCTTTCCGGTCTGCCCCGGTTGAGCTCAAAAGCCACCCCTCGCACGCCCACACCTCTTCTATGGTGATGACGTCCTCACCTTGCTTTTTTGAATCCGTTTTGGAACTTGCCTTTGGTGCTGCGACTTTGCCAGAGATTTTCTCGAGTACGGTCTGATCCACTTTCACCACATAATTGTATCCTTTCATAGTCTTGGGATCGGCTTCGCTTGGATTTGAGGGGGTACAATGCTCGGAGCTCATATGATCCGCGACCCATTTTGTGATATGCTGCTGGCCACGCTCGCTCGCCAATGGGAGCGATAGTGCGTTTTGTGTGGTCCTAAGCACTAGGAGGACGAAATAGAGCACGAAAACCTCTAACGTCAACATCAACGGCAAGGTGTTCAGACTGGATGTCCACAATGCTAGTAACCCTATGAACCTGACCATGTGTTCCCAAGCATATTTCTTCAACTGCTCCCTGTTGTTATCACTATATGCAGAGAAAGAGTTTGAGCTTCCAAGAAAGATCATCGAGAAAGTCGCCCACAGTGGGAACAGTGGGTTGTGGAACGGGGATTCGCGCATTAGCCCCAGAGTGTACGTTATCAAGTAGCCCGAGAGAGGGGACGCCACCGACAGCACGATCTTGAGTTTCGAATTGTAGATATGATGCCTCGATGAGCCGAAAGCCACCAGATAGAGGAGCAGGAAGGCGACTAAGGCCACGGAGAGCTCTATCTGCGTAAGCCTGCCGCCCGGTGTTCGGATCTTCTTCACGACCTCGGTGATAGTTTGGTTCACCGTCCCCATTCGGCTCCCCCGCAAGTCCCTGCGGTCCTTTGTTTTTCTTTTTTTGGGGGTGGGGTTGAATAAAGACAGACTCTATTCTTGGTGAGTGTAAGAGAGAGCCAAGAAGTTTAAAAGCCCTGAGAGTTTGTCTCCTCAGTGCGGACACGAAAGAGGAGACCTGCCTTTATTGGTATCACCACTGATGTGCGGAGTCAGTCCAGGCTTTAATTTTGATTCCCCCCCGCCAACTCAAGTTTCTTTATGTAGCAAACAACGTCCAATGATCGTTCAAAGGTAATTATAATTGCTGCCCACGTAAGGAATTGTCTTTCCCTCCGTCCTCTAGGGCCACGGGAAAAGAGCGTTCCTTACTTGCCTCGATAACTAAAGTATCCATTAAAAAAGTTATATTATTTAAAATCTCAAATTAGTACTATGGTATATTTATTTAAAACTAATTTTCCTCACACACAAAATCTCATACTAATAACACATTTATACCAAATTAACTTTCATCTCATAAAAATTTTCAAACTAATGCCTCTCGCCCAAATTTACCCTCCACGTTAAATCCGAAAGAACTAATGGAGGGTAGATTGGAGTTAAGGGTGTAAATTTGAGGTTTTTCACGAGATGAAAATTATTTTAGGCTAAATGTGATACGTGAATCAATTTGATTTTTTTTAATGAGAGGAAATTAATTTTGATTAAATATATCATGGGCAATTAGTTTATGATTTTTGACCGTATTAGCCCTAAAAAGAGAACTTCTATCGACTTTATTGTCCTATCTAGGAATGATCGGTTCTTGGTCCACTCCAATTCCAAGGTGGAATCGAGAATCGGACTGGGTGGACCGATTGGTCCTAGGACCAAGAATTGGACCAAACGACTGGTCTAGTCCAATGCGGTCAAATGGAACGGATCACTTTTTTTCACTATTTTTTTCTCATTGCTTATTTCCCACAACTTAAAATAGGACCAAGATAGTGCTTTATTCACATTTTACTAAAATTTTTGAAGAAATAATTTTTAAAAAAAGGTATATGTAATCGGTTCGATTTGGTCCGTTCTCCCTTCGAACCGGGAATCCGATCGCCCGAACACTGGTTTCACTTTTAGGACTGGAAACAAGATCGACACTCTGAGAACCAGAGCAAATCAGCCGAACCAATCTAGATAGTTCTCAGTTTGCGCACCCCAAGTCCCGTCCCTACTTCACGAAGACCAAAAAAAAAAAAGCAGGAAAAGAGTGCACTCATCTTTGGTTATTAAAAGATCGAAGAAGGAGCCAATGAGAGGCATTCGGCCCAGTTTGAGCTTTTCTTCTTTCGCTCTCTCTTTTCTCTTGCGATCGCTTCTTGATGACTTCTTCTTTTCTTTCAAAATACTTACACTTTTCCATGATGTTCAGAGGATTTATAGCAATCTCTTATCCCATTTCTCTTCTTGCTTTTCTTTATTCATTTACTAGGGGAAATACAATTAAAATGATTGCACTATCTCTATTTTTGAACTGTTAAACCGAATCATTATATTGGTTTTTTTCGATATCATTCTGTGATATTTTGTGAGACTATTGCCAAGTTGCTCTAAAATCTCAAGTTGTTAGATGAATATGTGATTTAATATTTAATTACTCTAATCCTCCCCTTCATGTGTAAGTTGGACTTTGCCCTAAGCCTAAATCATGCAAATGTAATTAGGAGGTAAATAGGGACTTTGAAAGATTTGAACTTTGCTAATACTATAAAAGAACGATAGTGTTTGAATGTTGATCTCAACACACAATTTTTTGAGATGATGCCCACTATTTAACGATATTACAAAGTGTTGCACTTCATAAGGAAGCAATACAACAATGAAAAAATAAAATAAAAGGTCCTTATTTCACAAGAGCTGTCTATCCCTTGGTTTTAATATTTTCAAAAATATGCTTATGATTTTGATTGACATATTCAGATTTTTCTCCCTTAATTGATAAATCAGTGCCTTTAAAAATGGTGCTTTTTGATCATGATTTTACTTGGGATTTCGCTTTCTGCCATGGATTTTTTTTTTTTATGATGACTCAGGGAACCCCGCACCCCGCCGACAACTAGGGGAGTAAATCCTGGGGGCCGCACGTGCTAGCCACCATACACATGCAACCAGGTAAGTCACCCTATAACGAAGCTGGGATTCAAACTCTCGACTTTTTGCGAGAGTGGACATTGAAGAAAACATTAATCGTGGACGGAAAGATATGAAGTGTGGCGAAGGGAAACAATGCAAGCAATCATTTGCATAAAAATCCCACATTGGGCATATATCCTGACAATACACACTTTATGAAAGGCGCATTTATTTGTCGTTTGCCTAGCCTAGTTGCGAGGGCTTGTAGCTTAGGTGGGGGCATCGATGTTGTGGGACGTGGGTTCTATCCTTGCAAGTCGAGCATGCTGTGGCTCCCACCTTTCCTGCCCCTTCAAAGCCGAGAGTCGATTCATGACTATGTGAGGAGGGGGTCCTTGAGTCCCTTGAACAATTTAGGTTTATAAGTAAAAAGGCAAAAGGAACTAGAACGAAGAATATAGTGTAATTAACGTGAGAATAATTTCTTTCCTTTAGGAACAATCTAAGATTTATTCCACTAAAAACATGTTCCTAAGATTTATTCCACTAAAAATTATTACAAACCTTTCATTTGGGAATAATTTGAGATTTACTCCCAATAGATACGAAGAATAGCCATCTCTTCTTGGTGACTTTTTTTTTTTTTCAAAATTCTTATATTTTTACATGATTTTTGGAGGATTTACAGCAATTTTCTCCCTTTTGTCTTCTAATTGTCTATTCATTTACTAGATACATTCAATATCATTACTTTTAAAATATTAAATTGAATTACCATATTGATTTTCTTCGACATTATTTTGTTAGATTTTGTAGGACCACTATCAATTGCTTCAAGTGAGAATAATTTCTTTTCTTTAGGAACAATTCAAAATTTATTTCCATAAAAACTATAGTGTAACATACGAAAGAACAACACCTTTCATTTGGGAATAATTTGAGATTTATTCCAATTAGAGACAAAGAATAGCCATCTCTTCTTAGTGACTTTTTTTTATTTCCAAGATTCTTTTATTTTTACATGATTTTTTGAGGATTTACAACAATTTTCTCCCATTTGTCTTCTTACTTTTCTCATTCATTTTCTAGGGGAAATACAATTAAGATGCATTCACTATCTCTACCTTTAAACTATTAAATTGAATTATCGTACAGATTTTCTTCGACATCATTCTTTAGACTTTTTGGGATCACTATCAATTGCTTAAAGCAAGAATAATTTCTTTTCTTTAGGAACAATTCAGGATTAATTCTAGTAAAGACTATCGTTTAACAAACACAAGAATAATACCTTTTGTTTGGGAATAATTTGAGATTTATTCCCAATAGAGACAAATAACAACGATCTCTTCTTGGTGACTTTTTTGTATCGAAATTCTTATATTCTTAGATGATTTTTGGAGGATTTGCATCAATTTTCTCCCATTTGTCTCCTTGCTTTTCTCTATTCAATTTTTAGGGAAAATACAATTAAGATGCATTTTCCATCTCTACCTTTAAACTATTAAATTGAATTATTGTATTGATTTTCTTCAACATCATTCTATTTGTTAACACTTGATTTTTAGTCAACGCGTCAATAATAACAGAAAACTGAATTAGGGGTTTTTGATCACGATGGGGCCTATGTTTCGAACAAAAATTATCATTTTTCAATTCTGTTTGCTACCTAAACTTTAGAAAGCAATTTCCTATTCATTCCACATAAAAACTCAAAAAGTCAGACGGTTGACTATCGGGTTGACTTTTTAGTCAACTTTTTGATCAAAAGTTAACCCTAGGTCAAGTTTTGACTTTTTGCATCAAAAAGCTCATTTTGAGTCCAATTTCACTTTAGAAGTGGAAATTTTGGAAAAATTCAAAGATTTGACCATAAAATCAAACTCTTAGTGAAAAGTCAACTAGGTTTGACTTTTAGTCAAAATTTTGACAAAAAAATGAAAAAAATATAAAAATCACAAAATCACTTCATTTTAGCTTCAATTTGACTTTAGCATATGATAACTCTATTTTTAATAGAGTATTCTTGCTAATTTAGACTTGATATTTGCTAAATTTTGATAAATTTTAGGTGAATTTAATTGCTACTCATATAATTTTATTTTGTAGGAAATATTTTCAGATCTTTTAGAATATTGCAATATCTTTCAGAATATTTCATCTTGAAGAAAAAGCCAGCCCAGATCAGAAATTTGGAGAATTTGACCATAATTGAGGATAAGGTTAAAAGAAAATCAAGAAGATAAGGAGTAATCTTTTCCAAATCCTAGTGGGAGTCGACTTAGGGCAGATTTTTGAAGGCTATATAAATTGCTCTTATGCCGCATATGAGAGGAGAGAATCCTTGGAGACACCATCTTTGCAAAATATTTTGGGTTTTCTTACTTAGATTTTGTTTTTCTATTTTAGTGGAGTTCGCGCGTGTCAAGAAGAGAATGAGGAGATAAACCTGAAGCTACTTGTATCTCAAATTGGTGAATTTGTTTTTATTTAGTATTATATTTTCTTTAATTTTTGTTAGTATAGTTTTTACTATATTCTAAATTCCTTTTGTTAGAACTACAATGGATCTTAATCATGATTGATTGATTGTCAAAGACTTTTTCATGCAATATAATTGTTTTGATTGTGTCGTTCTCTATCATGATCTTAATACTTTTAGAAGTTTAGCCAATTTTTGAATGATTTTTTGATGTATACATGATACAGGATGGAGATTGTGTGCATGCGCATTAGTGATATTGAACCATAAAATAAATCTAGGTCAATGTACACTAGGTTATTTATGTGGCTGCGGTAGTAGATCTAGGTTGGGACTACTTAGATTGAATCCTAGAATTTCCACAAGAACTTAATGCTTTTAGGTAGTTTAAATTCACCTAAGGTTAGTGTGGGTTAACATACCTAATTAGGGATTATTAGACCGGGGTCGGCTTGTAATTCATCTTAGGGAAATTTCGCCAACACAATTAAAATTTAATTTGTTGCATGACAAGTTAAGAAAATTGACTATGAATGGTTAAGTGAAGTTGAATGCTCTAACGTTTTGTGATTTGGTTAAAATCCTGATAATTATTAATTTTCAGTTTGCTTTAGATTATTTTTACTTTACAATTTTAATTAGCTTTTGAATTCTTTAAGTTTTGACTCTTTTATATTTTAGTATTTTAATTAGTTTAGTCCACTTTTTACTCGTCTTATCGATTTGGTTAGCTGGATTTTTGGATTGATCACTTTCGGTAAATAATTGGATAATTAAAAAAAAAAAAACAATCCTTGAGGGAACGACACTCACTTATTATTTTATTACTTATCGATATTGTACACTTGCAATTCACCTAACAAGTTTTTGATGCCATTGCCGAGGATCTTTTTGACAATTTTCAAATTACTATTGATATCAAGCAATTATTAGTTTAGACTAGCCTTTATTTTATTTTTAATTTGCAAGCCAAACTCACTTCTCTATAAAAGGTGGAGGAGCATCACATAACTTGAAACCAATAAGGAGACCTTGAAGAGTTTGATCCTGAGATTGAAAGAACCTTTCTTAGGAGAAGAAGAGAACAATCACAAACAATTCACATTGCAATGGCTGAAAATCAAGAAGTCGCACCTCTAAGGAGGACTTTGAAAGATTATGCTACACCAACAATTCAAGGAGCACAATCAAGTATAAGGAGGTCGGCAGTGCAAGCCAACAATTTTGAGATCAAACCATCCTTAATTCAAATGTTTCAAAATGCAGGGCAATTCAGTGGAACGCCTAATGATGATCCAAATCTACACTTAGAAGCATTCTTTGAAATTTGTGACACTGTTAAATTCAATGTCGTTATTGATGATGCTCTTAAATTAAGATTGTTCCCATTTTCTCTTCGTGATAAAGCTAAGACTTGGTTGATTTCTCTTCCTACAAGCTTTATCACTACTTGGGAAGATTTGGCTCAAAAATTCCTAAGTAAATATTTTCCTCTTGCAAAATTTGCCGAAATGCGTAATGATATTACTACATTTATGCAGATAGATAGTGAGCCCTTTTGTGAAGCATAGGAGAGGTTTCAGGGGCTACTAAGGAGATGCCCGCACCATAGATTACCAATTTGGATGCAAGTACATACATTCTATAACGGAGCGCATCCTACCGTTCGAGCTAGTATATATGCGGCGGCTGGAGGCACTTTGCAAAATAAGTCACTTGAAGAAGCTTTTCATCTACTTGAGAAGTTGGCAAGCAATAGCTACCAATGGCCAACTGAGAGATACCAAGCCCGAAAGCCAAGTGGAGTTCACGAAGTTGACACTAATAGAACTTTGAATGCAAAACTTGATGCATTAAACAATATGTTTGCTTTTTTAAAAACTCAAGTAGTATCTTGTGAATTTTGTGGCGGAAATCATATTAGCACTGATTGTCAAGCAGGTAACCCTTATGCTAGTTCTTCTGAACATGCTAACTTTGTTTCAAATTTTAACAGGGGTCCTCAAAACAATCCTTATTCTAATACTTACAACCTAGGATGGAGCAATCACCCTAATCTATCTTGGGGAGGTCAAAATCAAGAAGAATTGAGAGCACCACCACCATTCATGGAGAAGCATAATTCCAACTTGGAGGATTTGGTTGCCAAACTAGCCCAAACTGTGGAAAAACAAGCTCAAACCACTCAAGACTTCATGAGAAGTACCGATGTAAGACTCCACAATCAAGAAGCGTCAATTCGAAACATAAAGAAGCAAGTGGGGCAACTAGCTCAGAGAATTAATGAGAGACAAAGTGGTGCCTTGCCAAGTGATACCGAGAGGAACCCCATAGAGAATGCAAAGGTAATTACGTTGAGAAGTGAAAAAAAAAAGTTGGAAAGCAAGATCAAGATGAGGATGTAGAACAAGAGAATAAGGCCAAATCTTCCATCGAGACCAAACTAAAGGACGAGCCACTAAAGAGCAAGCCATCTCCAATGCCATATGTTCCACCTATTCCTTTTCCGAAGAGGCTAGCCAAATACAACAAGATAAGCAATTTTCAAAATTTTTAGATTATCTTAAACAATTGCACATTAATATTCCTTTTGTAGATACTCTAGCTCAAATGCCAAGCTATGCCAAGTTTTTGAAGAAGATCCTAACTAACAACAGGAAGTTAGAGGAGTATGAGACTGTGAAGTTGAATGAGGAATGTTCGGCCATCCTTCAAAATAAGCTACCACCAAAATTAAAAGATCCAGGGAATTTTACTATTCTATGAAATATTGGTGATGCTTACTTTAATAAAGCTTTATGTGATCTTGGTGCTAGTATAAATTTAATGCTTTATTCGGTGTTTGTGAAACTAGGTGTAGGAGAAGTAAAAGCGACCACTGTGTCTTTACAATTGACGGATAGATCTATCAAATATCCAAGAGGCATGGTGGAGGATGTTTTAGTAAATGTGGATAAATTTATCTTCTCGGCAGATTTTATTGTATTAGAGACGGAGGAGGATTATGAAGATCCTATTATTTTGGGCCGACCATTCTTAGCCACGGGAAGAGCTCTTATTGATATACAACAAGGAAAATTGATCCTTAGAGTGGGAGAAGATCGAGTCACTTTCAATGTCCTCACAGCCATGAAAAACCCTGAGGGACCAAGTGATTACTTGAATATAGACACCATAGATAGTGAAATAAAGACCACGTTGGAATTGACCACAACTCAAGATCCTACAGAGGCATGTTTGGTTCGGCCAAAAGAGAAAGAAACTGAGAGTGAAGAGATTAGAGAGGCCGTGGAGTTTTTAGAAGCAAGTCCACTATGTCTGAGATGGAAATCACAAAAATTTGAAGAATTGGAGTCAAGTGCAAAGAAGTCCAAGCCTTCTATTAAAGAATCACCAACTCTTGAGCTTAAACCTTTACCTTCTTATTTAAAATATGCTTTTCTCGATGGTGTTTCTTATCCAGTGATTATTTCTTCTTCTTTGACAGGAGTGATGGAGGAGAAGTTACTTAGAGTGCTTAGAGAGCATAAGAGTGCAATTGGATGGATAATTGCGGAAATAAAAGGAATAAGCCCTTCGATTTGCATGCACACAATTCTGATGAAGGAGCAATACAAACCAGTCATCTAACCACAAAGAATGCTCATTTTGAAAATGCAAGAAGTTGTGAAAATCGAAATAATTAAGTTACTCAATGCATGTATTATCTATCAAATTTTTGATAGTGATTGGATAAGTCATGTGCAAGTAGTGCCAAAAAAGGGAGGTTTGACTGTTCTAACAAATGAAAAGAATAAATTAATTCCAACTAGGACAGTTACAAGGTGGCGAGTTTGCATGGATTATAGAAAATTGAATGATACCACTTGTAAAGATCACTTTCCTTTACCTTCCATTAATCAAATGTTAGAAAAACTTGCAGGACATGAATATTATTGTTTTTTGGGTGGATATTCAGGGTATAATTAAATCCCTATTGCACCTAATGATCAAGAAAACACTACATTTACTTGTCCCTATAGTACATTCGCATATAGAAGGATGCATTTTGGTCTTTGTAATGCACTTGCTACTTTTCAACGATGCATGATGGCTATTTTTTCTGACATGATAGAGATATACATTGAGATTTTCATAGATGATTTCTCTGTTTTTTATACATCTTTTGATTCATGCTTGCATAATTTAACTTTGGTGTAACAAAGATGTGAAGAGACTAACCTTGTGCTAAATTGGGAAAAGTGTCATTTTATGGTGCAGGAAGGGATAATGTTGGGCCATAAAATATCTGCTAGAGGTATTGAGGTGGACCAAGCCAAAATTGAAGTTATCTCCAAAGTACCACCTCGTACTTCTATAAATATACTTCGAGGATTTTTAGGACATGCAGGGTTTTATAGGCGATTCATAGAGGACTTTTCCAAAATTGCAAGACCACTCACAAAATTACTTGAAAAAGATGTTTAGTTTGATTTGAACTCTAAGTGTTTGCAGACATTTGAGACATTAAAGGAGAAGTTGATTTCGGTTCCTATAATGACACCACCAAATTGGAGCTTACCTTTTGAGTTGACATGCGATGCTAGCGATTATGCCATTGGAGTTGTGCTTAGTCAAAGGAATGATGGAATTTTTCGAGTCACATATTATGCTAGCCGAATCCTTAATGGAGCCCAATTGAATTATGCCACTATTGAGAATGAGCTTTTAGCAATTGTTTTTACTTTTGATAAATTCCATCCTTATTTGATTGGCTCTAAAGTGATTGTCTATACTGATCATGTAGCTTTAAAGTATTTGTTGGCAAAGAAGGATGCGAAACCAAGGTTAATTCGTTGGATCTTGTTGCTTCAAGAGTTTGATTTAGAGATTAAGGACAAGAAAAGGAACTAAGAATCTTGTGGCCGATCACCTATCTAGGTTGCTGAATGCCCTTAGCGATGAGGTACCAATTTTGGATGACTTTCCTGATGAGGCACTCTTTTCCTTGAAAATTGAAACTCCGTGGTATGTAGATATTGTGAACTATTTGGTAAGTGACATCTTTCCCCCTGACTTGAATTATTAACAAAGGAAAAAGTTTCTCTCCGATATTAGACACTACTATTGGGAGGATCCTTACTTGTTTAAGGTATGTGTTGACCGAATAATTAGACGTTATGTTGCTAAGGAAGAAATCCTTAACATTCTTTTTCATTGCCATGATGGAGAGACAGGTGGTCACTATAGTGCCACCAAAACTACTGTTAAAATTCTACAATGTGGATTTTATTGGCCTACTCTTTTTAAGGATGCATATACTTATGTTTCTCATTGTGATAGGTGTCAAAGGACTAGAAATATATCTAGAAGGCATGAGATGCCCTTAAACAATATTATGGTGTGTGAATTATTTGATATTTGGGGCATTGACTTCATGGGTCCATTCCACCTTCTTTTGGTAACAATGAGAAATTTCTTGAAAAAGTATATCTTTACTCGATTTGGCACACCTAAGGCTATTATAAGTGACCAAGGCACACACTTCATGAATAAACAATTTGAGTTACTTTTGCATAAATATGAAGTCACTCATAAAGTAGCTATTGCTTATCATCCCCAAACTAGTAGTCAAACTGAGATATCTACTAGGGAGATAAAGAGAATTTTGGAAAAGACTAGTAAAGGATTGGACAAGAAAACTTGATGATACTTTATGGGCTTATAGAACTACTTTCAAAACTCCTATTGGTATGTCACCTTTTTGACTTTTCTATGATAAAGCATGCCATTTACTTGTTGAGTTGGAGCATAAAGCATATTGGGCTTTGAAAAAACTAAACTTTGATATGCAGGTAATAGGTGAGAAAAGATTGCATCAGTTAGATGAATTAGAAGAGATATGCAATGATGCATACGAAAGTGCAAGAATTTACAAAGAGAAAACGAAGAGATGGCATGATCGACATATCTTAAGAAATGAGTTTCATGTGGGTGAAAAGGTTTTGTTATATAACTCTCATCTTCGTTTGTTTCCAGGAAAGTTGAAGTTTAGATGGATCGGTTCTTACACCATCACCAAGGTATTCCCTTTTAGAGTCGTTGAGATTATCAATGAGAATGAAGGGACTTTCAAAGTAAACTATCATAGGCTCAAGCACTACTATGGAGGAGGTTTCGATGCTCAAACATTTGTCATCACCTTGGTTCCACCTACTTAGAAGCATGGGAAGAGTTCAGTTGCGAACTATAAAGCAAGTGCTTCTTGGGAGGCAACCCAAGTTTTTAAGCTTCTATTATTATATTTGTTTGGTTTGCATTTTGTCTAAAAGAAATTGAAAAAAAAAGAAGAAGAATTTTTTGTGGCAATGAATTTTCTATTTTGCAGAGATAGTAGTACGCACAGCAGGCAGAAGGGGGGTTGTAGGCGTACGACCATGCGATCATAAAGCTAAGAACTTTTTGTGAGCAATCTCTAATGACACATCCGAACCATTCCTCACCTTATTGGGCATGATTTAACTTGGACAATTGCCATCTTCACATATCTAGGGGAGTATTTCGAACTTTACTCTAATTTGTTTGCCTCAATGCCTGTATTTAATTCTTTATTTTTATGCATTGAGGACAATGCTTCAGTTTAAGTTGGGGGTAGGGGATCGAAAATTTTGAAATTTTTTGCGCTTATTTAAAAATTTTGAAAATTTTTTGAAGCAAACTTTATAGGGGATTATGATTTTGAACCGTAATCTACAAGATTGATATCCTTTTCATGGTTATGAGTTATTACGATTTTTAGAGGAATATAAATCTTGTTCAATTTGTTATTGATATAAGAGTTAATCTGAATCTTGATTATGCAATCCATATTTTGAGCACTTATCATTGACTTTTGAATTATGTGTGCTTAGAAAAGATCAATGGGAAGTATGTGATTCTTTAGAACTCTCCTAAATCTTAGAATTTGTTTGATATTCTCTTGAAATTAATATGCTATACTCAATCAAGAATGTGATATATGCATTCTTTGGATCGTTTGAGCCTTTAAAGCCTACCTTGTTATTTGATCTTTAGTACCCTTTTGAGTTTAATTGGTCTATTTTTCTTTGATGACCTTATAATGCTGATCTAAATGTATTACTTTACCTTATACCTCATAAGCATGTTTATTCTTAAAACTACTTTAATAGTTAGGGATTCTTCATGTGTCTGAAGTTGCTGAAGCTTGAAATAGTCATGAAAAGTTTAAAAAAAAAAGTGCAAGTTATAAAGTGAAAGTTGTTTACTCTAGTATAGCTTATACGAATCCCTACCGCTAACTTTCAACTTGAGTGAGCCTTTTGGATACTCAATGGGTTAGCATCGCACTATGGGAGGGACTTAGGAAGAAACTTCACCGTATAGCATGGAAAGAGAAATAATGGAAGCTTTAAAGTGTTGAGTATTTGAGAATTGCATGGCTATAATAGTGTAAGCATATAGATGATATGTCTTGAATCCTATTTAATTCAAATGTTTTGAGAATTGATATGTTTATGGGGTTTGTTGAGCTTAAATCCTTTATACCCTTCCCTTAGCCAAGCCACGTTATAAGCCTTAAACACCTATTGATTTTTGAATGAGTATTAGTTCATTAATGGAGAGAGAATTGAAAAACAAATCTATGAGACTTGGTTAGTGGATCTTGAGTTTAGAGTGTTGCATATCAACTTGATTTATTTGAGCATACATGATTTGGAAAGTCAAGAGGCACACATACACACGAATTGCATAGTTAAGGTTACATAGCTTATGTATTGATTTTGGGTTGATAGGATTTATTTTTTCCTTTAAGTTGTGATTTCACATAATTATGAATTGATATTGATAACTGGAGATGAGGTTTGTTTATTTTTATTGTTTGCTCAAGGACTAGCAAATTTCTAAGTTGGGGGTAATTGATAACTCTATTTTTAATCGAGTATTCTTGCTAATTTAGACTTGATATTTGCTAAATTTTGATGAATTTTGGGTGAATTTAATTGCTACTTACGTAATTTTATTTTGTAGGAAATATTTTCAGATCTTTTAGAATATTGCAATATCTTTCGAAATATTTTATATCGAAGAAAAAGCTAGTCCAAATTAGAAATTTTGAGAATTTGACCATAATTGAGGATAAGGTTCAAAGAAAATAAAAAAGATAAGGAGAAATCTTTTCCAAATCCTAGTGAGAGTTGACTTAGGACAGATTTTTGGAGGCTATATAAACCGCTCTGGTGCTGCATATGAGAGGAGAGAATCCTTGGAGACACTATTTTTGCAAAAGATTTTGGGTTTTCTTACTTAGATTTTGTTTTTCTATTTTAGTGGAGTTCGCGCGTGTCAAGGAAAGAAGGAGGAGATAAATCTGAAGCTCCTTGTATCTCAAATTGGTGAATTTGTTTTTATTTAGTATTATGTTTTCTTTAATTTTTGTTAGTATAGTTTTTACTATGTTCTAAATTTCTTTTGTTAGAGCTACAATGGATCTTAATCATGATTGATTGATTTTCAAATACTTTCTCATGCAATAGAATTGTTTTAATTGTATCGTTCTCTATCATGATCTTAATGCTTTTAGAAGTTTGGCCAATTTTTGAATGTTTTTTTGATGTATACATGATACCGAGTGGAGATTGTGTGCATACTCATTAGTGATATTGAACCATAAATTAAATCTAGGTCAAGGTATACTAGGTTATTTATGTGGCTGTGGTAGTAGATTTAGGTTGGGACTACTTAGATTGAATTCGGGAATTTCCACAAGAGCTTAATGTTTTTAGGTAGTTTAAATTCACCTAAGGTTAGTGTGGGTTAACATACCTAATTAGGGATTATTAGACCGAGATCGGCTTGTAATTCATCTTAGGGAAATTTCGCCAACACAATTAAAATTTAATTTGTTGCATGACAAGTTAAGAAAATTGATTATGAATGGTTAAGTGAAGTTGGATGCTCTAACGTTTTGTGATTTGGTTAAAATCTTGATAATTATTAATTTTCAGTTTGCTTTAGATTATTTTTACTTTACAATTTTAATTAGCTTTTGAATTCTTTAAGTTTTGACTCTTTTATATTTTAGTATTTTAATTGGTTTAGTCCACCTTTTACTCGTTTTATCGATTTGGTTAGTTGGATTTTTGGATTGATTACTTTCGGTAAGTAATTGGATAATTAAAAAAAAAAACAATCCTTGAGGGAACGACACTCACTCATCACTTTATTACTTGTCGATATTGTACACTTGCAATTCACCTAACAACATCAAGAATTTTGTAAAGATCAATTAAGAACCTCATTTTTCCGAATTTCTCAGTTTTAGGTTTGGAATTAGCCAAAAATAAAATTACTTTCGTTCTGGTTATAATTAGGTTTAGTTCATTTTACAACATTTGATCTAGAGATAATTATCCATTCACTCATTCAATCAATTTTGAAATCAGGCAAAGCAAAATATGAATTGACATTTTGCCTCTAATTAGAAGTCCAAATCCATTCTACTTGATTTGCAAACAAAAACTTCCATTCTACTCAATTTTGTGAGTTAAATCCAAGTTTAAGGTTGATTTTAGCAAATTCGCTTGCCAACTCATTGATTTGTGAGATTTAGCTTACTTGGCCTTCAGGAAATAAAGTTGTTGGACTCCGATTTGAGAAATTCAAATTGACTCATTCATGACTGTGATTTAATTTGATAAATTGAGGTTCAATTTCGATATTGGCCCCTAATTTAATTTTAGTAAAAATGTCGTGTCACCAATTAAAGGTCAATTTAGATACAATAAGTTCCCTTAGGCATCGGCAATTAGGCTAATAGGTGTCTCACAATTTTAATTGAGTTCGATTTCAATTAATTTGCAAATTGTGATCAACAATTAAGTAAATTTGCCCAATTTATGGCCTAAAAAGTCCTAATAGATGCACCCATAGCATTGGTCCATGATTTTTCACATTAATTAGGCAATTAAATCAATATTAATGATCGAGATGGCATTTATATAAATTTGTTCAAAATTGGATCATTTCTCTTCAAAATTGGATCAATTCTTTTCCAATAAAGCAAAATTCCTTTTCAATTTAGTCTATGAGGGACTAAATTACATAAACCTAAGAAAAATTGGACTGAACCAGCTAAACCAGTCGAACAGGTCCAAAATCAGTCCGACCGGTTAGATTGGCCATTGGCAAAGGAGGGCCTCTAGCCGATTTTTGGCTGATGACCACCACCATAGGGTGGCTCAACCCAAATTCAAACCTCTCATGTTGTCACATTTTCTAGAACATATAAAAATACCCCTGGGTTTTTACGAAATTACAAAATTGCCCCTAATTAGATCCTAAATGGCAAAAATCTTTTTGAATTATTGATCGCATTAAATCTTAGCCATTAAAGTTAACATATGTAAAATGTGTTAAACATGATTAGAAGCTAAGAGAGTTAGTTTGGCATATGGGTTAATCTATAGTAGTCGGATTAGGTGAAATTAGGGAGGACTATAAATAGTTTTTTTCCCTCTATTTTTACCATTTTTACAAATTTCGTTCTCTCTCCTCTCACAAAACTCTCTCTAATCTCTCTCTAAACTCTCTCATTCCCGCCTTCTTTCTCTCTCTAAAACCGTCGTGCAGTTTGGCCTCAACCGTTGTTCTAACCGCCTCCGGCGGCCAGATCCAACAACTCTTTGGTGCTGCCCTCCTTCGGTGGTGTCCCTCTCTCTTCTCGATGTTGCAGTGACCAACAGCCACTCCGTTGTCTTGCCGATCAGCTCGCACGAGCTGATCTCCTCAAGTCATTCGAAGGCCGGTCTAGCTTGGACTGGTTCTGTTTAGCTGAAGATCGACGCTGATCCTCCCCTCTTAGGTGATCGAGATCCTTTCCAATGTCCCTGTTAAGATTTGAGCTCGGTTTCAACGCGAAACATCAACAAAAGGTAGGTCTCGTGATCTCTTGCTTGATGAAACGAGATCGCAATAGGCGATTGGGGCCAGAGCTCAAGTTTACGGTCAATCCTATGGATGTTGTGGCTATTGTAACGAATCATGATGACTATGGATGGATTTGCTTGGATGAATATGAAGTGATTTGGCTTGATTAGGTGTTTGTGCTTAATATGTGAAATTCGGATTACAGAGTGACAGATCTGAAAAACCTCTTTGTTTAAGTTCGAAAACTTCCTCGATTGCATTCAAGGTCTTTACGACATTTAAAATAGACTCGATGGCCTTTCTGATGAGCCATAAAACACCCCGATCGGACTCCGATTGGTACCATAAAAATTTTGTCAAATTCGTACATGCATTTTGTAATCAAATTCTGATTTCAGTTGTTCTGTTAATACTCTGACCTTTGCGGTTTCGCGATTTTTTGCTGATTTTAGTGATCTGAGTTTTAAGATGATTCCTCACGAGAAATATTCATGACATGTTAATCTAGAATTTATATTTTTCTCAAATTTTCTAAGGTTAAAAACCTAGGACAAATGGCCCTCACATCACCGCGCTAAATGCTGATTTTTGGAGTTCCCGAACGTCTAAATCGGTTTCATGGATTTTTGCTGAATTTTTTGTTGAGAATTTGACTTCGAGTTCTCATGAAAATTATGCATAAGAATGTTGGTCACGACATACTTTTTTCTCAAAAATTTTCAATGAGTATATTTAGGCCAAATCCTCTAAAAATCGTCCTCAGGTCCTGCTGGTCAGTTAAGTCCCGAATCTGAATTTTTGACTTTGTTGATTTTGTTGTGATTTTTCCCGAACTCTTTTCGAGATGATTTCTTCTAAATATTTGTTCATCTAAATGTTGGTCATATCATATATTTTTCTCAAGAATTTTGAATGTCATTCATTAGGTGAATTTCAATAAAAATCGTCCTAAACTCAGTTCTGTCCTATACAAGCTTTCATGTGCATTCATGTGTAATCGTGCACTTAATTGTGATTACTTGTCCATGAAAATTTCACGAATGCTATTGCATGTTATAATGTCATCCTAAGGACACTTATGCCATGCTAATTGAACCTCATTATGTCACGTCATTGCATGTCTTAGTGTAATTTTTTTTTTTTGTCATTATGAAGAGGCTCAATATACACATTGTTATTGTCATTTTCATATCATGCTTCATGATTATATTAGGGCCTAGATCCCTTAATGAAAAATGTTTGTGGTTTGATACTCGACCTATATGATTTTTTTCTCACACTTTTGCCTTGTCATATAGGAGAATTAAACTATGCAATTTGTTGATGTGATTGCTGCCTTGAATCTAATCATTTTGTATATTCATTAAAATGTCCAAAATTAAATGGGTAAATGACCTTGATTGAGTATGTCATCTCTTAAAAAGTCGTAGGAAATTCATCAAGCTCGCTAATGACACTGAAATCAAATCATTTGCGTGTCAATTGTCTCACTTTTCATTTTTTGCAAAGTTGCCCCGTAATCTGGAAAATTGCAAAATTGGGAATACATTTATGAGCACTTTCATGTCTGCATTTTCCTATTTTTGTTTGAATTTCTCTGTTGTAACCCTTCACAAACTTTTTTTGTCGTCCTTAGGATTATCATGTGATAAAATTTGAGAAATTTTCAACATGGTTAACATGACTATATTGCCATGAGATTGCATCCAATTGCTGTTGTCCTGTATTGTTCTAATGCATTTTTCCATTTTTTGAATTTTTATAAATTCATGTGTAGCTCATTTTAAAAAGTTGTCTCATGAAAAATGTTTTACATTAAGTGTATAACATGCTGTAATTTTAGTGAAGTTGATTGCTTAATGGGTCATGTTCAATTGCTTGCTCTTTTTCAAGGTGTTATGGATTCTCCCATTCTGTTTGGTTGTGGAGTGTTCATGCTCTATGATTTTTAGAAAATGATGCATGCAAAACCGATCTTCGATGCCTTCATGACTTTTAATTATCATTTTTTGAACTTTAAGCATAAAAAGATCTGGAAAATAACAAGACCATCGAATATACACTTGACGCTTGAGATTGTGATTAACGTATGTTGGATGAGTGAAGTGAACTAGTGTCGGTACACAAATTGTTTGATTGAATGGGAAATAAGGTCTCTGAATCTGCTTGTGTGCTTATTTCCAAGTTCGATGCATGTGATTGATAGACAATCATGCAAGCTTGATGCATGTTCGTAGGTAATCCCAGGGTCACACATTAGAACCTACTTGAGGAGTTATGATTAGTCACCTTAAGTGGATACTTATGATGATTAATGGTCATAACTTGTGTCTAATAATGAATGGGGAAAACACTTCATGGCATGTCATGCAAGCAATTTCCAAAAGTCACCCTTGAGGCCAATTCTAATTCATCGATTGGATGACTCTTGTTTGTTTACTTGCCATGTTTTGTGTGCTTTTATTAAAATCAGTGTTTGTTTCTATTGTAAACAGTTCATTAAGAATTAGTCAAGAACTAGAATAGGTGAAGAAGGTGATGGTCAATGTCCTTTTTGACCTTTCTTTGTATCATTCATTTGACACCCGACATATGTCTCAGATTTTCCATTGTGTTGTATAAAAACCCAACGAGATGTGAGTTCTTTCCTTTTCATTCCTCTCCTTATTCTACCTTAGGATTACACGTTAGATTTACCACTTCCTTGGTTGTTTTCTTTCTGCAATGCAATTTCAATTAAAATTATTTGCCTTTCTTTTCTTCCTTTTCTTGAATTAGAATGGCATAAAACCGACATTCACGCATGATCACCTTTTTAAATGACACAAAAAAATAAAAAGGCAAGCTTGATCACCTTAGGTAAAATATGATGATTGTTAGGTACCAAAAGGCACTAATAGAAATGTTAACGTAGCCCAAGTCCTTGAACCCTAGAGCTTTGGTTGTATAGGAGTCGAGGGAATCCTTCCGACCCTCGATCGGGCTTTCTAGCCGGCCCCCAAATTGAGGTTAGTGGCGACTCCAAAACATTTATCTTAGGTTGTTAATCAATTTAGATAATAAAATGAGTCTTCCTGCTATTGCGCGGGGTATGGACTTGGGAGAGTTCGCACTTGCGATCGACCCTATTCGGAAGACTGTCTCGTGGGTAAATACTCTTAAATTCCATCTCTCTTGACACCGACCATTGCCAAGGGCGAGTCACGATAGGCTTGGTGGCTCCACTAGGGACTTATTACAAGACTAAATGGACTTGAAGTTGTAAAAAAAAATGGTTGTTGTGTTTTCACTAATATGTTTTGTGTAGGATCACCTATGTGTCAAAGTCACGTGGATAAAAAAGGTACACCGCTAATTATGTGTTAAATGGTCTTGTAGGTGGGAGGTATAATGGGTGTCATGATTGCAAATCCCTTGTCTTGAAGGTGGTGGAAGGATGAATGAATGAATGAAGGGTTTATATTGAAGTGTTGATTGTTTAAAGTTTTAAACACATATTTAAAAGCTTTAGCACTATACCGCATACACAACCGTGGTCTAAAACCCTGATTGCCCAAAATAGAGCCATTAGGAGGGTTAATGGGTGGAATCTGTGAGTGAAGACTTGCGGTAATCCTCTTTCCATTCAACTCGCTTATCTCCTTAATGGAAGTTGCATTAACTAATGATAGAAGCAATTAGTAAACTGCTTCCATTAATCGAGATGGGAACCTTAAGCCTTTAGCACCCTACCCTTAGGCATTAAAACCTCATTGTCCACATGCGTTGTGTGATTTGTGCTTGCCATGGTTTTGTTGGTAGGAATCATTCCTTTTTTCGTTGGATGCTATGCTTCTTTTTTTTGAATTTCTATCCTGTACTTTACTTTCATTAATGACGATGGATTTTTAATCTCGAATGCCCTACTAGGTTAGGATCTAGATGGACAAGCCCGAGATCAACATCATTCCTATTCCGAGAGGATTCAAAGACATTTGGGAGGGTCTTAGCTTGGAGCACCAAGATTATGTGACAAAACGGATAGGACATCATTCAACAATATTGGAGGTCGAGACTTGAATCGCTATGATTAAGGTAATGATCCACTTTTGGAAACCGTTGACCTTAACTTTGTGTGTAACAGGTATGAGTTGACCCCTACAATTGAGGAGCTCGAAGCTGTTATTGGGTTAACTCCTGCCTCTCTCGGTTTTGTGATGCTAAATCAATCAAAATCCAATTTCTATCACAAAGCAGTTTTTACATGTTCCTTTCGATCAAGTTAAAGGCATCCTTAAGGGAAATTGCAATTCCATGCCGTACACTTTCCTCGAGAAGTATCTCTCTAGCCTTAAGGTCAACTCTGGGAATAAAATTCCCCGCACGTTCATTCTCTTATTTTTCAATTTCGTTATATTCCCTCACATCCTAAAAACAATGGATCCTCTAATAACCTATGTCGTTAACCAAGTTTGTGCTTTCAAACGTTTCATCCACATAATTCTCGTCGAAACCTTTGTGTCTCTCACCCGAGTTAAAGAAAACTGACATGGAATCCTTAGAGCCCCATTAGGTCTTCTCTAAGTTTGGCTTGTTTCTTATACTAAGGAATTCGCCCCTCATATGAGAATTGTCAACATTTCAAAGTACCATCACCCTATCCTCATGTTCCACAATAAAATTGATTACTTTCCTCCTTGGACTTTCTCCATTTGATTCCATTATCTCAAGAGACTTACCCTAAGTCAAATTCAATGGCATGCTCAATGGTTAAAGATCACCGAGGTGTGCCCTATTGGCAAGGTTGACGAACGCTCCCTTTCATAGGGTTAAGGGGTTTAATGTCATATTACCCTTTAAGGATGCTTTGTCAATATTGCACGCTTCAAATGATCTCACCAACCCTCAATCTGGGGTCATATCATCTCGATTATCACAAAGAGGTTATAGAAGATAACCAAAGTGACTATGTCATAAATGCGATTCTCAATACCATCAGGTTTGGTATAAACCTCCCACATTACACATCACCATTGTTGACAAGTCTGAATTGGAGGGGGAGATGAAGGCCTACCATGCAACAACAAATTTATCCATCATCAAGTTGAGCCTAGACTCAAGGTTGAGCTCCCAAATATTCCCAAACCTCAACAACTCCAACCATTGCAACATGTTGAGGAGGATCAAACTTTAGTCAACGAGGAGCACTTGACCTATGATAACAAATGCCCTCGTGTGACTCTTTCTAGTTCTTAGATTATTATCTAAGATTTTTTGTGTATTTTCCTTTTACATCACGTGAAAAGAGAATTTCTTTGTACTTTCGCCATTTCTTTAAAATTGAGATTTCCCTATATTCTCATTACATGTAATCCACATTTTTTCAAGTACTCAAGGACCCTTGCTAGACGCTGGCAAAGGGTAGCAACCCTCTCCTAGATTTGGGTGAGCGTCGTTTGCCCTCGCCCTGGCTTATGTGAAGGTCACCAGACCTCACGCAAGCACCGACAGCCCTCGCCCAGTGCTATTGGACCTCGCCTCAAGTCTAGCTATGTTGGGTAAGGGGTAAAGGCAAGGGTAGGCGACCCTTACCTAGATCTAAGAGAGAGTTGCTGCCCTCTCTCAACGTTTGGCCTTCACCTCCAATTAGCGAGGGTCGTCGACCCCTGCCTAGGTGTTGGTGACCCTTGCCCTCTATCGCTTCTACCCCATCAATGATGGGGTGATGGGGCGGTGGCTATAGGTAGAGGAGCTGATAACTCTATTTTTAATAGAGTATTCTGGCTTATTTAGACTTGATATTTGTCACGCCCCGACTCTCGAGCTCGCGGCAACCCCATTACCTTGGTCGATAGAAAGCGACGTCCCAGGACTTGTCGACGACCATTCATTTTATCTTTCGTTAAGCGCAAGCAGAAGACGAACTATCCCCAGACAAACAACAATCAAACAGGGATAGAAGGATGAACAGCAAGAACAACAACAACTACTCATATATTCATTCTTACTGGATTAACCAACGGAGGATCGTTTTCTGAATTACAATCCCGACAAAAAAGGCTGATCCATCCTCTAAGCTAAACCAAAAAGAAACTAGGCTAATCCAACAATACATAAAGAACCCTTGGGTTCAACACCACGATCACTCGGACCCATCGGACACAAGCTCCATCGGGTCGATCACTGGAGGAGCGGGGGCAAGATCCTCCACTGTGGGTACACCATTCTAGGGGCCTGAAAATGGTTAACCACGACGGGTTGAGATAAAATCTTAGCGAGTTTTCCCCCTAAGCCCCGATTAGTATGCCAACTCAACCGGGAGTATCTTTCTAGAACCACCCCTCACTCAACCCAACAATAGACAACAAACAACAAATAACCCGCAATCAAACAACCAATAATAGACAACCCACAACCAAACAACCAACAACAGACAACCCACAATCAAACAACCACCAGGGTCAACCAATAAATCCAAATCCAAGAGTTTGAGTTGTAAACTTGTGACAAGTATGCTATCCCACACACGGCCCCCTTGGCCTTAATAGGGACTGCCTGTCAGTCACCAAGTTCCTTCTCAGACTCTGAACTTGGATCATAGTAAACTCTAAAATATCGGAAATTCTGATGCACAAGATCCCCTAAGGGCAAGTGCAGAGCATACTCCAAGATTTTTCTAAATCACAGTGTTTGTTCAAAACCATCGTTTTGGACTAGAAGAGAATAGGAGTATTTAGAAGATCATGTTGGAGGTAGAGTACACAACACACTTCTTATTTCACTCTCTGGTTTTTACAATGGGGACTCCTTGCTCTTATATAGGCAAAGGAGGATACAACAGACAAGAGCAGGTAGACTGGCCATGCTAGAACGTAATTATCGGAACAAACTTAGCCACTTATGGGCTACACACATAGGGAGTCCTAAAGAAATCCCGTGACAGGCTATGAACAGTAGTTTTTCATCTGGTGCTACAGTGAAAACAGACTGGGTGAACAATAAAAACAGACTGAATGAACAGTGAACAGTGTACAATGACCGGTGTACAATGTTTTTAGGACAGCTTTTTATTTGTCTCTTCCGTCTCTAGCATTGTAGTCATAGTCCGAATCATCAGAGCTATGATAAGCCAACTGTTCTCTGTAGAGAGCCTCTTCTACATCGGATGGACTAGAGCTTCCGTCTTTTTCTCTTTTTAAAGCACGGATGAGATTCTCAATTTCCTCTGCCGACAAGTTTGGTGGACGAAATGAGCTAGCACCGAAAGAGCCGGAAAAAGGGGCATAATTTGGGGTGTTTCACCAAGGGTCTTGTGATAATAGCCCTCCCCATGGATCATAGGGGGTGGAGGAGTTTGGATTGTTTTGCCGAAAGGTATGAAGAGCCTCTTGGATCTGTCCTCTCATGGAATCCCAAGCTTCAAGGTGGTCCCAAGAGACAGGGACCTGTGTAGATGGCCATGCTTCTGGTGGGATAGTGCGGTTTTCTTGACAGAGGATTCTCTGAAGTTCACGTGACGCTGGCCTGCTTGTGGTGATGGAGTATGGAAGTGTCTGGTGAACCCGAGCAAATTCTTGAAATACCTGAGGTCTGTAACTTGAAATTCCTGCAGCAGAAGGTTTGTCAGAAATCCAGCCACTTGGATGAGAAAACGTCCATGGTCGGTGGAATAAGATAACAGTGTGTCTTTCTGGTTCAGGCCTTCCTTGGTGATTTTGGACTTTGAAGAGTTCTCTCTAATATTGGAGTGGTTTATACCATGCAAAAATCTCCAAGAGATGTTTCTGGTTATGAAGTTGACCCTGGCCATCTTTTTTAATAACCTGCAAAATTTTGTCAGTGGGAAATTCAATGGCTATAGTGTATAGGTTGAACATGTACCAAAATAACCATTTCAGATCTTCTGGGAATTCTACATCAGGAGACCATTTGAGAGGGTGGATAAATGGATATTGCGGATGAAGTCCGTCTGGTCTAAGCATTAATCCTCCATATTCACGAAAAATTTGGAGGTGATATTCCCACATTAATTATGGGAGTTTTTCTTTCAAACTATTGTGGTGGATTGCCAGGGGAACATCAGGAGGATATTTGAGGCTGGGCCAACCACTGGGATTTTGTCCGTTCGATATATGTCCTGGAAGGGATCCTTTTTGACATACATATTGATGGTTTCCAATGGTTCCTTTGGACGAGACAAGAAATCAGCAAGGATGTTCTTAGTTCCAGGAATGTGTTTGATTTCAAAAGAGTATTTAGAAAACCATTCAGCCCATCAGAGTAACTGTGAATGGGGAACTTGCTTTTGCTGGAATTTGAGCATCTGAGGGAATGAGGACATGTCCATTTCAACGAGAAAATGGTGTTCGATGAAGTGGAATTCAAACTTCTTGATGCCATATTTGACCGCAAGTATCTCCTTAAAAGTGGAATGATAATGGATTTCTGATTGGGAAAATCGACCACTTTTGTAGGCACAAATATGCCTGGTGTCATCAATTTCTTCGAAAAGAATGGCTGCCCAATATTTGTCGCTCGCATCAGTTTGGAGAATTCCCTTGCCAGTAGATGGAATTTTTAAAGGAGAAAGGTTTTGCAAAAGCTGTTTAAGCTGGGAAATGGCGTGAGTCTGTTTGGGTCCCCATGGGGGAGGATTTTTCTTGAGCATTTGCTGGAAAGGTCTCAGATGTTTGGAGATATGGGGAACAAAATCTCTCAAATAATTGACAATGCCAAGGAATTACTGAACTTGTTTAGTATTGAGATCCTTTTCAGGAAATCTCTAGAGTTCATTAGCAATATGAGGTTCAGGGCAGTAGGTTCCTTCTTTGAGGCGCATGCCAAGGAATTCAATTTCCTTTTGGGCAATAATCATCTTTTTCTGAGAAAGCATAATGACATGCTTTTTAACAATATCAGCAAAATGTGTCAAAAGTTGACAATGAGATTGTTCATCATTGCTGAACAGAAAGATGTCATCAATATAAATCTGGGAGTTTTGAAGGATGGGTTTGAAGATTTTGCACATAGCCTTTTGAAAAAGGGAATGTGCAGTTTTGAGGCCAAAATAGACAATTGTCCATTGGAAGTGTTGGTTTGGGATACAGAACCCAGTTTTGGGTTTGTCTGCTGAATCAATACCCAATTGCCAAAATCCTGCTTTAAGATCAAATTTTGAGTAGATCTTTGCTTGGGCAAGGCTAAGGAAAAGGGAATTTCGATGAGGCAATGGGAATTTATCATCTTGAAGGAACGGATTCAGAGGTTGGTAATTGATTACTAACCTCATTTTTCCACGATTCTGCTCGGCCCGTTTGTTAACATAGAATGCTTCACATGCCCATTGAGAATCAGAGGGTTCAATGAGACCTTGTGCCAGTAGTTCTGCACATTCTTGCTGTGCGAGCACGAGATGTTCAGGGCTCATGCTTGAGTGACTGGATTTGGTAGGATTGATGTCTTCATTCCTTTTGAAAGGAAGTTTGACATAAAAAGAAGAGTTTTTCCACAAGGGCTGGGTGCAAGTTTGGGAAAACTGGGAGTGTGTTTCAGCATAGGAAGAGAGTAGACTTTGGATGATTGGGTCTAGGATGGCTAGTTGAAGAGCATAGAATTGTTTAAGTTTCACAAATTCCCTAAATTGATTTTTGAAACGAAGGCCATGAGAAAGAATTCTGAGTTTGGGAAGTTGGGTCAGGATGTCCCAACCAATGATGATATCTTTGTCTGGAGACTGAGAACTAAGGACTTTGGTGGTAATAGAACACTGGGGAAAGAATTGAATAGTAATGGGTTTACTACGATACTTGGTAGCAAAAGTATCACTAGAAGCAGAATTGAAGTACTTGGTGTAGGGTTTCCAAAATTCTTCTGGAAGGATCTTTGTGTCTAGAATGGAAGAGCTTGCTCCAGTATTGATGAGTGCCACCAAAGGGATTGGTTTATGGTATTTGGACAAGAGAATGTGGACAGGGATATACGGATGATGGACAGGTTCGTTGAGCTCAATTTCTGTAGGTGAATTAGGGAAGAAGGTGAAGACATCGTTCTCAGAATCTGAGGCTGAATCTGAGCTATATGTCTGAATAGCACAGAGAGTATTTTCATATGGTTGGTCGTCTAAAGAGAAGACGGATTCTATGTCAGAATCATTAAGTTGGATGCCAGTGCTTTTGGCAATCTTGTCTATCAAATGGCTTCCTCGCTTATTTGCCTTTGGACAATTTTTGGCAAAATGTCCCTTTTTGTTGCAGACATAACACCTATCTTTGTTGCGCTTCTTAAAGAAACAATGATGGCTTTTACGCAAAAATTTCCACTTACCCTTGCTTTTTCCTTTGCGTGTCTTTTTGAAGGAAAATCGTTTGAAATGCCTTTTCTTTTTGCATCCTGTGCAGGATGGGTCGGAGCAATCCTTGGGACATTTGATCTGTAAACCAGGTTTGAAGCACGCCTTGTCAAGATGCCTGTTTTCTTTGAGAAAGCTTCAGAAGGCCTCTCGTCGAAGGCAAAGTTCTTCTATGGCGATGTGAACGGCTTGCTGGATTTCACCAAAAGTAGCTTCTGTTATGCTTTTCTGCCTTTGTTGGAGAGTTTTTTCTGCAGCTTGGCTGAATTCCTTTGGAATAGATGCCAAGAAAATAGGCTTGAGGTTCCAATCTGCACCAAGTAGATAAAATAAGTTGATCATAGCTTGGAAGCGCCGGTCAAGATCTTTGCACCTTAGTGAGCAACATTTTCGATTAAAGAACTCCTTTCTTTTGAGTTCTTTAGAATCTTCAGGCTTGCCAATGAAGTACATATGGATAATCTGGATAGCATTATCCAGAGGTTGAGTCAAAAGGTACATCTGATCTTGTTTCGAGGCAGTATGCCACCAATCTTTAAGAGCTCCTGTAAAGCGGCTAGTAAATTCCAAGAGAATATCATAAGTGCTAGGTTCAGAAATGTGCCTGGTAGTGAGCTAGGCATGGAATTCTTGAAACCTATCAGGCCACTTATAGTATGGAATGTCATCCAAGGTGAAGTAAACTTTGGATGACGTGGCAGTGAAATTCTGAGTTGCATCAGGCTGATCCTGGTGGTGTATTTCAAGCTCAGAGAGTATTTCTTCATCTTTGACACTATCTGCCATAAACAAGGTTTCTTCCGCAGAAGATGATTCGATAAGAATATCAGAATCGTATTCAGATGAAGAGTCAACTTGTCTTGCTGTGGATGGTTTAATGACAGCAATTGAAGGAATCTGGTGCCGAAGGAAATTCTCAATCGGATTGGAAATAGTTAGAGTGGCAGGGTGATTTTTAGGTGAGTGGTCATCAGAAGAACGTTTAGGAGTACTAGGAGGAGATGGTGATGCTGGAAACTCTGTAGGAGATTTCTTTTGCTTCTGCTTAAGCTTGCGAAGATTTTCGCGAAGGACCAAGAAATTGTTCTGAGGTGGAGGCGCGGCTGAACTGAGAACAGCAGCAAATGAGGATGATGCTCCAAGGAATGATTCTGATTTGGGTGGTAAGAGAAGAGAGGGGAAAAAGGGTGGATCAATTATGGTGAATGGTTGTTGACCTTGGAGAATCTGGATCTATCGTTTGAGCTTTTCAATTTCTGGTTTCTGATCTTCTAGATAATGACTAGGAGGTGTCTGCTTGGTTTCTAGCAAATGAAGCATTTTTTGGAAATCTTTCAACATGCAGTAAGATAAATCAGTGGTCTTGTCTACGCGTTCGAGACGCGTAGCAACATTGCCTAAAAGCTCATTTTGAGCCAAAGCATTTTCAGTTTGCCAATTTAGAATAGTTTCGGTAGCAAAAGGCTGCTTGCGTTGTCCTTGAGCATCAAGACCAGTGGGGTTTGGTACCTTGGGTGAGTGCTGATACTTTTGGTGTGGGTCAGAGAATTTTTCTAGTGGAGGAAATTTCCGGGTGCGGGTGCTGGTTCCAGATGATTCTGTGGTCTCGAGTGGAGGGAAATCATCAGGATGAAACATGCATATACTAGGTAGGACAGGAGGTGGAATAGGTTTAGGTACACAAGTGCTCGACTTGGGTAGATTCAAGGGACATGAAGGATTCTTTTTTACCCATTTCTGGATCGGCTTATAAAAAGGGGAAGTGATCATGGGTTTGGCTGGTGGTGGTTGAGAGGAGGGAGCTGGCTTGCAATGTGGTGGAGGTGAGATTGATGCAGAGGACCTGGATGGACCATAAGAAACAATGAACTGATATTTGCCTCCATCTTCTCCAAGAGGTCCAACAGTTGGATCTCTATCAAGATACCTTTGGTAAATGGTATCTTTCTTTGTCTTTTTCTTTGCAGAAGGTCTGTTATCTTCTTCCTCAGGTTTTGTGCAGGATGAACAGATACAGTCTGGATCCCAAAAGCAATGTCCAATGGGGTCTTTGAAAAGGTGAATCGGCTGTCCTTGAGGACCAAAAGAATGGACGAAATGTTTGTCATCTGGTTCGTTTGAGACGGGATCAGTGGGACATGGTGTAAAATGGAGGATGGTAGGAAAAATGGAGGAAGGTTCCTCATTGATTATAGAGGAAGGTTCCTCTTTGGTTTTATTCTTTCGGGTGAATTGAGGTTCGCTAGATTGAACCGGTTTGCAACTTTGGTGGAGTTTTTCGTAGTTGGTGACCCAACTATTCAGAAGGAGCTTGACAAGCTCATTTCTTGGGATCTGGCGGGGGACATGGATGCAGGAGGTCTGGTCGTGATCGACCGAAATAACAAGAGCATCCTCATAATTTGGGATGTTGAGATCAATGGCATGGTTTTGAACCCGGTAGATCATTTGGTAGTGCAAGGTGGCAACAATGGATCCAGGAGTTTGTGGGGCTCCGGTAATTTGCAGCTGAACCTTAAGAGCTATGAGTAGGTTAGGATCTGCAAGAGCAATGTTAAAATTTGGGAAAAGTGTAACAAAAACAGTTCCCGCATTCATTGTCGTCTGGATGGTACCAACACAGGCTTGCTGGTATTCCAAAAACTTGGTGTATAACAGGGCTATCCTTGCGGTAACAAGTAAGCCTTTTCGGCCATGAAAGGTTAAAGCAAGACGGATGGCTCTAAAATAGAGATGAGTGTAGCCTTGTTGGATCCATTGAGATGGAAACTCTGGTGGAATCTGGAGAGTAACAAACTGTTCTTGCTCAGTTGCTTGGATGGGGTGTTAGTCAAAACAAGAAGACTGAACATACTATTTGACAGTGCGAGGGGTATGTTTGATCAAGTGTTTGATAGACCGAAGTGGGGAGAAAGAAGGGGGTTTTGTGAAAGCAGTGTATGGGTTCATCATGGGAAGTTGAGTTTCTGAAATCTTACTATCTTCTGTGAGGTAAGCAACCTCATAAAGATAGTCTATCTTTGAACATGAAGACTTTCGAAGTTCTGGTGGAGGCTGAAGGGAAAGATTAGAGGTAAGAGAAACAGGAAGAGCAGGGGAAGAAGCATCTGATGTTTCCATGAGGTGAGAAGTTCTCTTCTAATAACAGAACGTGGTAACGACCAAACTAAAATAATTCAAACAAATCCATGGCTCTGATACCATAAAGGGTACTATAATCCAAATCCAAGAGTTTGAGTTGTAAACTTGTATCAGAGTCATGGATTTGTTTGAATCATTTTAGTTTGGTCGTTACCACGTTCTGTTATTAGAAGAGAACTTCTCACCTCATAGAAACATCAGATGCTTCTTCCCCTGCTCTTCTTGTTTCTCGTACCTCTAACCTTTCCCTTCAGCCTCCACCAGAACTTCGAAAGTCTTCATGTTCAAAGATAGACTATCTTTATGAGGTTGCTTACCTCACAAAAGATAGTAAGATTTCAGAAACTCAGCTTCCCATGATGAACCCATACACCGCTTTCGCTAAACCCTCTTCTTTCTCCCCACTTCGGTCTATCAAACATTTGATCAAACATACCCCTCGCACTGTCAAAGAGTATGTTCAGTCTTCTCGTTTTGACCAACACCCCATCCAGGCAACTGAGCAAGAACAATTTGTTACTCTCCAGATTCCACCAAAGTTTCCATCTCAATGGATCCAACAAGGCTACACTCATCTCCATTTTGGAGCCATCCATCTTACTTTAACCTTTCATGGTCGAAAAGGCTTACCTGTTACCACAAGGATAACCCTGTTAGACACCAGGTTTTTTGAATACCAACAAGCCTGTGTTGGTACCATCTAGACGACAATGAATGCGGGAACTATTTTTGTTACACTTTTCCCAAATTTTAACATTGCTCTTACAGATCCTAACCTGCTCACAGTTCTTAAGGTTCAGCTACAAATGACTAGAACCCCACAAACTCCTGGATCCATTGCTGCCACCTTGTACTACCAAATGATCTACCGGGTTCAAAACCATGCCTTTGATCTCAACATCCCAAATTCTAAGGATGCTCTTGTTATTTCGGTCGATCACGACCAGACCTCCTGCATCCATGTCCCCCGCCAGATCCCAAGAAATGAACTTGTCAAGCTCCTTCCGGATAGTTGGGTCACCGACTACGCAAAACTCCACCAAAGTTGCAAATCGGTTCAATCCAGTGAACCACAGTTCACCAGGAAAAAAGATGATACTGTTACCATCAAGTTCGGCAAAACCAAGGAGGAACCTTCCTCTATTTTTCCTACCATCCTCCATTTTACACCCTGTCCCATTGATCCCGTCTCAAACGAACCATATGACAAACGTTTCGTCCATTCTTTTGGTCCTCAAGGACAGCCGATTCACCTTTTCAAAGACCCCACTGGACATTGCTTTTGGGATCCAGACTGTATCTGTTCATCCTGCACAAAACCTAAGGAAGAAGATGACAGACCTTCTGCAAAGAAAAAGACAAAGAAAGATACCATTTACCAAAGGTATTTTGATAGTGATCCAACTGTTGGACCTCTTGGAGAAGATGGAGGCAGATATCAGTTCATTGTTTCTTATGGTCCTTCTAGGTCCTTTGCATCAACCTCACCTCCACCACCTTGCAAGCCAGCTCCCTCCTCTCAACTACCACCAGCCAAACCCATGATCACTTCCCCTTTCTATAAGCCGATCCAGAAATGGGTAAAAAAGAATCATTCATGTCCCTTGAATCTACCCAAGCCGAGCACTTGTGTACCTAAACCTGTTCCACCTCCTATCCTACCTAGTATATGCATGTTTCATCCTGATGATTTCCCTCCACTCGAGACCACAGAATCATCTGGAACTAGCACCCGCACCCGGAAATTTCCTCCATTGGAAAAATTCTCTGACCCACACCAAAAGTATCAGCACTCACCCAAGGTACCAAACCCCAATGGTCTTGATGCACAAGGACAACGCAAGCAGCCTTTTGCTGCCGAAACTGTTTTAAATTGGCAAACTGAAAATGCTTTGGCTCAAAATGAGCTTTTAGGCAATGTTGCTATGCGTCTCGAACGCGTAGACAAGACCACTGATTTATCTTACCGCATGTTGAAAGATTTCTAAAAAAGGCTTCATTTACTAGAAACCAAGCAGACACCTCCTAATCATTATCTAGAAGATCAGAGACCAGAAATTGAAAAGCTTAAACGACAGATCCAGATTCTCCAAGGTCAACAACCATTCACCACAATTGATCCACCCTTTTTCCCCTCTCTTCCCTTACCACCCAAATCAGAATAATCCCTTGGAGCATCATCCTCATTTGCTGCTGTTCTCAGTTCAGCCGCGCTTCCGCCTCAAAACAATTTCTTGGTCCTTTGCGAAAATCTTCGCAAGCTTAAGCAGAAGCAAAAGAAATCTCCTACAAAATTTCCAGCATCACCATCTCCTCTTGGTACTCTTGAACGTTCTTCTGATGACCACTCACCTAAAAATCACCCTGCCACTCTAACTATTTCCAATCTGATTGAGAATTTCCTTCGGCACCAGATTCCTTCAATTGCTGTCATTAAACCATCCACAGCAAGACAGGTTGACTCTTCATCTGAATACGATTATGATATTCTTATCGAATCATCTTTTGCGGAAGAAACCTTGTTTATGGCAGATAGTGTCAAAGATGAAGAAATACTCTCTAAGCCTGAAATACACCACCAAGAACAGCCTGATGCAACTCAGAATTTCACTGCCACATCATCCAAAGTTTACTTCACCTTGGATGACATTCCATACTATAAGTGGCCTAATAGGCTCTAAGAATTTCATGCCTAGCTCACTACTAGGCACATTTCTAAACCTAGCACTTATGATATTCTCTTGGAATTTACTAGCCGCTTTACAGGAGCTCTTAAAGATTGGTGGCATACTGCCTCGGAATAAGATCAGATGTACCTTTTGACTCAGCCTCTGGATAATGCTATCCAGATTATCCATATGTATTTCATTAGCAAGCTTGAAGATTCCAAAGAACTCAAAAGAAAGGAGTTCTTTGATCGAAAATGTTGCTCACTAAGGCGCAAAGATCTTGACCGGCACTTCCAAGCTATGATCAAGTTATTTTATCTACTAGGTGCAGATTGGAACCTCAAGCCTATTTTCCTGGCATCTATTCCAAAGGAACTCAGCCAAGCTGCAGAAAAAACTCTCCAACAAAGGCAGAAAAGCATAACAGAAGCTACTCTTGGTGAAATCCAGCAAGCCGTTCACATCGCCATAGAAGACTTTGCCTTCGACGAGAGGCCTTCCGAAGCTTTCTCAAAGAAAACAGACATCTTGATAAGGCGTGCTTCAAACCTGATTTACAGATCAAATATCCCAAGGATTGCTCCGACCCATCCTGCACAGGATGCAAAAAGAAAATGCATTTCAAACGACTTTCCTTCAAAAAGACACATAAAGGAAAAGCAAGGGTAAGTGGAAATTTTGCGTAAAAGCCATCATCATTCCTCTAAGAAGCGCAACAAAGACAGGTGTTATGTCTGCAACAAAAAGGGACATTTTGCCAAAAATTGTCCAAAGGCAAACAAGCGAGGAAGCCATTTGATAGACAAGATTGCCAAAAGCACTGGCATTCAACTTGATGATTCTGACATAGAATTCGTCTTCTCCTTAGACGACCAACCATCTGAAAATACTCTCTGTGCTATTCAGACATATAGCTCAGATTCAGCCTCAGATTCTGAGAACGATGTCTTCACCTTCTTCCCTGATTCACCTGCAGAAATTGAGTTCAACGAACCTGTCCATCATCCGTATATCCCTGTCCACATTCTCTTGTCCAAATACCATAAACCAATCCTTTTGGTGGCACTCATCGATACTGGAGCAAGCTCTTCCATTCTAGACACAAAGATCTTTCCAAAAGAATTTTGGAAACTCTACACCAGGTACTTCAATTCTGCTTTTGGTAACACTTTTGCTACCAAGTATCGTAGTAAACCCATTACTATTCAGTTCTTTCCCCAGTGTTCTATTACCACCAAAGTCCTTGGTTCTTAGTCTCCAGACAAAGATATCATTATTGGTTGGGACATCCTGACCCAACTTCCCAAACTCAGAATTCTTTCTCATGGCCTTCGTTTCAAAAATCAATTCAGGGAATTTGTGGAAATTAAACGATTTTATGCTCTTCAACCAGCCATCCTAGACCCAATCATCCAAAGTCTACTCTCTTCCTGTGTTGAAACACACTCTCAGTTTTCCCAAACTTGCACCCAGCCCTTGTGGAAAAACTCTTCTTTTTATGTCAAACTTCCTTTCAAAAGGAATGAAGACATCAATCCTACAAAAGCCAGTCACTCAGGCATAAGCCTTGAACATCTCGCACTCGCACAGCAAGAATGTGCAGAACTACTAGCACAAGGTCTTATTGAACCCTCTGATTCTCAATGGGCATGTGAAGCATTCTATGTTAACAAACGGGCCGAGCAGAATCGTGGAAAAATGAGGTTAGTAATCAATTACCAACCTCTGAATCAGTTCCTTCAGGATGATAAATTCCCATTGCCTCATCGAAATTCCCTTTTCCTGAGCCTTGCCCAAGCAAAGATCTACTCAAAATTTGATCTTAAAGCAAGATTTTGGCAATTGGGTATTGATCCAGCAGACAGACCCAAAACTGGGTTCTGTATCCCAAACCAACACTTCCAATGGACAATTGTCCATTTTGGCCTCAAAATTGCACCTTCCCTTTTTCAAAAGGCTATGTGCAAAATCTTCGAACTCATCCTTCAAAACTCCCAGATTTATATTGATGACATCCTTTTGTTCAACCATGATGAACAATTTCATTGTCAACTTTTGACACATTTTGTTGATATTGTTATAAAGCATGTCATTATGCTTTCTCAAAAAAAGATGATTATTGCCCAAAAGGAAATTGAATTCCTTAGCATGCGCCTCAAAGAAGGAACCTACTGCCCTGAACCTCATATTGCTAATGAACTCCAGTGATTTCCTGAAAAGGATCTCAATACTAAACAAGTTCAGCAATTTCTTGGCATTATCAATTATTTGAGAGATTTTGTTCCCCATATCTCCAAACATCTGAGACCTCTCCAGCGAATGCTCAAGAAAAATCCTCCCCCATAGGGACCCAAACAGACTCACGCCATTTCCCAGCTTAAACAGCTTTTGCAAAACCTTCCTCCTTTAAAAATTCCATCTACTGGTAAGAGAATTCTCCAAACTGATGCCAGTGACAAATATTGGGTAGCCATTCTTTTCGAAGAAATTGATGACACCAGGCATATTTGTGCCTACAAAAGTGGTCGATTTTCCCAAGTAGAAATCCATTATCATTCCACTTTTAAGGAGATACTTGCGGTCAAATATGGCATTAAGAAGTTTGAATTCCACCTCATTGGACACCATTTTCTCGTTGAAATGGACATGTCCTCATTCCCTCAGATGCTCAAATTCAAGCAAAAGCAAGTTCCCCATCCACAGTTACTCCGATAGGCTGAATGGTTTTCTAAATACTCTTTTGAAGTCAAACACATTCCTAGAACTAAGAACGTCCTTACTGATTTCTTGTCTCGTCCAAAGGAACCATTGGAAACCATCAACATGTATGTCAAAAAGGAGCCCTTCCAGGACACATATCGAACGGACAAAATCCCAGGTGGTTGGCCCAGCCTCAAATACCCTCCTGATGTTCCCCTGGCAATCCACCACAATAGTCTGAAAGAAAGACTCCCAGAATTAATGTGGGAATATCACCTCCGAATTTTCCATGAATATGGAGGATTAATGCTTAGACCAGACGGACTTCATCCGCAATATCCATTCATCCACCCTCTCAAATGGTCTCCTGATATAGAATTCCCAGAAGATTTGAAATGGTTATTTTGGTACATGTTCAACCTGTACACTATAGCCATTGAATTTCCCACTGACAAAATTTTGCAGGTTATTAAAAAAGATGGCCAGGGTCAACTTCATAACCAGAAACATCTCTTGGAGATTTTTGCATGGTATAAACCACTCCAATATTGGAGAGAACTCTTCAAAGTCCAAAATCGCCAAGGAAGGCTTGAACTAGAAAGACACACTGTTATCTTATTCCACCGACTATGGACGTTTTCTCATCCATGTAGCTGGATTTCTGACAAACCTTCTGCTGCAGGAATTTCAAGTTACAGACCTCAGGTCTTTCAAGAATTTGCTTGAGTTCACCAGACACTTCCATACTCCATCACCACAAGCAGGCCAGCGTCACGTGAACTTTAGAGAATCCTCTGTCAAGAAAACCGCACTATCCCACCAGAAGCATGGCCATTTGCATAGGTTCCTGTCTCTCGGGACCACCTTGAAGCTTGGGATTCCATGAGAGGATAGATCCAAGAGGCTCTTCATACCTTTCGGCGAAACAATCCAGACTCCTCCACCCCCTATGATCCATGGGGAGGGCCACTATCACAAGACCCTTGGGGAGACACCCCAAATTATGCCTATTTTTCCGGCTCTTTTGGTGCTAGCTCATCTCGTCCACCAGACTTGTCGGCAGAGGAAATTGAGAATCTCATCCGTGCTTTCAAAAGAGAAAAAGATGGAAGCTCTAGTCCATCCGATGCAGAAGAGGCTCTCTACAGAGAACAGTTGGCTCATCATAGCTCTAATGATCCGGACTATGACTACAATGCTAGAGACGGAAGAGACAAATAAAAAGCTGTCCTGAAAACACTGTACACCGGTCACTGTACACTGTTCATTCAGTCTGTTTTTACTGTTCACCTAGTCTGTTTTCATTGTAGCACCAGATGAAAAACTATTGTTCATAGCCTGTCATGGGCATACCCTGCACGTTAAATCTCAGCGCAATGCAAGCAAGGCACATGGCCTTTAGATGAAACAATTCATCAATCACATGCGAATCGCATCACAAGCGATCTCACCTGGCCATTGCCACACGCTGCACGATTGTCAACTCATGCATGCGTACCACAAATAATACATTCATCACAATATTAAGAGCATGCGAATAATCAGAGCATTTCACACAACTTTCTCATGTCTCACACTCACACATGCTCCGATTATTACGCCCCCTCCTAGGCCACGACATAGCCTTATGGTTGGCGGTTTCTGGCTAAACCAACTTCATCCTCTTTACCTACAGGCACGGCGACGTCAATGGCTCACTCCCAAGACGGCATTCCTGAAGGAGCATAGGACCTGCCCACTATCGCAGCCCCGCAACTGACAGAGGCCCGAGACCCACCCCCATACCGCAGTCCCACATAGAACCCCTCCCTGTCAGGCATCCAACTGAAGTCAGGCGACTCACTGGCCACGGCATAACCCCATAAGGATTGGCGGTCTTCCGACAATGCCGGGTTCTCTCATTTAATGTGATCATGCAACACATCATCAAGCAATCCATTTATATTTTTACTTTGTCGTGAATGCAACATCACTCATGCTCATGCGACATGCCATTTCAGATAACCCACGCAATAGGTCATGCGATCTCACTCGACAATTCCAAAATCCAAAATCCAACCAACACTCGATCACGCATCTCATCAATATTCACGAGTATAATTAACAACCGGCACCTCAATAAATCAAAACAATCAAGAACACATCAAAATAAGCCAAAATTTAGCTTCTACATGAACAGTATCATGAACAGTAATTGTGAACAGTAACTAAGAACAGTGATTTTTTCGAAATTCAATTAATTAAAAAATTTAATCCAAAAATTAAACAAAACATTAATTAAAACAATTAATCAATCCATTTAAGCAAATCATGCTTAATCAATCACATAAACACAATTAATCCCAAATTAAGCAAAATTAAGCTTAATAAGCAAAATTAAGCTAATCTAATATTAACCATCTATCTAACCACCTATCTTAGGGCTAATACAACTTAATTAAACCCCTTAAACCAAAATTAACACTAACTAACCAACCCTAAGCAAGTTTAGGCACTAAATGGGGATTATGGGCTAAACTCACCCGTTAAGCAGGTCGGCGACACAAACGTGGCGGCGGCAATGAACTCGACACTCGGGGACCTCTACCACGACGATCCAAGGCGGTCCTGCGCTCAACACAGCAGCAATAGCCTCTGTTTCCCACTGCAACACTCAAAAACTGCACTACTGGAGGAGGAAGAAGCTGACCAGAGGAAAACGGGCTGCCCGGAGCTCCGGCGAGCGGCGGGCCAGCGACCGGTGGCACTTAGGGGTCGAGGGGGAACTACTGATAGCTGGGATGGGCGGTGGTTGGGTCGAAATGGGAGGAAAACAGGTGAAAAGGTTAAACAAAGCTGTTGCAGGCAGAACAGTGGTGGTCCGGTGAGCAGCAACTTCTGGCGGCCGTACGAGACGGCTGGCGGCTCCGTTCGACAAACGATCGACGCTATTTGAACGGTTTTCTTCTTTTGAACACAACGGCAGGTGGCATGGGCCAAGATTCCAACAGGAAGGCAATGACCAACTCAGATTTCGGTGAAAGGTCAGACTGAAAAACTAAATGAAGGAAGGGAAACTTAGGAGAAAGTGTGTGCGGTTTTTGGAGAAGATGAAGAGGAGAGAGAGAGTGAAGTGAGGCTGAAGATAGGCCTCAATTAAGGCCATTAATGGCTTGGCTCAAGTTCCCAAAAACATGACATCATCTTCTCTCTCTTCCTTTTGACTTTTCTTCAAAATATCCAAGGGCATTTTGGTCATTTCCACCTTGCACATTTCCCAAACTGATCTTGGGCTGAAAATGAAAGGCGGGCCTAGGAAACGGGCTAGAAAATGAATAGGAATAGACTCAGGAATTTATTGGGCTCGAATCGGCTCAGGTTTAGACAATGGGCTCGGGAGTATAAATTGTTGGTTTGGCCCAACAGGCTCATTTGCCTGCCTCGGGCCTTCCATGGCGACTGTCCCACCTTGGGCGTGAGGCCCACACTGATCTTGTCCGGCCCACGTCCTCGTAGGCTCGTTTCCTCGATCCGAAAATCCCTTTTCCAAGTACCTGGCTTAACTGGCACTGTCAACTATCGTAGAAGCATTGTCCAAATGTCCGTCCCAGACGTTCCCAAAAATTCGAAGTCCAATATTGGATTCTCATGCCTTGTCAATTTTTCCTGAATACTATTTTGGTACTACTCAGACTGACATGCGGCTTCGAGGATTCACGCGTAACCGACTCGTACCAATTCACGTTCAAGACTTCTTGACACATGGACGTCCTTGACTACATGAAATTGCGAATGATCGATTCTTATTTCAGGATGTTACAATATTTGCTAAATTTTGATGAATATTGGGTGAATTTAATTGCTACTCACGTAATTTTATTTTGTAGGAAATATTTTTAGATCTTCCAAAATGTTGCAATATCTTTCAGAATATTTCATCTTGAAGAAAAAGCCAGCCCAAATCAGATATTTAGAGAATTTGACCATGATTGAAGATAAGGTTCAAAGAAAATCAAGGAGATAAGGAGGAATTTTTTTCAAATCCTAGTATGAGTCAACTTAGGGCAGATTTTTGGAGGCTATATAAACCGCTCTTGTGTCACATATAAGGAAGAAGAGAGAATCCTCGGAGACACCATCTTTGCATAAGATTTTGGGTTTTCATACTTAAATTTTGTTCTTCTATTTTAGTGGAGTTGGTGCATGTCAGGGAGAGAATGAGGAGACAAACCTGAAGCTCCTTATATCTCAAATTGGTGAATTTGTTTTATGTTTTCTTTAATTTTTGTTAGTTTATTTTTACTATGTTCTAAATTTCTTTTGTGAGAGTTACAATGGATTTTAATCATGATTGATTGATTTTCAAAGACTTTCATGCAATAGAATTGTTTTGATTGTATCGTTCTCTATCATGATCTTAATGCTTTTATAAGTTTGGCCAACTTTTAAATGATTTTTGATGTATGCATGATACCGGGTGGAGATTGTGTGCATGTGCATTAGTGATATTGAACCATAAATTAAATCTAGGTCAAGGTACACTTAAGTTATTTATGTGGCTGCGGTAGTAGATCTAGGTTGGGACTACTTAGATTGAATCCGGGAATTTCCACAAGAACTTAATGATTTTAGGTAGTTTAAATTCACCTAAGGTTAGTGTGGGTTAACATACCTAATTAGGGATTATTAGACCGAGGTCGGCTTTTAATTCATCTTAGGGAAATTTCGCCAACGCAATTGGAAATTAATTTGTTGCATGAAAAGTTAAGAAAATTAATTATGAATGGTTAAGTGAAGTTGGATGCTCTAACGCTTTGTGATTTTGATAATTGTTAGTTTGCTTTAGATTATTTTTACTTTACAATTTTAATTAGCTTTTGAATCCTTTTAAGTTTTTTTTTTATATTTTAGTCTTTTAATTGGTTTAGTTTACTTTTTACTTGTCTTTTCGATTTGGTTAGCTAAATTTTTGGATTGATCACTTTCGATAAGTAATTCGATAAAAAAAAAAATCCTTGTGTGAATGATACCCACTCATCACTTTGTTACTTGTCGATATTGTGCATTTGCAATTCACCTAAAAAGTTTTTGGCACCATTGCCGGGGATTGCTTTGACAATTTTCCAATTACTATTGATATTGAGCAATTCTTAGTTTAGACTAGCATTTATTTTATTTTTAATTTGTTTCTTTTGCAAGCCGAACTCACTTCTCTATAAAAGGTGGAGGAGCATTGCATAACCCAAAGCCAACAAAAAGACCTTGAAGAGTTTGATCCTGAGATTGAAAGAACCTTTCTTAGGAGAAGAAAAGAACAATCACAAGCAATTCACATTGCAATGGCCGAAGATCAAGAAGTCACACCTCTAAGAAGGACTTTGAAAGATTATGCTACACCAACAATTCAAGGAGCACAATCAAGTATAAGGAGGTTGGCAGTGCAAGCCAACAATTTTGAGATTAAGCCATCCTTAATTCAAATACTTCAAAATGCAGGGCAATTCAGTGGATCTCCTAATGATGATCCAAATCTACACTTAGAAGCATTCCTTGAAATTTGTGACATTATTAAATTCAATGGCGTTACTGATAATGCTCTTAAATTAAGATTGTTCTCATTTTCTCTTCGTGATAAAGCTAAGACTTGGTTGACTTCTCTTCCTACAGGCTCTATCACTACTTGGGAAGACTTGGCTCAAAAATTCCTAAGTAAATACTTTCCTCCTGCAAAATCTGCCAAAATGCGTAATGATATTACTACATTTATACAGATGGATGGTGAGCCCTTTTATGAAGCATGGGAGAGGTTTAAGGAGCTGCTAAGGAGATGCCTACACCATGAACTGCCAATTTGGATGCAAGTACATACACTCTATAACGGAGCGCATCCTACCGTTCGAGCTAATCTAGATGAGGCAGCTGGAGGCACTTTGCAAAACAAGTCACTCGAAGAAGCTTTTCATCTACTTGAGGAGATGGCAAGCAATAGCTACCAATGGCCAACTGAGAGATACTAAGCCCGAAAGCCAAGTGGAGCTCATGAAGTTGACACCAATAGGACTTTGAATGCAAAACTTGATGCATTAAGCAATATGATTGCTTCTTTGAAAATTCAAGGAGTATCTTGTGAATTTTGTGGTGGAAATCATATTAGCACTGATTTTCAAGTAGGTAACCTTTATGCTAGTTCTTCTGAACATGCTAACTTTGTTTCAAATTTTAACAAGGGTCCTCAAAACAATCCTTACTCCAACACTTATAACCCAGGATGGAGGAATCACCCTAATCTATCTTGCGGAGGTCAAAATCAACAAGGACCGAGAGCACAACCACCATCCATGGAGAAGCATAATTCCAACATGGAGGCTTTGGTTGCCAAGCTAGCCCAAACTATGAAAAGGCAAGCTCAAGTTGTGGAAAAACAAACTCAAACCACTCAAGATTTCATGAGAAGTACTGATGTAAGACTCCACAATCAAGAAGCGTCAATTCGAAACATAGAGAAGCAAGTGGGATAACTAGCTAAGAGAATTAATGAGAGACAAAGTGGTGCCTTGCCAAGTGATACCGAGAAGAACCCCATAGAGAATGCAAAGGTAATTACGTTGAGAAGTGAAAAAAAAGTTGGAAAGCAAAATCAAGATGAGGATGTAGAAGAAGAGAACAAGGACAAATCTTCCACCGAGATCAAACAAAAGGACGAGCCACTAAAGAGCAAGCCATCTCCAATGCCATATGTTCCACCTATTCCTTTTCCGGAGAGACTAGCCAAACACAAGCAAGATAAGCAATTTACAAAATTTTTAGATTATCTTAAACAATTGCACATTAATATTTCTTTTGTAAATGCTCTAGCTCAAATGCCAAGCTATGCCAAGTTTTTGAAGGAGATTCTAGCTAACAAAAGAAAGTTAGAGGAGTATGAAACTGTGAAGTTAAATGAGGAATGTTTGGCCATCCTTCAAAATAAGTTACCACCAAAATTAAAAGATCCAGGGAGTTTTACTATTCGATGCAATATTTGTGATGCTTACTTTAATAAAGCTTTATGTGATCTTGGTGCTAGTATAAATCTAATGCATTATTCGGTGTTTGTGAAACTAGGTGTAGGAGAAGTAAAAGCGACCACCGTGTCTTTACAATTGGCGGATAGATTTATCAAATATCCAAAAGGCGTGGTGGAGGATGTTTTAGTAAAGGTGGATAAATTTATCTTCTCGGTAGATTTTGTTGTACTAGAGATGGAGGAGGATTATGAAGTTCCTATTATTTTGGGTCGACCATTCCTAGCCACGGGAAGAGCTCTCATTGATGGACAACAAGGAAAATTGATCCTTAGAGTGGGAGAAGATTGAGTCACTTTCAATGTCCTCACAGCCATGAAAAATCCTGAGGGACTAAGTGATTGCCTGAATATAGATACTATAGATAGTGAAATAAAGACAATGTTTGAATTGACCACAACTCAAGATCCTATAGAGGCATGTTTGGTTTGGCCAAAAGAAAAAGAAACCGAGAATGAAGAAATTAGAGAGGCCGTGGAGTTTTTAGAAGCAAGTCCACTATGTCCGAGATGGAAATCACAAAAATTTGAAGAATTGGAGTCAAGTGCAAAGAAGCCCAAGCCTTCCATTGAAGAATCACTAACTCTTGAGCTTAAACCTTTACCTTTTTATTTAAAATATGCTTTTCTCGATGGTGTTTCTTATCCAGTGATTATTTTTTCTTCTTTGACAGGAGTGATGGAGGAGAAGTTACTTTGAGTGCTTAGAGAGCATAAGAGTGTGATTGGATGGACCATTGCGGATATAAAAGGTATAAGCCCTTCGATTTGCATGCACAAAATTCTGATGAAAGAGCAATACAAACTAGTCATCCAACCACAAAGAAGGCTCAATCCAAAAATGCAAGAAGTTGTGAAAACCGAAGTAATTACGTTACTCGATGCAGGTATTATCTATCCAATTTCTGATAGTGATTGGGTAAGTCCTATGCAAGTAGTACCAAAAAAAGGAAGCATGACTGTTCTAACCAATGAAAAGAATGAATTAATTCCAATTAGGACAATTACAAGGTGCTGAGTTTGCATGGATTATAGAAAATTGAATGATGCCACTCGTAAAGATCACTTTTCTCTACCTTTCATTGATCAAATGTTAGAAAAACTTGTAGGACATGAGTATTATTGTTTTTTGGATGGATATTCAGGGTATAACCAAATCCCTATTGCACCTAATGATCAAGAAAAGACTATATTTACTTGTCCCTATGGTACATATGCATATAGAAGGATGCCTTTTGGTCTTTGTAATGCACCTGCTACTTTTCAACGATGCATGATGGCTATTTTCAAACATGATAAAGAAATACATTGAAATTTTCATGGATGACTTCTCTATTTTTGGTACATCTTTTGATTCATGCTTGCATAATTTAGCTTTGGTATTACAAAGATGCGAAGAGACTAACCTTGTGCTAAATTGGGAGAAGTGTCATTTTATGGTGCAGGAAGGAATAGTGTTGGGCCATAAACTATTTGCTAGAGGTATTGAGATGGACCAAGCCAAAATTGAAGTTATCGCTAAATTACCATCTCCTACTTCTGTAAAATTACTTTGAGGATTTTTAGGATATGCGGGGTTTTATAGACAATTCATAAAGGACTTTTCCAAGATTGCAAAACCACTCACAAAATTGCTTGAAAAATATGCTAAGTTTGATTTTAACTCTAAGTGTTTGCAGGCATTTGAGACATTAAAGGAGAAGCTGATTTCGGCTCCTATAATGACACCACGGGATTGGAGCTTGCCTTTTGAGTTAATGTGCGATGCTAGCAATTATGCCATTGGAGCTGTGTTTGGTCAAAAGAAGGATGGAATTTTTTGAGTTATATATTATGCTAGCCGAACCCTTAATGTAGCCTAATTGAATTATGCCACTATTGAGAAGGAATTTTTAGCAATTGTTTTTGCTTTTGATAAATTCCGTTCTTATTTGATTGACTCTAAAGTGATTGTTTATATTGTTCATGCAGCTTTAAAGTATTTGTTGGCAAAGAAGGATGCGAAACCAAGGTTAATTCGTTGGATCTTATTGCTTCAAGAATTTGATTTAGAGATTAAGGACAAGAAATGGATTGAGAATCTTATGGCCGATCACCTATCTAGGTTGCCAAATGCCCCTAGCGATGAGGTATCAATTTTGGATGACTTTCTTGATAAGGTACTCTTTTCCTTGAAAATCGAAGCTCCATGGTATGCAGATATTGTGAACTATTTGATAAGTGACATCTTTCCCCTTGATTTAAATTATCAATAAAGGAAAAAGTTTCTCTCCGATATTAGACACTACTTTTGGGAGGATCTTTACTTGTTTAAGGTATGTGCTGACCGAATAATTAGATGTTGTGTTACTAAAGAAGAAATCCCTAACATTCTTTTTCATTGCCATGATGGAGAGGCAGGGGGTCACTATGGTGCCACCAAAACTACTGCTAAGATTTTACAATGTGTATTTTATTGGCCTACTCTTTTTAAGGATGTACATGCTTATGTTTCTCATTGTGATAGGTGTCAAATGACTGGAAATATATCTAGAAGGCATGAGATGCCCTTAAACAATATCATGGTGTGAATTATTTGATGTTTGGGGCATTGACTTCATGGGTCCGTTTCCACATTCTTTTGGTAACACTTACATATTAGTTGCTTGTGAGTATGTGTCTAAATGGGTAGAGGCCGTTGCTTTGCACTCTAATGATGCTAGGGTCGTTTATAATTTTTTATAAAAGTATATCTTTACTCGGTTTGGCACACCTAAGGCTATTATAAGTGACCAAGGCACACACTTCATAAATAAACAATTTGAGTCACTTTTGCATAAATATGGAGTTACTCATAAAGTAGCTACTACTTATCATCCCCAAACTAGTGGTCAAATTGATATATCTAATAGGGAGATAAAGAGAATTTTGGAAAAGATTGTGAATACTAATAGGAAGGATTAGGCAAGGAAACTTGATGATGTTTTATGGGCTTATAGAACTGCTTTCAAAACTCCTATTGGTATGTCACCTTTTCGACTTTTGTATGGTAAAGCATGTCATTTACCTGTTGAGTTGGAGCATAAAGCATATTGGGCTTTGCAAAAACTAAACTTTGATATGCAGGCAATAGGGGAGAAAAGATTGCTTTAGTTAGATGAGTTGGAAGCGATGCGCAATGATGTATACGAAAGTGCAAGAATTTACAAAGAGAAAATGAAGAGATGGCACGATCGACACATCTTAAGAAAGGAGTTTCATGTGGGTGAAATTTTTTTGTTATATAACTCTCGTCTTCATTTGTTCCAGGAAAGTTGAAGTCTAGATGGATTGGTCCTTACACCGTCACTAAAGTATTCTCTTTTGGAGTAGTTGAGATTATCAATGAGAATGAGGGGACTTTCAAAGTAAATGGTCATAGGCTCAAGCACTACTATGGAGGAGGTTTCAATGCTCAAACATCTATTATCACATTGGTTCCACCTATTTAGAAGTATGGGAAGAGTTCGGCTGCGAACTATAAAGCAAACGCTTCTTGGGAGGCAACCCAAGTTTTTAAACTTCTATTTCTTATATTTGTTTGGTTTGTATTTTGTCTAAAACCAAAAAAAACAATTGAAAAAAAAATGAAAAGAGAAGAATTTTTGTGGTGATGAATTTTCTATTTTACAGGGATAATAATGTGCACGGTAAGCAGAAGAGGGATTAGGGGCGTATGGCCATGTGATCATGAAGCTAATAAATTTTCTGCGAGCAATCTCCAACAACACATCTGAATCATTCCTCACCTTACTAGGCATGATTCAACATGGATAATTGCCATTCTCACATCTCCAAGGGAGTATTTCGAACTTTACTCTAATTTGTTTGCATCATTGCTTGTATTTAATTCTTTATTTTTACGCATTGAGGATAATGCTTCATTTTAAGTTGAGGGTAGGGGATCGAAAGTATTTTGAAATTTTTTGTGCTAAAACTTTTGCTAATCTTGAAAATATTTGCGCTTATTTAAAATTTTTGAAATATTTTTGAAGCAAACTTTATAGGAGATGATAATTTTGAATCGTAATCTACAAGATTGATATTCTTTTCATGGTTATGAGTTATTGTGATTTTGAGGGAAATATAAATCTTGTTCAATTGGTTATTGATATATGAGTTAGTCTTAATCTTGATTATTCAATCCATATTTTGAATACTTATCATTGCCTTTTGAGTTATGTGTGCTTAGAAAAGATCAATGGGAAGTATGTGATTCTCTAGAACTCACCTAAGTCTTAGAATTTGTTTAATATTCTCTTGAAATTAATATGCTATACTCAATCAAGAAGGTGATATAGGCATTCTTTGGATCGTTTGAGCCTTTCAAGCCTATCTTATTACTTGAATGAGTATTAGTTTTCATTAGTGGAAATAGAATTGAAAAACAAATTTATGAAACTTGGTTAGTGGATCTTGAGTTTAGAGTGTTGCATATCAACTTGATTTTTTTGAGCATACATGATTTGGAAAGTCAAGGGGCACACATACACATGGATTGCATAGTTAAGGTTAGACATAGCTTATGTATTGATTTTGGGTTGACAGGATTTATTTTTTCCTTTGAGTTGTGATTTTACGTAATTATGAATGGATATGGATAATTGGAGATGAGGTTTGTTTATTTTTATTGTTTGCTCGAGGACTAGCAAATTTCTAAATTGGGGGTAATTGATAACTCTATTTTTAATAGAGTATTCTTGCTTATTTAGACTCGATATTTGCTAAATTTTGATGAATTTTGGGTAAATTTAATTGTTACTCACGTAATTTTATTTTGTAGGAAATATTTTCAAATTTTCCAAAATATTACAATATCTTTCAGAATATTTCATCTTGAAGAAAAAGCCAGCCCAAATCAGATATTTGGAGAATTTGACCGTGATTGAAGATAAGGTTCAAAGAAAATCAAGGAGATAAGGAAGAATCTTTTACAAATCCTAGTAGGAGTCAACTTAGGGCAGATTTTTGGAGGCTATATAAACCGCTCTTTTGCCACATATAAGGAAGAAGAGAAAATCCTTGGAGACACCATATTTGCATAAGATTTTGGGTTTTCTTACTTAGATTTTGTTTTTCTATTTTAGTGGAGTTGGTGCGTGTCAAGGAGAGAATGAGGAGACAAACCTAAAGCTCATTGTATCTTAAATTGGTGAATTTGTTTTATGTTTTCTTTAATTTTTGTTAGTTTAGTTTTTACTGTGTTCTAAATTTCTTTTGTTAAAGCTACAATGGATCTTAATCATAATTGATTGATTTTCAAAAACTTTTATGCAATAGAATTGTTTTGATTATGTCGTTCTCTATCATGATCTTAATACTTTTAGAAGTTTGACCAACTTTTGAATGATTTTTGATGTATGCATGATATCGAGTGGAGATTGTGTGCATGCGCATTAGTGATATTAAACCATAAATTAAATTTAGATCAAGATACATTAGGTTATTTATGTGGCTACAGTAGTAGATCTAGGTTGGGACTACTTAGATTGAATCCGGGAATTTTCACAAGAATTTAATGCTTTTAGGTAGTTTAAATTCACTTAAGGTTAGTGTGGGTTAACATACCTAATTAGGGATTATTAGATTGAGGTCGGCTTTTAATTCATTATAGGGAAATTTCGCCAACACAATTGGAAATTAATTTGTTGCATGAAAAGTTAAGAAAATTAATTATGAATAGTTAAGTGAAGTTGGATGCTCTAACGCTTTGTGATCTTGATAATTGCTAGTTTGCTTTAGATTATTTTTACTTTACAATTTTAATTAGCTTTTGAATCCTTTTAAGTTTTTTTTTTATATTTTAGTATTTTAATTGGTTTAGTTTACTTTTTACTCGTCTTTTCGATTTGGTTAGTTAAATTTTTGGATTGATCACTTTCGATAAGTAATTGGATAAAAAAAAACAATTCTTGTGGGAATGATACTCATTCATCACTTTATTACTTGTCGATATTGTGCATTTGCAATTCACCTAACAGGAGCCTTCCCACCTATGCTACCACCGCCTTTTTTTTTAAATTTATTTAATTAATATATATAATCTATTAAAATTAAACTTAGGCCAAAACAGTGTTGTTTTAGATGAAGGTAAGCAAATGTGAAATTCCAGCGAGCCACGTAGGCATTAGAAATTATTAAAAAGTTGACGCATAAGATTTTCGAAAGGGGTTACCGGAGTTGGCACTGAAATAATCTAATTTTAAAAAAAAAATGACACTTAAGTATACTTTTTATAACTTTTGGCACTTAAATGTCCCATTGTACCAAGTTTTGGCACTTGGGTTGTTCTTTTTCCATCATTTGTAACCCATTTTAAAATAAAAGAGCTACCCACATGAAATTGGGCTCATTAAATCCAAGTTGCCTATCAATCCTAAGTTCTTTATAAATATATATTTTATTGGTTAGACTCTTTATAAATATTTCAATTTATAGGTTTTTTTACATTTTTTATTTTATTTACTTTTTTAATTGTTTAGTTTTCTTTTTTAATTTAATTTGAAGTTTTTATCCAATTAATATAAAGTTTAATGTGAGTGTCGGTTTTCCTAAAATACTAATGGGTTTTAGCAATACAGGTTGAGTCAGAAATGGGTCAAGTATGAGTCACTAGATTTATACTATATGTATGAATTAAAACGGATAAAATGGATCAATATGGGTTAGATCATTTTCAACCCAACTTACTCATTTTACGGGTTTACCTTAAGGCCCAATTTGCGTCTCTTCAGTACGGTTCCTTGTAGAGAAGAAAGAGATGAGTTGCTCATGACCTTCCCTTCCAAGAAAACAGAAAAACACCATCTCCTGGGATCAACATTTCAATACAAGAAACTTGAAGACTGGACAATAAAACCGAGAACGACAAGTGCTAACATGCGCTCGGTCCAGCTTTTGCGCTTTTTCTCTCTCATGATTTTACTTGGGATCAGACTTTCTTCCGTGGAGTGGCCACTTCTCGATCTGAAGAATAGTGGACATCGAAGAAAATTCGAAATCCATTGCGTTTCAGAATTGTGCGCAAAGAGACATGAGGTGTGATGAGGGAAAACAATGTGAGGAATCCTGTCCGTGGAAGTCCCGTAGACTAAATATCAGGACAAAGGCCAGTTTATAAGAGGCAAAGTCATCGGTGCCGGTGGCCGAGCTCAGTTACGTGGGCTGGTAACCCGAGTGGGGGCATGAACGTGATGGGACATGGCTACGGTTCTTGTGGGTCAGACCTGCTGCATCTCTCTTCTGGCTCGCTCGTTCCAAGCCGAGAGTCGATCCACGCAGGCCGGGCGAAGGGTTGGGCCATGTGGGTACTAGAGCTGTAGAGGTCCGCATGAGGCTTGATTCGCAGAGCAGAGAAAACCTCCCGCTCCAGGCAATGGAAGAATAACGGGCCGGTGACACTAGGGTCCACGACGGCCCAATGGGCCGAATCCTCTGGACCACCACTTTTTTGGACTTTTTTTTGTCGTTTTCTATTTTTGGTTTAAAAAACCAGGTAATAATCATAGGAAAAAAAGGGAAAAAAACTGGAGCCGGTCGACGCGAGGGCGTTTTGAGTCCATTTAATTTCTTGTGTTTTATGAAGTGAAAAGGCAAAAAAAAAAGAACTAGAATGAAGAGATACAGCGTAATAAATGCAGGAAAATTTTTCTTTTCATTCAGGAATAGTTCAAGATTTATTCCAATAAAGAAGGTAAGAGTATAATGAAGAATATAGTGTAATAATAATGGCAAGAATAATTTCTTTTCATCTAGAAATAATTCAAGATTTATTCCCATAGAGATGATAAAACTAGAAGAAAGAGTATCTAATAATAAAGTGGAGAAGAATAATTTCTTTTTTCCAGGAACAAATCGAGATTTATTCCCAAGAGATGATATGCTATTGTATTTATTTTGCATGTGCAGAACACGTTTATTTACTTCCTGTTAAGTTTCGTCCATGCGACGGTTCTATAACCTTAAGCTCCTTACTTTGTTCAACTGAACTCATCGACTCTGTGTCCACTGAAAGTTGGTAACCTTTGTTAGGGGAGTTGTCCCTAAGCACGTTATAATTTCTTCATAGCTCGGCAAGTCAACACCAATTTCAGAACATCACCTGAAAATGAAGGCTAAGAAAAATATTTGCGAATTGCAAAGGCTATGAACTTTCAACTTCAGCGTGTGTATTATCCTATCATACAATCAACTAAATTCAAAATGTTAAACCATATACTCAAATTAGTGAAACATTTCGTTGTTACTATTTGATTTTTATTTTCGCTTGCCACATCTGTTTGGGTCGATAAATCCTACTCTTGAAATGCTGTTTCAGCCTATGGTCACTTTCGATTAGGACGGACCGCATTTAATAATTGGCAAACAAGCTGTTTCTAGTGAAAAAAAAGGGATAATTTGATTCTCTGAAAGTACCTAGCAGGCAAATCCTGTTCCTTTCAACTTGAAAGGTTCTGAAGGTAAATTTTTAGCTGGTGTAGCTCAGAAGCAACCATCTAGGAGACACGGATGTACTAGATTCCACAGAGAACGCGAAGGAGGCTCATTCATCCAGTAAGACACAGCAAAACAGCAGTGACTTCTTGTGAACAAGCAGCTCTTTTTCCGTTGTAAAATAATAAATACCAACAACAATCATAAACAAAGACATCATTCTAATGAGTCTCGTCTCGTCAATACAACCAAAGAATCAAGAATCACACCGCTAAAAGTTCTCACCCTGTAATTGCAAGTTTTAAAGAGGTATCGTTGTGGATCCTCTTTCCCTTCAATTATGGCTCGGCAATTGACCATTTCAATCATAGGCCATCAGAGAGCCTGCTAGAAGGCAAGTAACTTATGCCAGTTTGGCTGGGATTTGTTAGAAACTCATAGTTTCCGACAGTAAATGACTCAAGCTTCAGAAAGATTGGTCTTTCGAGATTTGAATATGCACAATAATCTACTTCGTACACCGTGAGAGAGATTGAGCCGACCGGCTAGATCAGAGGGCCATTGGAGGGGACGCCAGCCACTGGCTTGTCAGGGGAAGGAAGAGGATCATCATCGGAGGAGGATCGGGTGGCTCCAGCGACGGGATAGCTCCAGCAAGGGTGGTGAAATGGCAACGCTTAGGGAGCGTTCGAGTGATGAGAGAGAGAGAGAGAGAAAAATGGAGGGAAAATGGGAGAGATTAGAGAGAGAATGAGATCTAGAGAGAGAGTATACAACTGCAAATGGCCTCTCTCCTTTGAAAAGTGGAGGGAAAAAAAACTATATATAGTCCTCCCTAATCTCTAATCCTAGCCATCAGATGGATTAACCCATGTGCCTAATTGACTCTCTTAGCTTCTAATCATGTTTAACAAATTTAACATGTGCTAATTTTAATGACTGAGATTTAATATGATCGACGGTTTAAAAGATTTTTGCGATAAAGGACCTAATTATGGATTGTAATTTCATAAAAATCTAGGGCCATTTTCGCAAAATTTGGAAATGTGAGGACATGGGAGGTTCGGATTCAGGCTATGGTGGTGGTTGCCAGCCAAAAATCGGCAAAAGGAGAGCCGAACCGACCTCCTCCATTAGCGACTAGTCGGACCGGTCTTGCACCGATTCAACTGGTCTTTGGCCGGATTGGTCTTATTTCTTTTTTGGTTTGTGCAATTTAGTCCATAAATTGAAAAGAAAATTTGTCTAATTGGAAATAAACAGTCCAATTTTGAAGAGAAATGTTCCAATTTCAAACAAATTAGGCTAATTAAATCGAGGAAATTCAATTTCATGATTTTTTTATTGACCTAATTGTCTAATTGCCATGGAAATCATTGGACTAATACTATGGGTACACCAAATTGGACTTTCTAGGCCTTAAATTGGGCAATTCCATCTAATTGTTGTAAATTAATTGAAATTGCACTCAATGAAAATTGCGAGACACCTACTAGTCTAATTGCCCATGCCTAGGAAAACTTATTGTATCCCAATGACACGGCATTTTTGCCAAAATTAAATTGAGGGCCAACGTCAAAATTGAACCTCAATTCATTAAATTAAACTCTAGTTATGAATGGGTCAACTCAAATTTCTTGAATCGGGATCCAACAACTCTATTTCCTTAAGGCCAAGTAAGCTAAATTGCCCAAATTGATGAGTTGGCAAGTGAAATTGCTAAAATTGACCCCGTATTTGGATTTAATTCACAAAATTGAGTAGAATAGAAGTGTTCGTTCCCAAGTCATGAAGATTAGGTTAGGACTTCTAATTATGGGCAAAAATTGTCAATTCATATTTTGTTTTGCCTAATTTCAAAATTGATTAAACAAGTGAATGGGTAATTGTCTTTAGATCAAATGTCGTAAAAGGAACTAAGTTCTTTTCTAGGTTTGGAACTTGACCTGAATTGATAAGAATCAAGCCGAATATGAATAATATTTGTGAGTCGAACTCAAGTAGCTATCAAGTGGCTAGTTTGACTCATTTATGCCATTGTCTAAACAATAATTTCTCGTGTCTTTGACTGGTATTCACTCTTTACTGAGAGTATCATTTTGCTTAACCTATAGAGACAGCCAACCCAACTGTTACTCACACCCAGTACTCAAGATTTCTTTTTCCCTTGATTTTGAAGCGGAAGTTTTTCTTAACTGTGCTCTCTCGCTTTGCACTTTGAAGAATCTAAAGTTCACAAAGAAGAACAGGGCATGGAACACCTGGAGAAATTAGATATACAAGAAGAATATATCGATATATCAATCCATGAAATATTGGTAAGCCATGTCATCTGAATTACATAAAGTACATGGACCCTCCTGACCCAATTCAAACTGTTCTCTGGAACCCCTCGATATTCCTACTTGCTCATATAATTAATTCTCGAGATCTCAGTAAAGATCAATGCAAGCTGGTTATCTGAAACTGACTCCAGTAAAACAACAAAGTCAGCTAGACAAGATGTAATCTTGCGTTTGAATTGTTTTCCATCTGCTCGAGAAGGTAAACGAAGAAATGTTGCGTAGGTCGAAAGTACACTTAACGAAGCTGCCAAGAATGAGCTCTCCTAGCTAACCATATTTGCATCACTAATATTTGTTAAAATTATGTTTCGAGTTTGAGCCTTGTTGAATAAAACCAAACTGACGAGAATATGTGAACTTGATCACGTGCGAATCAAGAATTAATTATACGCGATCTTGTTGCCTTCTCCATGCGTGTCTGATGCAAAGCAATTAAAGAATGCATGCAGATGAAAGGAAGCGTGTAGTTTGAAGGGGAAAGTCCAAAAGGTTGCTGCAGGAGGTTGGACTTTGGAAATGATGGAAGAAGTATTAAATTAATGTTTCCTTCTTGTCTTCTACCAAAGGAAGTGAACGTGCATGAATCTTTTGACAACAATCATAAAAAAAGGAAAGGAGTAGTTGCAGGAAGAATGGTCAAAGCAACGTCCAAAATTTTCTCCCTTCCTTTAATGCATGCCCATGGCCATGTGCATGCATGCCCATGAAAAATGGAGGGCGCCACTTCCTTGTTTCAGAACTTGTCTTGTGAGTTCTTTGTTTATTATTATCCTTTGCTATTAAATGAAGGAGGGAAGGCAGAAGTTATGCGCATTTCTTCTTCAAGCATGCAAGACATTAATTGCATGAAGGGGCAAGGCTTCAGAAGGTGGCAGCTTTATGACAAATTGAGGAGTTCACGTTTCTTTCTTCTCCTCCACTCTCCTATGAAAGGAGGACTTCGGTGGCCATGAGGAGGTGTGCCTTTGAGCACCGAGGGAGAGCAAGAAAAGCACGAGACTGAATGCGTGGAAGCTCTAGGCAGAAGGGAGATTTTCTCATTGTAATTATACCTAGGTGTTTTAGCCAGTTAAATTCTTGTTAATAGAATTTGTTTAATTCCTTGAGTGAGAATTTCACTGGAAATTGTGAGGGGCTAAACACTGTATGAATTATTAGGTATAATTGGGGGCTGGGAAACACTGAGTGAGTGTTTGAGTACTCGAGTGAGTGTAATCTCCATTGTATTCCTTGATTCTATAGTGGAATTCCGTACTGCTCTCACCGTGGACGTAGGTTCCGATATTTGGACCGAACCACGTAAATTCGGTGTCCGATTTCCTTTCCTTCCTTCTGATTAATTTTATCCGATTCACTCGATCCATATCCGACATAAGAAATTTCAACAAGTGGTATCAGAGCCAAGGTTGGCGAATCGGTTGCGATGGAAGAAGGAAAGGTGAGAATCGACTGGTTTGATGGGAAGAATTTTGCTTTTTGGAAGATGCAGATTGAAGATTATTTGTACTAGAGAAATCTGCACTTACCTTTATATGGAGAGAAGCCAGACTCGATGAAAGATGCCAAATGGGAATTGCTGGATAGACAAGTGATGGGTGTTATTCGGCTGACGTTGTCTCGAAACGTCGCGTTTAACATTATGAAGGAGAAGACCACTACAGGACTGATGAAAGCTCTGTCGAATATGTACGAGAAACCCTCTGCGATCAACAAGGTCTATTTGATGTGACATCTGTTTCATTTGAAGATGGGCGAAGGTAAGTCGGTTGCTGAGCATGTTAACGAATTCAATGAGGTTGTTAACTAATTGAGTTCAGTTGAGATTACCTTTGAAGATGAAGTACGTGCATTGATTTTATTATCCTCACTACCCGATAGTTGGAATACTACTGTTACTGCTGTTAGTAATTCATCTGGGTCAAGAAGTTTGACATTTGATGAGGTTCGCGATTTGATTATGAGTGAAGACATTCGTAGGAAAGAATCCAGTGAACCTGTACCTGCTGCTTTAGTAGGTGAAAGTAGAGGAAGAACTAGTACATGTGTTAACAGGAATAGTATAAACATGAACAGACGTAGTCAGTCTAGGACTGGTGGAGTTGTCTGTTGGAATTGTGGTAGGAGTGAGCATCGTAAAAGAGACTGTTTTAAGCTGAAAAATGAAAAGGGTAAGGGAATTAGAGTTGAGTCTACAGAAGATGTTGCTGCTGTAGCTAAAAATAATTCTGATGGTGTCGATTGTGTCTTGTCTATCACTGAGGATTCGTCATTTGACGGATGGATAATGGATTCTGGTTGTTCATTTCACGCTACACCAAATAGGAACTGGTTTACTACTTATTAGTGCACGGGTAGTGGTAAAGTCCAATTGGGGAACAACGCTGAATGCAATGTTGTGGGTGTCGATGATGTTAAAATCAGAATGCATGATAATATTGTGAGGACATTGACCGAAGTAAGACATGTTCCAGAATTGAAAAAGAACTTAATTTCCTTGGGTGATCTAGATTCAGCTGGTTGCAGGTTTTCCTCAGAAGGTGGAGTTCTGAAGGTTGTTCAAGGTGCCCTGGTGATAATGAGAGGAATCAAGCACGGTGGCCTGTATGAACTTCAAGGTAAGACAGTGACAGGTTTCACCCCGAAGACGTCGGATGCATCTGTTCGAGAGTCTAACGACTGCTCGAGGAAGACCTGGGTGGTTGTGCCGATGCACAAATTTGATGCTGATGTCAGGAACACGTGGTCAAGAGCTTTGATCGAGACGGAGACTGATAAGTCGATCAAGCATGTGTGAACTGACAGGAGCATGGAGTTCTGCTTGCAGCTGGTAAATAAATTCTGCATGAAGGAGGACATAGTGAAGCATCGCACTAGTGCCAGTAAACCACAACAATTTGCAGAATTGATGAGCAAAACATTACTAGAGACGGCCTGAAAAATGGTCTCTAGTGCTGGTGTTGCTAGGAGAATCCTAGCTGATGTACTTACTACGGTAAGCTACCTGGTGAATAGATCCCCATCGACTGTTGTTGAATATCGGACTCTTGAAAAAGTGTGGTCAGGTAACGTTGCTGGTTATTCTATGTTTAGAATGTTTGGTTGCCCGTGTTATTTTCGAGTGAGTGATGATAAGCTCGATGAGAGGGCAAGGTGCATATTCCATGGCTATGCACAAGGTGAGAGGGGCAATCAGTTGTGGTGCCCGGATATAAATTCACCTGTTGACAGTAGGGAAGTTACCTTTGATAAGTCTCCGGTACTTCTAGTTAGGAGTGTTTGTGGCAGTGTTAATATGGATCTAGACGGTGTTTAGCTCGAGGTGGAGTTACAACCAGAAACTCCTGAGGTAGCAGGTACTAGTAGAATAATCGACACGGATAATGCTTGTAGCGAGGTGGAGCCGGTAGAGCCAACAGTTGCTGTTGCTGCTGAAATTAACAAGATGCGTGTTCAACCTTCGGTCAGATATGTTTGCAATGATGGATTTGCTTTATCTGCGATACAGGAGGTTATGTCGAAAAATCCTTGTGGAGCAGCTACCTGTGTAGGTGGAGTTGGTGTTTTGATGAGGTCCACAGTTATGGCGAAGTTCAAGCGTGGCTTGAACTTGAAAGTATTATGTGGCGATTGAGCCCATTGGGGCTATGGGAAAGTATCAGCGAGATTTCCACGGAAGCGATGGTGATTTGGCTCAAACGTCGAGCTAAGGTGGAGATTGTTAAAATTATGTCTCGAGTTTGAGCCCTATTGAATAAAACCAAACTGACGAGAATATGTGAACTCGATCACGTGCAAATCAAGAATTAATTGTACGCGATCTTGTTGCCTCCTCCATGCGTGTCTGATGCAAAGCAATTAAAGAAAGCGTGTAGTTTGAGGGGGAAAGTCCAAAAGGTTGCTACAAGTTGGACTTTGGAAATGATGGAAGAAGCATTAAATTAATGTTTCCTTCTTGTCTTCTCCCAAAGGAAGTGAACGTGCGAAAGATGGAAAAAAAAATATTGCCCATCTTTTGACAACAATCATAAAAAAAAGAAAGGAGTAGTTGTAGGAAGAATGGTCAAAGAAACGTCCAAAATTTTCTCCCTTCCTTTAATGCATGCACATGGCCATGTGCATGCATGCCCATGAAAAATGGAGGGCGCCACTTCCTTGTTTCAGAACTTGTCTTGTGAGTTCTTTGTTTATTATTATCCTTTGCTATTAAATGAAGGAGGGAAGGCGGAAGTTATGCGCATTTCTTCTTCAAGCATGCAAGACATTAATTGCATGAAGGGGCAAGGCTTCATAAGGTGGCAGCTTTCTAACAAATTGAGGAGTTCACGTTTCTTTCTTCTCCTCCACTCTCCTACGAAAGGAGGACTTCGGTGGCCATGAGGAGGTGTGCCTTTGAGCACCGAGGGAGAGCAAGAAAAGCGCGAGACTGAACGCGTGGAAGCTCTCGGTAGAAGGGAGATTTTCTCATCGTAATTACACCTGGGTGTTTTAGCCAGTTAAATTCTTGTTAATAGAATTTATTTAATTCCTGAGTGAGAATTTCATTGGGAATTGTGAGGGGCTAAATACTGTGTGAATTATTATGTGTAATTGGGGGCTGGGAAACACTAAGTGAGTGTTTGAGTACTCGAGTGAGTGTAATCTCCATTGTATCGCTTGGTTCTATAATGGAATTCTGTGCTGCTCTCCCCGTGGACGTAAGTTCCGATATTTGGACCAAACCACGTAAATTCGGTGTCCGATTTCCTTTCCTTCCTTCTAATTAATTTTATCCGATTCGCTCAATCCACATCCGGCGTAAGAAATTTCAACAATATTAATGGTCCAGCTTAAGAAATTTTAACAATATTAATGGTCCAGCTTTGGTTTTGCGTGAGAGTTTCCACCTTACTAGGAGGCTTTCGCGCTATGCTGGCACGAGAGACCAAAGCCCACAAGTGGTCACAAACTGCCCTCCCTTTGCCAAGTGCTCGACGTGCTCTTTTGCTTTGTCTTATGGAGCCACATACAACATTAGTTAGGCCTAAAACTCAGCGAGGATCTTCCAAATGGTCCGCGGGTCCTCTTTCAGCAATTGAAACCCCAAAAAAGCGTCCTTCTTCATAACCGTATTTTCTGGCTTTTCCGCAATGTCCTTCAGTCGGTTGATTCTTTCTGGATCTGTCTTGCACCCAGTAAGCTCCTTCCACGCTCAAAGGATGAACTGGTCAAACTTGTTCTCTGTGTCATAAGGTGATCAGGTAACAATTTTGGGGTGAATGCCACCAAATAGGCAAGATATTTGGACAAATTAGTCGCTACATCGAAGTTTGGATCTTGATCCGGCCACTGCTCTTGCTCAAGAAAGCTCGTAGCTATATGCCAAACCATAATAACTTCAGTTTGCGTGTCGAGCTCACACATGCAAGAGACCTCAGCCGACATGTTGTTTTGTCTCAAAGAAGCTTGTCCATTCTCCAATTTCCCGTTGTTCTTCATCAGAGAATCAAACACAGCCTTCTTCACATCAGCCGACAATCTAACGAGAGCACCTTGTTTTTGGCCTCTCCCAACGACATCGATGAAATTGATTTTGCAGAAATTGTAGAGAAATCTGGAAGGGACGTAATTGTACCATTTGAGAAAAGAGTGTTGGCGTAGTTTCCTTTCCCAAGGCTTCAAATGTATGCGGCATATCAGTCCAATCAGCTTCTCGATGCGCTTGCTCTCGTGCCACGACTTCTTTTGCACGTAGTCGCAAAGCCATTCAACTTAAGCCCAATCGGAGATAGCCATCAGAAAGAGCTGAACAAGCTCAACACATATGAATACATGAGAATCACCGCAGTCATTAGAACGTCGACCTTCAACCCATTGGATGTCACCAATTGCACAACAACATATTGGGGCTTTGTGGTCTTGGGCATCAGGAATACAACTGTTAGCATGGTGCCTGTGATCAAACGAAAAAGCTCCACCACTCTCAGCAGCCAAAGGCGCGCTTGGAAAATGATGGGGTAATTGGTGTAGAAAAAATCGTGAACGAAGGCAAGCTCGACTACAGCAACTCGAAATGCTCACTCATACTCATTTTCTTTCTGAAGAATTCCGACTTGAATCAAGCACCACATCTTCTCGTAGGCTTCTTGTCACGCCCTGACTCTCGAGCTCACAGCAACCCCATTTCACTTGAGGTCTAACTGTACGACATCCCAGGTACTGTCGTCAACCAATTCATTTTAGCACATGCAGAAACGAACAACTCCCAAACCAAACAACAGGGATAGTAACAATAGTAGTAGAGGAAAGACAAATAGTATTTTATATATCTGAAGGTTAGCCAGCACACCAGCAAATACATACACGTCTTACTACAGGCGATAAGCTAAGGCCTACTCAAAAATGGACCGGCCTAGTTAACTTAACACTGTACAAGTGCCTACTCGTTGGCCTCAAAGGGATCGCTTTCTTCGATCCTCGGGTAATGCATCATCTAGGTCCTGAAAAGGTTAACCACGACGAATTGAGATAAACTCAGCAAGTTAAAATCCTAAGCCCCGGTTAGGAACTTTACTCGCCTCGGGAGTTTAACATACAACCTAATACATACCACCTCAAAGAAATAACCACAGAAGACAGTTTAATAAACAGGTGCAATCACAGGTGACCCTACCTGGCCTTGGCACACGCGACCTGCAGAAACTGTCAATCGCCTCACAATAACAGTAAGAGGCATGCAAAAAATTAGAGTATTGTACAAAACTTTCTCATATCACACTGCCCACACATGCTCCGATTATTATGACCCTCTAGGCCACAGCACAACATTATGGTTGGCGGTCAATTGGTCGTAAACTAGGCATCGTCCTCCCCGTGAGGCACGCCGACGTCATTGGCTCTTGTAACATCCCGAATTTTGTAAGCCCGAATTATTGGAAAATGATTCAACGAGTCGAGTTTTGGAGCCAAATATTTGGGAATTTGTGCTTCACGGCAAAAAGACCAAATTGCCCTTTCGAGAAGCTTGAATAGGATTTGTCTTGTTTTGTCTTGTTGTCTTTCTTTTTCTTTTATTTTCCTTTCTTCCTCCCTTTTGGCCGCTCATTTCCACATTTCTCTCCCCTCTCCCTTTTCTCTCTCCTCCCCTTCACGTTCCCCCTTGTCGACATCCCCATCCCACTTGCCCATCTTTTCCCCTCTTTTCCTCTCTTATCTTTGACTAGTCTTCTCTTCTTATCTCTTTCTTCTTCTTCCCACTTGCCTAACACCCCACGTGGGTCTCTCTCTCTCTCTCTCTCTCTCTCTCTCTCTCTCTCTCTCTCTCTCTCTCTCTCTCTCTCTCTCGTGCGCGCAGCACATTCAGCCCCCCAGCAGCTGCTTCTTCTTCTTCTTCTTCTACGGCCGACGTCCCTGGCTTGCTGCTGCTACTGCCACCATCACCGACCACCGCCGCAGCTCCACCGCTCCTACTCTTCGCTCGGTCGCCGGCGAGTTGCCGTCCGCGGCCTTGGCTGAACCAGCACCGCCCAGCTTTTGTCCTCCTCTCCCCCTCCTCTGTCTGAGCTGTTGCTTTGTTCCAGTTCTGGTCGCACTGCCGCAGCTGCAACGCCGGCCGCCTTGCCCAGACGCCGGAGTCGCCGGCGAGCTGCTCGAACCGCTGCTACCACCCCCAAACCAGCTGCCACCTTCATCTTTCCCTCCTCCTTTCAGTTCGGATCTGGGGTCGAGATGACCGCCCTCGCCGTCCAGCCATCCTCCGCCACCGTCTGGCCGTCCGAGACCGCCGCTGGGAGTCGTTTGGAGCCATCCCGGCAGTCGCCGCCGTCGCCGTGCCCCCTCTCTCCCTCTCGGCCCCTCTGGCCGTGACTTGGACACGCGACCAGCAGCCTCGTCGCTGCACGCTGCCGTCGGTCACCGCCACAAGCTGCCGGAGGACCGTTCCTGAGCCCCCTCCGCCGCACCGGAGCCACCCTAGCTTGCTACCGCCCCATGAAACCTACTGCACCGCCTCTCCTTTCCCTCTCTCGATTCTGTCCAACATTCACCGGAGCTATTCGCCGGAGCTGCTGGCCGCCGTTCGGAGTCGCCGGACCACCCACCAGTCAGCCCCATGCCACCACAGCCGCCGGTTCCTCTGTTTCTCAACCTCTTGCCGCGTGGACAGCCGCCCTCGGCCAAGATTCGGTCCCGGGCCGCCTCGTCCGGATGCGCCGGAAGTTCCCAGGCATTCTCCTCGCCGCCGCCGTCGCGCTCGTGTCGTCGGAATCGCTAAACCATGAGTCGATTTCCTAATCCCTTAGTTAGGGATTAATCTTGCTTAGGAGTAGTTTAATTAGTTTAATTATTGATTAGTGCTTTGGATGATGATTATTAGTAATTTAATACTATTTGATTAAGCTTTGCTTAGTGTTAATCATGTTTAGTATTAATAAATATTATTATTATTTTTTGAATAAATAATAATTATTTATTATTTTCGGAATTATTAATTTATTAAATTAATTTATAATTTTGAATTATTAATATTAATATTGTTATTACTATTCATTGCTGAAAATTAATTATTTTTGGAGAAAATAATTAATTGTGATTATTTATTGGAAATGGTTTTAATTGTGTAATTTTGAGGGAAAATTACTATGGTCTATTTTTCCAAAGTCAATAGTATTTATATACTACGTTATCAAATGACATTGATTTATTAAAGAATGATTTTATTAAATGGAATTATTTGGATTGGATAACTAATTATGGGATTGAAAAATAATTATAAGTATTTTGTGGGACTTGAATTATTTTATCGGAACAATCAACTATAGCATGCTTCTTAAATAAATATTTTCGAGTATAATTATAGTTTATACTTATTTTTGGGATAATTGAATATTGAGACATGTGTTTATTTATTATTAAATATTGAGACACGTGGTTGGGTATCGGAGTATCGTGATGTTGATTGGTCGGAATTGATTGACAGACTGTGACTTGAATTGTTGGTTGTTCCCAAGAGTTAGGGAATGTGCGTGATTGAATGCTGATTGGAAATTGAATTTTAGAAATTGTCGAGTGAGATCGCATGACATATTGCGTGGTTATCTGAAATGGCATGTCGCATGAGCATGAGCGATGTTGCATTCACGATAGAGCAAAAATATAAATGGATTGCTTGATGATGTGTTTGAGGGAACCCGGCATTGCCGGAAGACCGCCAATCCTTATGGGGTTGTGCCGTGGCTAGTGGGTCGCCTGACTTCGATCGGATGCCTAACAGGGAGGGGTTCTATGTGGTACCGCAGTATGGGGGCAGGTCCCGGGCCTCTGTCAATAGCGGGGCTGCGATAGTGGGTGGGTCCTGTGCTCCTTCGGGAATGCCGTCTTGGGAGTGAGCCCTTGACGTCGCCGTGCCTCGAGGTAAAGAAGATGAAGCTGGTTTAGCCAAGAACCGCCAACCATAAGGTTGTACCGTGGCCCAGGAGGAGGGGTCATAATAATCGGAGCATGTATGGGTGTGAGACATGAGAAAGTTGTGTGATGCTCTGATTATTCGCATGCTCTTAATGTCGTGATGATTGAAATGACAGTTTCTACAGGTTGCGCGTGCCAAGGCCAGGTAGGGTCGCTTGTGTTTGCATCTGCTTATTGAACTGTCGTCTGATAATGTTGCTTGAGGTGTGGTATGTGTTGTTTGTCAGAACTAGGTTGCATGGTTAGACTACCCTCGAGGCGAGCGAAATTCCTAACCGAGGCTTAGGACTTTGACTTGCTGAGTTTATCTCAACCCGTCGTGGTTAACAATTTTCAGGGCTGTAGGATGGAGAATCGACGCGTGTTTCAGTTCATGGTCGTCTTTGAAGGCAGTAGATTAACCCTGGCCTGTTGGTTTCATTGGCTCGTTAGGAAGATGCCCGTGGTAAGGGCTTGTACTTGTAAACTTCCTAGAGTTAATCAGTAGATAAATAAAGCAGTACTTTTGAATGTGTTCTTGTTGGGTTTTCCTGCTATCCCTGATTTTATGATTGACTGGGGGATTGTGATTCGCTTCCGCATGTGTATAATTACAAGATAAAAATAACGGTCGGCGACGGATCTTGGGGAGTCGCATCTAAATGACCGCGAGAGAACAAGGGTTGCCGCGTGCTCGAGGGTCGGGGCATGACAGCTCTTCCCCACCGACGGCATTCCATAAGGAGCATGGGCCCGGCTTCAACTGCGACTCTGCATCTGACCACTATCAGGCGACCCAATAGTCACGGCACAACCCTGAAGGATTGGCGATCATCCGGCTCAACCGGGCTATCAACTTTAACCTAACCATGCAACACATCAGCAAATAATTCATTCTTATCTTTGCTTTTGCTTGGTCGTGAATGCAACATCGCTCATGCACTAATGCTCATGCGACATGCCATTTCAGATAACCCACGTAATATGTCATACGGTATCATTCGACAATTCCAAAATTCCAAATTCAACCAATCAACAATCACGTACATTCCCTAATTCTCGAGAATAACTCAATAAATCAAACACTTTCACTTCCACTCAGTTTTTGATCATGCATTTCATCATTATTTACGTATATAATTAACAATCAGCACTTCAAGAAAGCATAACAACCAAGAACACATCAATTTAAAACCAAAATTTGCTTTTGTATGAACAGTGTCGTGAACAGTAATTGTGAACAGTAATCGTGAATAGTGATCGTGAACAGTAATTATGAACAGTAAACTCGTCCGAAATTAAATAAATAAATAAAAAGAAATAAACTTAACCATGGTTAACAAATTAACTCAACCCTAGTTAATCTAACTTAACCATGATTAACTTTTAATATTGGTTACTTTTAAAATTAACCATGGTTACTTTAATTAATTAACCTTAGTTACTTTATTACTAACTATAGTCAATTAACTAACCCTAGTCAGCCTTAATTAACCAACCTAATTAATCAACCAACCTTAATTAAACACAAACACACAAATACACTAATTAATCCCTAAGCAAGATTAAATCCTAAACAAGGATTAGGAAGTTAACTTACTTGGATTGGAAATCCGGTGACACCGGCGCGTAGAGGGGAACAAGGGCTACGAGGGGTAAGCTCGGGGACAACAACGAATGACAAATGATGGCCGAAACGGGTCAAAACAGCCCCCGAAACACTGTTCACGCGGAACTGACCAATAGAGGGGAAAAGGCCGAAACGGGCTGTTCGGGGCGACCAGGGATGACCAGGGGTGTGCAGCTGGCTTCCTAACTTCCAGGACTACACTTTGGGCAATGGTGGCGGCTCCGGTGATGGTGGCAAGGCCGTTTTCCGGTTGGAAAATAGGAAGGACAGCAAGAAACAGCAGAAATGGAAAAGAAAAGAAAGAGAAAAAGGGAGAGAGAGAGGGGGCTGGCTGCTGCACGAATTTTTGGGAGAAAGGAGGAGAGAGAAGGGGCTGAAAACTTGAAGGAAAAGCCAAGGCAAGTGGGCTTGTCACTTGCTTCAAGAATCAATCAAAAACAAGCAATAAACAAGCATAAACAAAGCATAAACTAAGCCCACTTGGGCACAAAAGCAAAAGGCCAAAAGAGAGAAGCCCATGGGTTGAGGAGGGAGAGGAACTTGGGCCAACTTGGGCCCCCTTTGGGTTGGGCTGGATGGGCGCAAGGCCCATTGGGCCGTCGGTCTTGGGCCGGCCCACCCGCGAGCTTGAAACCCGATCCAATTTTCCCCTTTTTCCGACACTTCCGCATCCAATGGAAAATCCAAAAATAAATGAGGTGACATCCAAATATATAGTCCTGACATCACTGAGAAGTCAGTTCCCAAAATTGGATTAAAAATCGGGGCCAAATTGAGTCGATTGCAACCGTAGTACAATTTGGATTATCGAGCGCCCTTTTTGGACTTTCCTCACATTTGACCCATGGTCAACCATTCTTTGATCCACGTTTGCGCTAATTCTTGAGTCAAGGACATCCCTTGATTGTCGTGTGGTCCCGGGGGCTCAATTGATAATCCCGAGTACTAGATGAAAAGGATTCGGTTTACCGTCGTTCGTAGTTCGTATCGAAGTCGTGCGGAAATCACCCACAGATCGACTTCGTACTTCTGCCGAATCAATTTATTTCCGTTTCCTTAATAGTCTAGTACTTAGAGGATATCGTTCCCTCCCAGGTCCTCATGGTCGAAGGGTTCGTTCCTGGTCGAAATTGCAAGTTGAACGCGTATCATTTCCTAATGGCGCCTCCCTATAATCCGTTATCCCACGAACACACAATTCGGAAAATTTGTACTGACCAGGCCTTCGACTAATATTGCCATTTTATAAAATCCCAAAATGAGGTCAATTTTCAGGATGTTACCCTTCTTCAGGAAACGGGTAACGCAAAAATTTCAAACGGTGAGGCAGGTAGAGCGCATAAGATAGACAAGTATCCTTGACCTTGCCATCCTGGTCTCCCCCGCTTGAGCTCAAAAGCCGCCCTTGCACTGCCACACCTTTTCTATGGTGATGACTTCCTCCTCGTTGTCTTCTGAATCCTTTTTGGAATTTGGCTTTGGTGCTGCGACTTCGCCAAAGACTTTCTTGAGTATGGTCCGACTCACTTTCACCACATATTTGTATTCTTCCATAGTGATAGAATTGCCAATGCAGGGTTCCGATCAACGATGCTTGGAGCTCATATGATTTGCGACCCATTTTGTCATTCGATCCCAGCCAAACGCGCTCACCGACACAAGCAATAGTGCTCTCTCTGTTGTCTTAAGCACTAGGATGATGAAATAGAGCAAGAAAATGGCCAGCCTTGACGGCAAGGTGGTCAGATAGAATGTCCACAATGTTACTAACCCTATGAACGTGACTAAGTGTTGACAACCATATTTCTTCCACTGCTTGTTGTCCTCAAGACTATATGCAGAGAAAGAGTTTGAGCTTCCAAGAAAGATTGATAACTCTATTTTTAATAGAGTATTCTTGCTTATTTAGACTTGATATTTGCTAAATTTTGAGGAATTTTTGGGTGAATTTAATCGCTACTCACGTAATTTTATTTTGTATGAAATATTTTCAGATCTTCCAAAATATTGCAATATCTTTTAGAATATTTCATATTGAAGAAAAAGGCAGCCCAAATCAGATATTTGGAGAATTTAACCATGATTGAAGATAAGGTTCAAAGAAAATCAAGGAGGAATCTTTTTGATTTCCTAATAGGAGTCGACTTAGGGCAGATTTTTGGAGGCTATATAAACTGCTCTTGTGCCGCAGAAGAAGGGGGAATCTTTGGAGCCACCATCTTTACAGAAAAATTTGAGTTTTCTTAGTTAGATTTTATTCTTCTATTTTAGTAGAGTTGGCGTGTCAAGGAGAGAAGGAGGAGACAAACCTGAAGCTCCTTATTTCTCAATTCGGTGAATTTGTTTTTATTTAGTGTTATGTTTTCTTTAATTCTTGTCAGTTTAATTTTTACTATGTTCTAAATTTCTTTTGTTAGAGCTACAATGGATCTTAATCATGATTGATTAATTTTCAAAGACTTTCATGCAATAGAATTATTTTGATTGTGTCGTTCTTTATCATGATCTTAATACTTTTAGAAGTCTGGCCAACTTTTGAATGATTTTTGATGTATGCATGATACCAGGTGGAGATTGTGTGCATGCGCAATAATGATATTAAACCATAAATTAAATCTAGGTCAAGGTACACTAGGTTATTTATGTGGCTGCGGTAGTAGATCTAGGTTGGGACTACTTAGATTGAATTCGGGAATTTCCACAAGAACTTAATGCTTTTAGGTAGTTTAAATTCACCTAAGGTTAGTGTGGGTTAACATACCTAATCAGGGATTATTAGACCGAGGTCGGGTTTTAATTCATCTTAGGGAAATTTCGCCAACACAATTGGAAATTAATTTGTTGCATGAAAAGTTAAGAAAATTAATTATGAATGATTAAGTGAAGTTGGATGCTCTAACACTTTGTGATCTTGATAATTATTAATTTTCAATTTGCTTTAGATTATTTTTACTTTACAATTTTAATTAGTCTTTAAGTTTTGACTTTTTCTATATTTTAGTATTTTAATTGGTTTAGTTTACTTTTTACTCGTCTTTTCGATTTGGTTAGCTAAATTTTTGAATTGATCACTTTCAGTAAGTAATTGGATAAAATAAAAAAACAATCCTTGTGGGAACGATACTCACTCATCACTTTATTACTTGTTGATATTGTGCACTTGCAATTCACCTAACAAAGATCATCAAGAAAGCCACCCACAGTGGGAACAGTTGGTTGCTGAACTGGGATTCGCACATTAGCCCGAGCGTGTACGTGATGAAGTAGCCCGAGAGAGTGCATGCTGCCCACAGCATGACATTGAGCATCGGATTGTTGTTCTGTCACTTCAATGAGCCGAAAGCTGCGAGGAAGAGAAGCAGGAAGGCAAATGAAGCCACGTGGAGCTCTATCTGCACGACCACGCCCTCCTGAGATTGGAGCCTCTTCACAGCCCCGGTGGCCTTGGTAATAGTTTGGTTCACCGTCACCATTCGGCTTCCTTGCTAGTCCCTCATGTGCTTTTTTTTTTTTTTTTTTTTTCTGGTTAATAAAGACAGATTGTGTTCATGGTGAGTGTAAGAGAGAGCCAAGAATTTTAAAAGCTTTGAGAGTTCGTTTCCGCTGTGCGGAGATGAAAGAGGAAACCTGTCTTTGTTGATATCACCTCTGATGCACGAAGCGGGTCCAGGCATTAAAATTTTGATTCGACCCGAAACAAATTCCTTTATTTAGTAAACAACGTCAAAGGACTTATAATGGCTAGGGTTGTGTAACCAAATCAATTCTACTTGAGATCCGGACCAAATTGCCTAAAAAACAAGTCCGGAAACCGATTCAGGAACAGATTCCAAATTTTGGAAACCAATTATAACTGGTCTGGGAATAAATTTCGAGTGAATACCCATTTGAAAACTGGACCAGACTACCTTAATTTGGAATTGGTTTCGGAACCGATTCTATAAGCTAAGAAGCCAAAATCTTAATTTCTTCTTCCCTAAATTCTAACATCAACACTCAGTTGTCCTTCGTCCTTCGTCCTTCCTTGAAACTCCTTATCAATCTTTCCTCTTCCCTTAAATTTTTATGGATGAATGGGGAATGGAGTTTTATAATTTATGTTTTATGTTACGTATTTGAACTTTTTATCATTTGTAATTATATGTGATTACGTGTTCATTTTATGGATTATTGTTGGGCATATTGAGATTTCTATTGGTCATTTTTTTACTTTGAATTGTTACATTATTCATAACCTCCTATAATTTTGCAATAAAAAATGAAAAAAGCAAAAAATTAAAATTGGGTCTTGGTAGACTCTAGAATTGGACCGAGAAAGTAGGATAGGTTCCCAAACCGATTTTAAGCAAACTGGATATGTTCCGAGGTCCAAAAAGTGGGAATCTATTATAACGGGATAAGTTCTAGGTTCTAACTCTAGAATCTACCCATCCTAGAATCGATCACCTGTAGTAATTGATGCTTGCATAAGGAATTAACCTTTCCCTCCATCCTTAAGGTTAACGGAAAAAGAGCATTCCTTACTTGCCTCCATAATTAAAATATCAATAAAAAAAGTTAATATTGTCGAAAATCTTAAATTGGTACCCATGACATATTTATTTAAAATTATTATTTTTTTCAAAAAAATATCAAACCATTGATTCATTTATACCAAATTAATTTTCGTGTCACAAAAACTCTCAAACTAGTTCCTCTCACCCAATTTTTCACTCCATGTTAAATCCTAAACTACTAACAAGGGTAAATTAGGGTTAAGAGTACCAATTTGAAATTTTTCATGAAATGAAAGTTATCTTAGGGTAAATGTGCTACATGTATCAGTTTGAGTTATTTTTAATGAGAGGACAATTAATTTTGATTAAATATATCATAGGCTATCAGTTTATGATTTTTAACAATATCAACCCTAAAAAAAACTTCTATAGACTATATTGTCCAATTCTTTCTTCAAGAAGACATTTCCGAAAAAAAAAAAAGTAACAAAAGAGAGCACTCATCTTTGTTGTGAAAAGATTAAAAAAGGTACCAGTGAGGCATTTGGCCCCATTTGAGTTCTCTTCTTTTGCTCTCTCTTTTCTATTGCCATCTCTTCTAGTTGACTTTTTTTTTTTCAAAATTCTTACACTTTTCCATGATTTTTGGAGGATTTACAGCAATCTCTTCTCCCATTTCCTTCTTGTTTTTCTCTATTCATTTACTAGGGGAAATATAATTAAAATGCATGCGCTATCTCAACTTTCAAAATGGGAAGTGTTGGGGATAATTTTACCCCCCAGGTTATCCTAAACTGCTAGTGGAGGGTAGATTAGGGTTAAGAGTACCGATTCAAGATTTTTCGTGAATGAAACTTACTTTAAGGTAAATGTGCTATGTGTGTCAATTTGAGTTATTTTTAATGAGAGGAAAATTAATTTCGATCAAATATATCATGGGTTGCCAGTTTATGATTTTTAATAGTATCAACCTTAAAAAAATATTAAAAAAACTTCTATAGACTATCTTGGCTATTAAAGGTGCGCATGAAGACATTTCTTCAGGAAGACATTTCACAAAAACGTTAAAGAAAAGGAAAGCACTTATCTTGGCTATTAACGGCACGTATGATAATTATTCTATTTTTGTTCTAGAACTATTTTTCTATTCCAAACCTATTTTTGGAATAGAGATTTGTTGGCCAATTTTATTTTTCAATTTCTGGAACAAATTTTTAGTCCAGAAATAAGTTTAAAATAGAATTGAGAAGTTTGGAATAAAAATGAGAAATAAAAATTATTCTCATCACTCATTCTCTTTACCAGCCAACTGCCCACCCACCACTGCCCGCCATAGACGCTGCTCGCTGGCCATTGACGGTCATTAGCCGTCATTGCTAGCCACCCCCCAGTGTCCGTCATCACTCAAGAGAGAGAAATTTCGTGTCGTTATCGAACGAATTTCTATTCTAAGAATATAAATTTATGTCATTATCAAATACTTATTTTTGCTTAGAAACTCATACAAGAATGGAAATAGATAGACTTGGCTAGAATAATTATCATTTATGCCCTAAAAGATTGAAAAATGTGCCAGTGAGGCATCTAGCCCAATTTGAGTTTTCTTCTTTCGCTCTCTCTTATTTTTTCACGATCTCTTCTTGTTGACTTTTTTTTTGCAAAGTTCCTACACTTGTCCATGATTTTTAGAGGATCTACAATAGTCTCTTTTCCCATTTCTCCTCTTACTTTTCACTTTTCATTTACTAGAGGAGATATAATTAAAATGCATGCACCAAACTAGGAAGTGTTGGGGAATGATCCTTTTCCCTCCCTCGCTCCCTCCCTCCCTCCCTTTTTCTCTAAGCTTCAGCCTTTCTTCTTTCTCCTTGTCTTATGGTCTTATGGAGGGAAGGGATTCGACCTAAATCCCTCCCCTCCCCTCCCCTCCCCTCCCCTCCCCTTCCTAGTTTGCTTTTCCTCTAATTTCCTCTTTTTATTTTTTATTTTTTACTTTTTATTCTCTTGATATCTAGGAGCTATACTATCCAAATTTTAGATTTGTGAGCTTTTCTCTCCAATCTAATTTTAGATTTAGGAGTTTTAATAAATAAGTACTCCGCCTCTAATTTCATTTGTGTTTACAATAGCTTCAATGTCAAATCTTTGCTCATTCAATGTGATTTTATTAAAAGGTTTGGCATCTTGTACTTATTAAAGGGATCACTTTCATAAGTGTTAGATTTGAGCTTGTTCAAGATATTTATATTTTTTTTGTACAATGATAGTATTGGGGATGCCGAAACTAAACACAAACTCCTAAAAGGCAAAGCCATAGTTATAGATGGAGATCCTAACATGTACTCATCATTTATGATAATGTGTGATTTGGTGATCGGTTGCTAATCCTTTCACTTGCATGCAGTCATGAATCTGTTCTTGAAGGACTAGCTTGTGATTATCTATACTAATCCTGATATGATGATGTACTTTAATTTTTTGTTTTTGATTTGTTTTGGAGCTTTAAGGGTTTGCCTTGTAATTGTGACTTTTGAGCTTTCTTATGAATTATTCCATGTATTATTTTGGTAGTGAATGAAAATTTCTTTGGAAAAAAAAAAGAACTTTCAAATTGTTAAACTGTATTTCGATTAAAAAAAATTGTTAAACTGAATTATTGTATTGATTTTCTTCGATATCATTCCATGAGATTTTGTGGAACCACTGTCACCTACTATTAAAAATCAAGCTATAAAACGAATGCATAATTTAATATTTAATCAGCCTAACACTACGCGTAGGTTGGATTTTGGCCTAAGCTTAAAACGTGATAATGTAATTGGGAGATAATAAGGACCTTAAAAGATTTGAACTCATGACTATACTTTGATACTATAAAAGAACAATAGTGTTTCAATGTTGATCTCAACACACAATTTGTTGCGATGATAGCCACTATATAAATATATTACAAAGTGTTAAACTTCATAATAAAACAATATAACAATGGAAATAATGAATGAAAATATCCTTATATCACGAGTTGCTAATCCCTTGAATTTAGTATCTTAAAAAATCTTTTTGTAATTTTGATTGACATTTCCAAATTCTTCTCCCTTGATTGGTAAATCAATGCCTTTAAGAATGATGATATTCGATCTTGATTTTACTCGCCGAACCAAGGCGTAAATTCCCAAAGGGCAAAGTCATAGTTATAGATGGAGATCCCGACATGTACTCATCATTTAATGCAATGTGTGATTTGGTAATTGCCTACCAATCCTTTCACTTGCATGCAGTCATGGATCGGTTCTTGAAGGACTAGCATGTGATTATCTATACTAACCATGTTACGATGATGTACTTTAATTTTTGGTTTTTGATTTGTTTTGGAGCTTTAAGGGTTTGCTTTGTATTTGTGACTTTTGAGTTTTCCTATGAATCATTCCATGTATTATTTTAGTAATGAATGAAAATTTCTTTTGACAAAAAAAAAAGAACTTTCAAACTGCTAAACTGAATTATTGTATTGATGTTCTTCAGTATCATCTCATGAGATCTTATAGGACCACTGCCAGCTACTATAAAAGTTCAAGCTGTTATATGAATGCGTTATTTAGCATTTAATCACTCTAACACTCTCCTTCACACATAGACTGGATTTTGGCCTAAGCTTAAAACATGATAATGTAATTGGGAGATAATAAGGATCTTAAAAGATTTGAACTCATAACTCATATTGTGATATTGTAAAAGAATAATAGTGTTTGAATGTTGATCTCAACACACAATTTGTTGAGATGATACCCACTATATAAATATATCACAAATTGTTACACTTCATAATAAAACAATACAACAATGGAAAATAATGAATGAAAATATCCTTATATCACTAGAGTTGTCAATCCTTTGATTTTAGTATCTTAAAAAATCTTCTTGTAATTTTGATTGACACTTCCAGATTCTTCTTCCTTGATTGATAAATCAATGCCTTCAAAAACGATGATTTTCAATCATAATTTTACTCAGGATTTCTCTTTCTGCCGTGGATTGGCTACTTCTTAATCCAAAGAACAGTGGACATTGAAGAAGATATCCATTGATCTTTGAATAGTGCACAGAAAGATATGAAGTGTGACAAACTCCTCCATTGGGTATATATCATGACAATGCACGCTTTATAAGATGCACATTTATCTATGCCGTTTGCCAAGCTTAGTTACGAAGGCTTGAAGCCCAGGTGCGGGCATCGATGTGGGGGGACATGCATTCAATTCTTGCAAATGGGGCCTGCTGTGGCTTTTAGCTGGTCCGCCCGTTCCAAGCCGAGAGTAGATTCATGACTACGTGAGGAGGGGTTTTTGAGTCCATTGAACTATATATGTTTATGAGTAAAAAAGGCAAAAAGAAATAGAATGAAGAATATGGTGTAATTAACGCGAGAATAGTTTCTTTCGTTTAGGAACAATTCGAGATTTGTTCTCATAAAGGCTAATGTGACAGACTATAATTCAAGATTATTCCCATAAAGACTAGCGTGACAGACGCAAGAATAATGTCCTTCATTTGGGAATAATTTGAGATTTATTTCATAGAGACAAAGAACAGCAGTCTCCTCTTTCCGACTTTCTTTTTCCAAAATTCTTATATTTTTACATGATTTTTGAAGGATTTACATCAATTTTCTCCCATTTGTCTTCTTGCCTTTATCTCTAGTCATTTACTAGGGGAAATATAATTAAGATGCATTCACCATCTCTACTTTTAAACTATTAAATTGAGTTATTGTATTGATTTTCTTTGATATCATTCTATTAGATTTTGTAAAACTACTCTCAACTATGCTGAAAGCTTAATATATAGAGGAAGATGTAGTATAATAATTAATTACTCGAAAAATTTCCCTCACATATAAGCTGAATTTTGTCCTAAGCCTAAAGCATGGAAATATAATTGGCGATGTAAATAGAGATTTGAAAAGATTTAAATTCATGGCTCCTGCTTCAATACCATAAAAGAACAAAGGCGTTTGATTATTAATCTCAACGTACAATTTGTTAGGATGATGTCCATTATATAAAGATATTAAAAAGTGTTACACTTCATATGAAAATAATACAAAAATGGAAATAACAATGAAAAGATCATTATATTATAAGAGCTGTCAACCCTTGATTTTAGTATAATTTGCTTGTGATTTTGATTGACATATTCAGATTTTTCTCCTTTGATTTATAAGTCAGTAAGAACATGCTCAGTCCAGCTTTTGCAGTGCTTTTTTATCATGATTTTAGTCGAGATTTCGCTTTCTGCCATGAATTGGCCGCTTCTCGATCCAAAGAACAATGGATATTGTAGTAAATTCGAAATCCATTGAGTTCTGAATTGGGAAAGATATGAAGTGTGACGAAGGGAAACAATGCTAGCGATCTTGTGTATGGAAGTCCCACATTGGGCATAAATCACGAGAACCCACACCTTATATTATAGACACAGGTTGCTGGGTGCGGTTGGGTTGGCTTGTATCCCTGGGTGGGGCATCGTTATGGAGGGATATGGGCTCAGCTGTGCTAGGTCGGCCTTGTTATGACTCTTATGATTCTGGGAGGGTCACTCTTGAATTAGAGGGGCAGGCCGGCTTCACGGAACAATGAATACTGTTCTCTTGGTTTCATGAAAAATATTATTTTTTTGGAAAATATTTTCTAAAAAGCTATTTTTTAGGAAAATATAATTATTTTCCGGTGTTCGGATGAAACTTGATTTTGGAGTAGAAAATGTTTTCTGCTGTTCGCTTGAGAAAAGATTTTCCTTTATAAACTCTTTTCAATATTTTATTTTTTAAAATAATTATTTATTATTTTAAAAAATTGATTATTAAATTATTTTTTGTTGTGTTCTCTCCTTCATTGGCCGGTCGCCGGCCGACGGCCAGCCCCGTCTCGAGCTCGCACGATTAGCTCACCGGTGAGGCGAGCTTAAGTCGGCAAGGCTTGGGCCTCGTAGATTGGTGATGCCTGAGCCTCACCGTGGTCTGGCGATGCTTGGGCATTGTCGATTTGGCGAGGCCCGTGCCTCACCACTTCTGGTGATGTTCGGGCATCGCCGATTTGCGAGGCCCAAGCCTTGCCACCGTCTGGCAAGGCCCAGGCATCACCGATCTAGTGTACTCGAGCGTCGCAGATCAGCGCGCCCGAGCGTCGTCGTCGTCTAGCGACACCAGATCGGCAAGCTTGGCTTGCTTGTCGCCGGCCGTTGCAGTGGCCGGTGACCGGCCGAAAAAGAAAAACAGCAAAAAGAAAGACAGAAAATAAAAAAATAAAAATTGATTTTATTAAAAAATAACAAAAATTCGAATTTATGAAAAAAAATAAAAAAAAATTGATTTAAAAAATAGAAAGAAAGAAGTGAGGACTAATAAGAGGTGTGAGATAGGAGGGAGTGAGTGTGAAAAATGTTTTCCCCAATTTGAAAAGTGGAAAACATTTTCCCCCATTTTAGAAGAGTTTTTTTCCTTCATGGAAAATGTTTTCCCCAATGAATTTATTTTCCGTGAAACAAACGTCGGAAAATCCGGAAAATGTTTTCCTGAAAGTTATTTTCAGTAAAACGAACGGAGCCTAATTAAAAAAATATTCCCCCCACTATAGTTTCGGAACAATGAATAATTAAAAAGATATTCCCCTTACTATAGTTTCGACTCGATTCAAAATCGACAATCTTCTTATAATTCTTTTTTAATAATTTTTTTATTAATATTACCAAAAAAATTTGAAAAGCCATCTCTTTTCTTTTTTAATAAATTTTTTATTAATATTACCAAAAAATTTGAAAAACCGAATTGAAATGTGTCTGAAGTCAGCCTTGGCCCAATGGACTGAATCCTCTAGACCGCCACTTTTTCTCTTCTTTTTCCGTCCCTCTTCTTTACCATAGTGCGTGGGCACAAGTTGTGCTGTGCCGCACAACTTTATTTCTTTTTCCCTTTTTTGGGTGTTTGGTTAGAAAGACTAGGTAACGACAACAGGAAAAAATGATACGCCGTGAGGGGTTTTTCAATCTACGAACTATTTATGCTTTGCAAGTAAAAAGGCAAAAGAACAAGAATGAAGAATATAGTGTAATTAACGCAAGAATAATTTCTTTCGTTTAGGAATAATTTGAGATTTATTCCCATAATGATGATTTAACCAGAATAAAGAATATCGTGCAACAAACGCAAAAAAGAATAACTTGAGATTTACTCTCATAAAGGTGACAATGTCTTTTGCCTATATAGTCAATGGGATAAGTTATACCCTTAGCATTTTGATGTTGCATGTCTCAAAAAAGCTTCTTTTCTCGTTTTTAAGTTCCGCAAATGGCATGTCACGATAATACACATCACAACTTCGTAGAAAAAAGGGGATGTGAATTGCGAAGGCTATGAAGCATATGAAATAATTTTATCGTACAATCAACTAAATTCAAAATTCAAAAGTACACTCAACAATTACAAGACATTTTAGTGTACTACTTTTTTTTCCACTCGCTATATCGATGTTCATCAATAGGTCTACTCTCAAAATGCTGCTCCAGCATAGATTACTTTCACTTGCAATGGTCAGTAGTTAATAATTTGCAAATAATATGTTTCAAGTGAAAAAAGGATTAAAGTAGAGACTTGTTAAACGGGTAGGTCGAATTAAGTTTTGTTTGGGTAAAAAATGAGTCAACCCAAATAGACACTTTTAACTCGTTTGAACCCATTTCCATGTAATACAAATCTAGTGGCTTATACATACCCGACCCGATTTATATTATTAAAATACTTTCATATTTAATTCAATTTACAAAGAATCATACCAAAACTGAAATGAGAGTGCGAAGGGAGCGAATGTGAGATTGAGTGCTGGTGATAGAGAATGAAGAAAGAATCATAAAAATAGTTGGGTCTAAATAAGTTGTAAACTAGTTTATGACTCGTTTAACACTTATACCATGTTTAAAATTAATTTATGATCAATTACTTAATATAACTAACCCACTTATGACCTATATAACACCCATATGGTTTATGAAATAGGTCAATGACCCATTTTGACAGGTTTAACCGAAAGCACTAGCAAGCGAATCCTGCTCCTTTCAACTTGAAATGTTTCTGCACGAGGATTCTCAGCAGGTGTAGCTCAGAAACATCTAGGTGACATGAATGTAGCAGACTCACAAGGAAGTAAATAAGAAAAATGAAGGAGGAGCCTCATTCATCTAGTAAGCATCACACGGCAAAACAGCAGGGACTTCTTGTGAAAAAGCAGCTCTTTTGCTGTGTAAAATAATCAACACCAATAACAATCAGAAACGAAGACGTCATTCTAATAAGTTTTGTCTAAGCAAGACATCTCATCCTGCGATTGCAGGTTCAAAAGAGGTATTGTCTTGTCAAGAATCCCCATTCGTTTGTGTGCTTATGCTATAATCCAGGAACAATCCAATGTTGGAAGGAAATACTAAAAGTTTTTGTTCTAAGGATTCTATCTCACGGTCTTCGCCTCAGGTCCAATATCCGTCTCTTCAGTACAGCTTCTCGCAGAGAAGAAAGAGATGAGTTTTTGTCTCGCCCGTTCCAAGCCCAGAGTCGATCCATGTAAGCGGGCCGAAGGCTTGGGCGGGTTGGGTCCTAAAGCCAGAGGGGTCTGCTGAGGCTGGATTCACAGAGCAGCGAAAACCTACTGCTCCTGGCAATCGGGCTGGTGGACGCAAGGGGTTTCTGAGTCCTTAGAACAAAAGCATATCAAGGATTTTGCAGGCTGCATTGAAGTGTTTTAACTGATGGTCCATCTTGGTGCTTCTTGAATATATCCCAAGATCAATAAGGTCTATCACTTTAGAGATTTTCACTGTTGTTCCTATCAATGGATCTCACCCATCTTACTGGAAGCACTCAGCATAAATAATACTATGCAGCTGAATTTAAAAGCTTGCCTATTTGCTAGAAAAAAGCCGATGACATAAAGTTCAGGAACTTAAAATTCAACTGAGCTTGCCTGACGTGATGTTCTGAAGATGTTGTCTTCATAATCAGATGGATACAATAATCTTACCATGTGTGACAAGCAGCAAGTTTTCTGAAGGATATTTATCAGTTAGGGCGACAATAATTTGCTCATATCTTGCTCGTGCGCCCAATACCATCTCTTTCCATTGTGGCATCTGCAGCCAATTTGCATTAATGCAAAATGAAGTCGTGATTATATTGCCAGTAGATGTATTGGCATCAAGTTATATGATTTCCATGCAAAAGCATATTGTTTGTCCGAAAAATTTCACCTGTTTATCCACAAGCTTAATATATAGATGAAGATGTAGTATAATATTTAATTACTCCAAAGCTTTCCCTCACATATAAGCTGAATTTCATCCTTAGCCTAAAGCATGAAAATATAATTGGAGATGTAAATAGAGATTTGAAAAGATTTAAACTCATGGCTCCTGCTTCAATACCATAAAAGAACAAAGGCGTTTGATTATTAATCTCAATGTACAATATGTTAGGATGATGTCCATTATATAAAGATATTAAAAAGTGTTACACTTCATATGAAAATAATACAAAAATGGAAATAACAATGAAAAGATCATTATATTATAAGAGCTGTCAACCCTTGATTTTAGTATAATTTGCTAGTGATTTTGATTGGCATATCCAGGTTTTTCTCCTTTGATTTTGCAGTTCTTTTTTATCATGATTTTAGTCAGGATTTCGCTTTCTGCCATGAATTGGCTGCTTCTCGATCCAAAGAACAATGGACATTGTAGTAAATTCGAAATCCATTGAGTTCTGAATTGGGAAAGATATGAAGTGTGACGAAGGGAAACAATGCTAGCGATCTTGTGTATGGAAGTCCCATATTGGGCATAAATCACGAGAACCCACACTTTATATTATAGACACAGCTCGCTGAGTGTGGTTGCGTTGGCTTGCATCCCTCGGTGGGGCATCGTTATGGAGAGACATGGGCTCAAATGCGCGAGGTTGGCCTAGTCATGACTCTTATAGTTTCAATTCGATTCAAAAAGAACAATCTTCTTAATATTATAATTTACATAATCTCTTTTCTTTTTTAATAAATTTCAATTGGAGTTATATTTGATTCGTGAATCGATTCAAAATTGACATTCTTAATATTATAATTTACACAATCTCTTTTCTATTTTAATAAATTTTTTATTAATATTACCAAAAAAATTTGAAAAACCGAATTGAAATGTGTCTTCAATTGGAGTTATATTTGATTCGGGTCACGATTCTGTTCAAAGTTAATGGGCCGGCAACGCAAGGATAATGGGCTGGCGCCACTGAGGTCCGCCATGGCCCAATGGACTGAATCCTCTAGACTGCCACTTTTTCTCTCCTTTTTCCGTCCCTCTTCTTTCCATAGTGCGTGGGCACAAGTTGTGTTGTGCCGCACAGCTTTATTTCTTATTTTTTTCCTTTTTTGTTCGGTTAGAAAGACTAGGTAACGACAGCAGGAAAAAATGATCTGCTGTGAGGGGTTTTTCAATCTACGAACTATTTATGTTTTGCAAGTAAAAAGGAAAAAGAACAAGAATGAAGAATATAGTGTAATTAACGCAATAATAATTTCTTTCGTTTAGGAATAATTTGAGATTTATTCCCATAATGATGATTTAACTAGAATAAAGAATATCGTGCAACAAACGCAAGAAAGAATAACTTCAGATTTACTCTTATAAAGATGACAATGTCTTTTGCCTATATAGTCAATGGGATAAGTTATACCCTTAGCATTTTGATGTTGCATGTCTCAAAAAAGCTTCTTTTCTCGCTTTTAAGTTCCGCAAATGGCATGCCACGATAATACACATCACAACTGCGTAGAAAAAAGAGGATGTGAATTGCGAAGGCTATGAAGCATATGAATTAATTTTATCGTACAATCAACTAAATTCAAAATTCAAAAGTACACTCAACAATTACAAGACATTTTAGTGTACTATTTTTTTTTCCGCTTGCTATATCTATGTTCATCAGTAGGTCTACTCTCGAAATGCTGCTCCAGCATAGATTACTTTCACTTGCAATGGTCAGTAGTTAATAATTTGCAAATAATATGTTTTAAGTGAAAAAAGGATTAAAGTAGAGACTTGTCAAACGGATAGGTCGGATTAAGTTTTGTTTGGGTCAAAAATGAGTCGACCCAAATAGATACTTTTAACACGTTTGAACCCATTTCCATGTAATACAAATCTAGTGGCTTATACATACCTGACCTGATTTATATTATTAAAATAATTTCATATTTAATTCAATTTACAAAGAATCATACCCAAACTGAAATGAGAGTGCGAAGGGAGCGATTTTGAGATTGAGTGCTGGTGATAGAGAATGAAGAAAGAATCATAAAAATAAGTTCGGTCTAAATAAGTTGTAAACCAGTTTATGACTCATTTACCACTTATATCATGTTTAAAATTAATTTATAATTACTTAACACAACTAATCCATTTATAACCCATATAACACTCATATAGATTATGGAATACATCAATGACCCATTTTGACAGGTTTATCCGAAAGCACTAGCAAGCGAATCCTGCTCCTTTCAACTTGAAATGTTTCTGCACGAGGATTCTCAGCAGGTGTAGCTCAGAAACATCTAGGTGACATGAATGTAGCAGACTCACAAGGAAGTAAATAAGAAAAATGAAGGACTCATTCATCTAGTAAGCATCACACAGCAAAACAGCAGGGACTTCTTGTGAAAAAGCAGCTCTTTTGCTGTGTAAAATAATCAACACCGATAACAATCAGAAACAAAGACGTCATTCTAATGAGTATTGTCTAAGCAAAACATCTCATCCTGCGATTACAGGTTCAAAAGAGGTATTGTCTTGTCAAGAATCCCCACTCGTTTGTGTGCTTATGCTATAATCCAGGAACAATCCAATGTTGGAAGGAAAGAGATGAGTTTTTGTCTCGCCCGTTCCAAACCCAGAGTCGATCCATGTGGGCGGGCCGAAGGCTTGGGCCGCTTGGGTCTTAAAGCCAGAGGGGTCTGCTGAGGCTGGATTCACAGAGCAGCGAAAACCTACTGCTCCTGGCAATCGGGCTGGTGGACGCAAGGGGTTTTTGAGTCCATTTAATTTCTTGTGTTTTATAAGTGATGAGGCAAAAAGAGAACTAGAATGAAGAAATACAGTGTAATAAACGTGGCAATATTTTTCTTTACATTCAGGAACAGTTCAAGAATTATTCCCGTAGAGAAGGTAAGAGTAAAATGAAGAATATAGTGTGATAATAATGGCAAAAATAATTTCTTTTCGTTCAGGAATAATTCAAGGTTTATTCTCATTGAGATGATAAAACCAGAATAAAGACTATATATTAATAAATGGAGAAAAATAATTTCTCTTGTTTATGAATAAGCCGAGATTTATTCTCAAGAGATGATAATGTTTTTGGAGATATATTGTTGTATTGATTATGCATGTGCGAAATAGCATGTTTATATACTCATTATTAAGTTTTGTCCACGTGACGCTTCTATTGCCTTGGAATCCTTAAACTATTCAACTGAACTTGTTGACTCCACGTCCATCAAAAGTCGATAACCTTCATTGGGAGCGTTTGTCCCTAACTCCCTATACACGTTACAATTGCTTTATAACTCGGCGAATCAACACCAATTTCAGAACATCACCTGAAAATAAAGGCCAAAAAAAAGTAGCGATTTTTTTTTGGGTCTGTAAGTTCTGCAAATTTTAAAGGCTATGAACTTTCAACTTTAGCATGTGAATTATCCTATCATACAATCAACTAAATGCACAATGCTAAAACTATATACTCAATAATTAGCGAGACATTTCGTTGTTACTATTTAGTTTTTAATTTTCGCTTTCTACATCTGTTATGGTCGATAAATCCTACCCTTGAAATGCTGTTGAAGTGCTGTTTCAGCCTACGGTTACTTTCGATTAGGACAGCCCGCATTTAATAATTTGCCAATGAGCTGTTTCTTGTGAAAAAAGGATAAGTCGATTCTCGAAAAGTCCTAGCAAGCAAATCCGGTTCCTTTCAACTTGAAAGGTTTCTGAAGGAAGATTTTCAACAGGTGGAGCTCAAAAGCATCTATCTGAGCCATATGTATGAGCCTATTCGATAACTATCTTATTTTTCTATTTTTATATTCTTTTGCTCTTCGAAAGAGGGAAAAAAATAGAAATTATTTGATAACGTTAGCTAATTTTTCTATTATCTAAAATAGATAATAAAAAAATATGCGATCAGGAAATAGATTTGGAATGGAAATAAGTAACAATAAAAATCTACAGAAATGAAAAAAACTATATCTTTGTTCTCAGAACAGAAATAGAAAAAATTGTTTTTGATAAGAAATTATTCATAGGAATAGGAAGGTTACTAAATGCACTTGATGTAGTTGATTCCACAAAGAACATGAAGAAGGCTCATTCATCTAGAAAGCATCACATAGCTAAACAGCAGTATCTTCTTGTAAACAAGCAGCTCTTTTTCCGTTATAAAACAATCAATATCACCAACAATCACAAACAAAGACGTCTCTAATGAGTTTTGTCTCATCAGTACAACCAGAGAATCAAGAATCACGCCATTAAAAGTTCTCAACCTGTAATTGCAAGTTCCAAAGAGGTATTGTTGTTGTCCTTCAATCATGGTGCAGCAATTGACCATTGCAGTCATAGACCATCAGAGAGCCTGCTAGAGGGCAAGTAACTTATGCCAGTTTCACCGGAATTTGTTAGTAACTCAAAGTTTCCGGCAGTAAATGACTCGTCCTTCAAAAAGATTGGTCTTTCGAGATTAGAATATGCACAATAATCTACTTCAAACACTGTTACATCCTTCAAGAATGCTGAGACCGACACTCCAACTCCTTCCCCTGCAAAGAAGGGCAACTTTTAGAAATTTCGGCAAATGATCAAAAGCATATTATGGGATTTGCAGGCTGCATTGATGTGCTTTAACCGATGGTCAATATTTGTGCTTCTTGAATATATCTCAAGATCAATATGGTCTATCACTTAGAGATTGCCACTGTTAGACCTATCAACAGGTTTCAACCATCTATTTAGAAGCACTCTGAATAAATAATGCAACAAAGCTTAATTTTTTTTAATAAATAATGAAATGAAGCTTAATTTAAAAGCATGCCTATTTGCTCAAAGAAGCCAATGAATAAAGTAACTTAAAATTCAACTGAGCTTGCTTGACATGCTGTTCTGAAGATGTTGTCATAATCATATGAAAATAATAATCTTACCATGTGTGACAAGCAGCAAGTTTTCTGAAGGATATTTATCAGCTAGGGAAACAATAATTTGCTCGTATCTAGCTCGTGTGCCCAATACTGTCTCTTCCCATTGTGGCATCTGCAGCCAATTTGCATCAATGCGAAGTGAAGTCATGATTACATTGCCGGTAGATGTATTGGCATCAAGTTATATAATTTACAGGCAAAGCATACTGTTTGTCCCATAAATTTCACCTGTTTATACACTCTTTCTACTGTGTGATCCACTGTACCCATCGGTAGCATGGCTTCAAGCTCAGAAAGATCAAATCCCCAATCCCCATCTTTAGGAGGAAATCCAATGGCTACCTGGTTCAACATCTCACACAATCCATACTCAATTGAAACCTGCAGAATGAGTTGAAAGATTAAAAGATTCATCATTCAGTTATAATTTCATGAACGGAACTCTGCAGTAAACAAACTCACAACATGGCCAAATGTCAGTTGCATCATTTATTGAAAAAGCAGACCACAAAATCTGTGGGTTTGATCTCTGTTTTAGCATTCTTCAATAACTGATTTATATGTAGAAGCCAGTATCCATACAACCACCCTACATAATGACTATTTACATTTTAATGTTGTGGATCAGTATGTCAAGACTCCCCATTCCTTTGTGTGCTTATGCTATAATCAAGGAACAATCTACTGTTAGAAGGAAATACCAATAACTTTGGTTCTTAGGATTCTACCTTAACAATTTTAGCAACCAAGGGATACAAGTGAACACTGTTCAACCTGGTTCCCACTCGCATTAGAATTCCAACCAAAGCAATAGAAGTCCACAGAGTTCTTAGCCAAAATATAACATTATTAAGATTCACCCAAACTCAAATGACTTTTTGAGAATGTGTATGCATTTCATACAAATGGAAGATCTAGATGACCTAAACTGGAAGACATAGCCACAGAGAGAGAGAGAGAGAGAGAGAGAGAGAGAGAGAGAGAAAACCAAACCAAGACAATTTCGTCTGTTGGTACTGATATGTTTATATGAAGCAAAAAGTGAAGTTACTGAAAGACTTTGTACTCTTTAGAAGTGGAAGAAATTTATTTCCTCTGCTTCCTCCAACTTTGGATGAAACAGAGCCTGACTGAAAGAGGAAAATATCCTTCTCCTGAACTCTCTCATATAATCCCCATTTCATTATCTCAAAAGAGGCATATCGACATGTTTCACCCTGAATAAGCTTTCCTTCACAAAAACTACTACATTCCCTCTATACAAACATACATTGAGTAAGATTAGAACTCTTTGATACTGCACTGGCAATAAAATCTGGCTACTTCCAAGATACTATGATACTGCACTGCTCTGTTTGACTCCGCCTTCTATTGCATGTCACCATTGCCTTACTAATGCCACATATTTGATACATTGTCCAAAGTTCACCAAAAGAGCTAAAATCACAATGCAGTGCCTTGCATATTTAAGAACGTTACATGATACAAACCCCATATAACCATGCTTCAAAGTTATGCCCATTGCCAGGAATACATCCCGAGCTAATTGCATCATAAGCACTTACCTATTGCCAAGCATAACTTCAAATGCAAACTGCTCCCAAAGTGGGAAAAGAAATATGTATTCTCTTTAAAGTCCAAATGAAAAATCAAACTTCACAAATTTTAGACAACAAGTCTGACCAGAAAATATCTACACCCAAGTTGAATTGCACTTGGCAAAGTCAAACCTCATTCCATTCTCAAGCATTTGATTCAAAGGAGCCATAGTACTCTTCTATTTCACTTGTGCACAGGCCATACATTCACTCCACCTTAAACTGATGCCTCAATATTGTCACTCAATTCTGCATCACTCCAGTGAGACAAACACCTATGTCTCTCTTTCTCATAAACAATATTATATTTCAAGTCGACACCAACAATTCTTGCTAGCAAGGATTCCTACATGTCAAACAAGTTCCTAACTTTACAGATTACCTTCTAGATAACCATAGGCAAAGCTAATTTTCACGCCTTAATTCGTTCCTCTCTCACAAGACAGCAGTTCCCTCATGGATGGAGACCACTCTATTAATCATAAGAGTGCAAATATTTATCCCCAATTATTTGCTTCGGAGAAGTGCTTGCTATCTGATTCAAATTTATACACGTATCGAGCTCACATGGACCGTATGTATGCAATACAGTTCTTTAGCTTGATACGCACGTCACCAAATTCCACCTGATCGACACCCGCATGCGTTGACCTTAAAGTCCATTGCTCTCTCGGCCTCTAACAATCGATCCACGAACTACTCCAATCAAAACAATCGCCATCGCCATCGCCATCGCATTCAGATGATCGCACATCATAAAACGCGTACACGAACTCACACAATAACAGGCTCGCGGACTGACCTTAACCCTCGACGGATCGATGGAGAGGGCCTCCGAAGTCGTGGCGGTGAGGTCGTCGTCGTCGACGGCGCAGAGGGCGGAGACCGCCTCGGAGGCCGTCTGGACGCATCGGAGGAACGGGGACACGAAGGCGCGGTGGATGGGGAATCCGAGCTGGTCCCGGAGCTTGCGGCCGGTGCAGAACGCCCGGACCAGGCCGACCTCGGCGAGGGGCGGGTCCCAGGGGCGGGCCGCCGTGGACGCCCAGACCGGCTCGAGGTGATCGATGCGATCGCCGTGGCGCATCACGACGACGTGCTGGCGCCGCTGCGGATCGGCCTGGGGGACGGAGGACGCCATCGGAGCGGCGGCGGCGGCGGCGGCGGCGGGCGGCGGCGGAGAGGAGAGGATGGCTGGGAATGGAGGCATTTTTCCATGTTATGGAGGGCGGAGAGGAGAGAAATGGTTCCTTGAGCACTCGGAGAAAAAGGAAAAAAAGGAAAAAGAAAATGTTTTTTTTTGTGTTTTTTGGTACCTATTTTATTTTATTTTGAAAAAAGACAAAAAAGTAGAAAGAAAGCTACGAAAGCAATGACGTGTTTCGTGCCTCCTGTCAAGCTCAGTGAGCAGTGAGCAGTGAACCCCACGCGAGGCTCCAGAGACCCGAGCCGGTTGACGACGCCAGACCCGACCCAGGGTTGTCCGGATATTGTACACAGATGGCGATGCCACCAACTCTTCCGGCGGCAAAGAGGATGACCTGTTCGAATGTCATCGCCGGAGAGTGGAGGCCGCCATGGCCAGCCTGCAGTCAACGAGGACTTTGCGGCCCTTGCCCAGTGGACAGCTTGTATCCACGTTATATTTGGTAAAGTAAAATTAGTCGGATAGACTGAATTGATATAATTACAAAAATTTAAGAGATACATTAGCAAAAAAAAAAATTTATAATTGAATTAACATAATTGTAATAGCTAAGGGTCTACATGGCAACGCTTCTGTTCCCAAAAACAATTTCTGCTAAAAAATGATTCTTTTTTTATTTTGTTCATAGGAACAATTTTTGAGCATTTGAAAGTGTTTGGTAATTGTCCAAAATTTTAACTCCAGAAACAGAAATGCATTTGATAAAAATTTTTGATGTTTTGATTCTTTTAATTTTTAGTACATTTTGTTATAATTTTATTTTTTTTTCTTTTTTCTTTTTCCTTTTTCTCCCATTCTTCCTCTTAGCTATCACCATCGGTGGTGGCTGGCAAGTGGCTAGGCAAGGTCTGGCAAGCTCGTTGGAGCCTCGCTCGGCCGCCACTGACGAGGCTCGCCCAGCCCAACGAGGCTCCCGCAAGCTTGTTGGACCTCACTAGGCCACTTGCCAGCGGTGGTGATGGGGTGGGAAGAGGAAGAAGAAAAAAAAAGAGAAGGGAAAGAAAGATGAGAGAAAAGAGAAAAAAAAAATTGATTATCAAAATTGTTTCTGGAAACGAGAAGCAACTTTTTTTTTCTTCTTGATTCTACTTCAAATCTATTCTCCAGAACAAATTTGTTCTTGGAAAAAAAAAGAAATTTATAAAACGCATTTCTGTTCCAAATCCGTTTTCGGGAACAAAAAAACAGAATCAATTATTTCCGAAAGCATTATCATGCTGGCCCTACTTCAAGTTCATATGCATTAACACTCGATCTAGTAATCAGATAAAAGAAACCAAATTAGGAAACATAAAATAAACAATGTCACCTTCAATTTGGTCCGTACACATTATTCTAAAGGAATCAATTCTGTCACAATAGACATTAAAGCAAGTCATTAAAGCCCGACAGACTTTGACGGATGATACGACGAGGATTTGTTCTTCAACGATCAGGACATCCTCGTAAACGAACCCTTTTGCCGGTTCCTGCAGATCCTCCAAGGGAATATATAGTCTTTGTAAACGCCATTCGGGATTTGAGCCAGATAGCCAATGACTAACTGCAAA
>CM026413.1:18799536-18977238 GCA_014858505.1 Corymbia citriodora subsp. variegata | reverse complement strand
CCCCCCAAAAAAATACTCATTAGTTTATTTTTATAGGAGATGAAGCCACGTACTCAATTTGGACACAAAAGTGAGATAGCGTTATGTTCTTTTAATAGAAGATATTCATATAGATATTTGAATTGCCGCTACTCAAAAGTCGAGAAGTTATGTAAGATGGACTTCGAGTTCTTTCCAAAAGGCAACTTGGAATCTTCTCTTAGAGTAAAAATGATAAACAATTCATAAACTGATTTGGAAATTTTTTACTCGACTTTAAAATAATAATATTTATATGTCTTTGCATTTGGATTAAGAAACAAACTTAAAAAATGACTTCTTTCTTTTTATTCAAAATTTAAAATGCTACCCAAATATAAAAAAAATTATGCAGAAGTTATATGCGAATCTCTATGCCAAAATTTGCATTCGGGTATTTTGGATCGACAAAAAAATAAAAATCAAAATATGTGTGTCGTAAGATTCAAATTAAGGGAAAATCTATTAAAAAAAGAGTAAAAGTTAATTTTGACCTGCATGTTCCAAAAATCAAAAAGAAAAACATACGCTTTTTCTCCTTATGGTTACGAATGGGTTGGTCCAAGACACGCAAATAAAACTCTGCATACACTTTCCTCTTCGGAGGATGGTCTTGCAGACCAAGTAACCGTAAGCAAAACGGATAACAACTTCCCTTTCTCGGCCGCAATGCCTTGGGGTTATACCTTTAGCTTCCTACTCACGACAATTACGGTTAAACAAAGACCAATCTTAGCTAATTCTATTCACCAACATAAGCGACAAAGATAAATTTAAAAAGGTGAAAGGCCAACAGCTAATTTCGTTTTTGCAAACTTCTTTGTTGTGGGAAGGTATTAATTGCTCTCGCCGGCGGCGAAGGCGTCGGAGAACTGAAGGCTCTGGTCTAATTTGGAGAAAGTCTGAATCTTCCAAGGCAACGTGGGGTGAGGCTCTTTGATTAATGCCAGAGACTCTCAATTGCCAGAACATTTGATGACCAAAACCTCAGCCCCGAATGTACGAGAGTTGCTCGCAAGGTATCTATTCATAGGCTCTTTCGATGTTTCCGAGGAAAGTAACCAAGGGAACCCCCATTGGGTCTTCAAGTCATGGAAGCTCACCACCCCCATCACCACCCACACGCAATTCCACAAGTTGACGTAATTTCGTTGTTCGTTTTAAGCTACGATCAACTTTTAATGGCCAAACATACGTCTCGTGTCCTATCATGCACAAAAAGCTTATGGTTGACCCTAACTTCCCAACCGGGAGGAAGCTTTTTTGTCCCATCCCCTCGATTGACAAATGCAAGGAAATATAACCTTGATAACCTAGAGCTCCCAATTTTCGGTTTCGATTCATGCCCACGTCCGGACTCTTCATCTTGCTCTTCTGTTGAACTGGAGTGGGCTTGGGTTCAAGAATTGGGCTTCCTCACTTCATGACCTTAAAGGGGGCCATGCCAATGGGTTTGTCTTTGAACTCTATTTGGTATTGGACAAAAATGATGTCACCAAGTGAAAAATTAAATTTGATGTGCCGAACAATAATCATAGAAACTTACCCGATTGCATCGAGTTATTTTCCCATTACTATTTTGATCCAATCTGGCTCATCTGGTGAGGGAGCCAATGTAGCCCACGACTCTTGTAATAAAAAATTTTATTCTTCACATGTTGGCTTTCGTATCAGATAATAAAATGGCATTTGCCTTGGTTAAAAGACAGTCCACTTGGCCTGTTCAAGCCAACAAAGGCTGAAGCACAAATTGGATGAGTTTGAACTAGTAATTTCCTTCTTAAACTTGCATCCATGCAGACTCAATTGTTTTATAAATATAGCTCGGTGGTTAAGTAATGGGCGGGACCCCAAATGTTATTGTAGGTCGAATATATAATCTAGCTCACACAAATCCGTCCATTGCCTTTTGAGAGCGCTTTCCATGAAAGACTCCTACATAAGTCTGGCACACTTTAGGGAAAAAATTGAAAGTATACTTCTATTAATAATAATGCACACTTGCACAAATTTGGAGAATTGAACTTGAGAGAATATTTGTTGGCTCAGTGCAATAAACCCAACGATGAATGCGTCAATTCGCAGGATTCCACTCCATCAAATAGAGGGAGAAACTAAAATTGGGGGAAAACTCCACTGACAAACTGGTCGATAGACACTATTTTCGAGGAACTTACGATAATATCGAAGGAAATAATATGAAGATGGAGCCGTCAAACTCTTATGACCTTGGCGACCAACACCACGAGGAATTGGACTTGAACGATCAGAACATCATTGTAAATAAACCCTTTCGATGGCTTATGGAGATCCTCTAAGAACATAAAGCTTGCGCAACCCCAGGAAGGTTCTGATACGGTATACCATACACTCTGCAAAAGAAATTTTGATGAAATATCTTTCGTGAAAAATCAAACCTATAACATGCATAGTCAGTACTTATCCAAATAATGTCATGCTTACACATGAATTCAAGCAATCCGAAGTAAAACTTATCAAGAAATTGCTGTCTAAAGAGGATCAGAAGCATGAAGGAACTTACGCTTTTTCTGATAATGGTTATTGTTCAACCGGTCCAATACACGCAGATAGCACTCACGGTATACTTTTCTCTTGGGAGGAAGAGCTTGCACGCCAAGTAACTCTTAAGAAAATGGACAATGACGTTCCTCTGTTGGCCGCATCGCCTTTGGGATGCACTTTGAGATTTCTAGTTTCGAGAATTAGGGTTATGGAGAAAAGGAAAATATACAAGTATATACAATGTAATTTGCAAACGTTTCATTTTTCGAACGTACCATTTACTTTCTCCAACAGTCAAGGCGTGGGAACAGTAAATGCTCGTCTAATTTCGAGAAGTTTTGCATCTTCTAAGTGAATGTCTTGTTTGGCTGGTCTTTGATCATGGTAAGAGACTTCCATTTGCCAGTAGATTTGATGCCCAAGACCTCAGCTCCAAATAAAAAGAGTCGCCCACAAGGTATGCATTCGAAGTCTCTTTGAATGTTTCCAAGGAAAGAAACTGAGGGAACCCCCATTGGGTCTTCAATTCATGGAAGCTACTGACTGCCACGTCGGTATCTACACAAAAATTCCACAAATTGATATAACTTTGTCCTTAGCTCTAAGCTATGATGGTGTAATTGGAAGGATGTTTTGTTAATATTATGTGATGATCAACCTTGGAGGGTCAAGTGCATGTTTTGATTCTTGTCATGCACGAAAAGCTTGAAGTTGACCTTGACCGTCCATCCATGAGGAAGTTTATTCGTCTCCTTGATTGACAAGTACAAGGAAATATAACCCAACCCATTATTGCCTTGTCTCCATTAGGGTAAAGAGATAGGCTAATTGATGAAGTTCAATGTGGACAGAATAAAGGAGATTAGAGGACTCGCCATTTGTAGCCCCCTGGCTTCAAAAAATCAGATTCATACTTATCCCCATTGGATTTTGATAATAAGGAAAACTGTCATATCTTCAATGAATAATGAGCTGGTGGAAGAGCTCTCTTGTACATGGGAGGTTCCGCCAAAGAAAAGAAAATGGACACAATTGGCTCCGTTCTAGCAAATAGAAGGTTATTCAATGGTTGCCCCCAAATGGACATAAATTGGCCCTTCCACTTTAGATCATTTAGACAAACTTTAAAGGCTAAATACTGAATCCTTGTCTAAGACGCAACACGGTAGATTTTGTGTTCGAATTACAAACTCTTCTGTTCCGAATAACCTTGGAATGTTCCACGGCTATCATTCTTTGGGCAGAGTCCTCTTCAAAAACGTACATGAAGAGATTTATCGTTGATAAGCATAAGTTTATATTAGTTGAGCCAACCCCAATTTTATGACAACTTAAACGAGAAGAAAGCTAAAAAAATGAAGACATACTATTCCGTATTTATGGAAATGATTAGAGGAATCGCCACATATGGCTCTGAAGTTAAGTGCTCAAATTAATCCTATGGACAACTTGATCCTAAAATCCAATTGAAATCTGATTAGATAGTTTAATTTTTCTCGAGCACTATTGACTAGACGATCCTTGTCTCTGTAAATATGAATGCACAAATGACACATGTCACAGATCTCAAATTCTCTTACAAAGGCCTCATTTGGTTCCATGACAATAAATCATCAAATGGCTCTCATCGGACTACCTGCAAAAGTTCAAAGAAGTCGTCTGGACGATGGACTGAACTGGGATTTGCTGGAAAGCAACCTGTAGGCGACTTGCCAGATGTCGGGCTTAGCAAGAAAGCTGGACTGCTCGCCTGGACAGGGGAATCTGGAGTGCCGGGGAATTTTGAGATGGCGCCTGGACTGACCCGGAGAGACCGAAAACGGTGCAGACTCGATGGATGATCGGCAGCCAGTCGTTGAAGCAAGAAGACAGCACGGTCTGCAGCAGGTGAGACCCAACAGAGGCTTGATTGTCGCTGGGGATTCGTCGAGCAGGAGCGACAAGGACTGGTGGCAACGGTAGAGGAGCAGCAGAACGTGGGAAGAGTTCCCTCACGTGTTGATTTGGAACCTCATGTACTTGTGCACATTCGATTTTCGGCATATTGAAGAAGATTATGGACTTGACCAAATTTTAAGTTTACATGAATTATAGTCCAGTTAATTAAGTTCAAACCCGTCCATCCACTGCCAGCCCAATGCCCAATGCAAATATATTGATTTAATTAAAATTCCCCTAATATCTATATGCAATATAATTGATATTTTTGCTTAGAGGCCGAGGTCGATCCTTAAATTTTTATGCAATAATTACTTAAATAGGTCGCCAAAAATTAATGTGTCAACAAGCAATGGAAGAAACTCCGAAAGGAATTGTAAGTCGAATATCTGACTTGACTCATCCAAGCCCATCCATCAACGAGGTGTCTATTAATAATAATGCACACTTAACAGATTTGGAGAAATGCATTGGTGATTTGCGGGGTTCCACTACAACAAATTGAGGGAGAAAACAAATTAGAGGGAAAAAGTCCATCGACAAATTGATTGGTAGACAATGTTCTCAAGGAACTTACGACAACACCAAAGGAAATGATATGAAGTTAGAGCCATCAAACTCCTACGACCTTGACGACCGACACCACGAGGAATTCGACTTCAACAATCAGAACATCATTGTGAACAAACCCAATGGCTTATGAACATCTTCTAAGGACATAAAGCTGCCGAATCCCCAGGTCGGTTCTGATGTAGCGATCCACTGGCAAACTGCAAGAGAAATTTTAATGGAAATTCTATAGTGAAAGATCAAATCTTTAATTTGCATACAGTTAATGCTCATCGAGATAATGTCATATATGACTAGTATTAATGTCCGCTAAGTTAGGCCTTTTGGCTTTTTTACCTTGTGGGAAACATTCACCTTTTCATTCTTTCACACGAATTCAAGATTTCCGAAGTTAAACTTATCAAGAAATGGTAGTCTAAAGAGGATAAAAAACATGAAGATGCTTACGTTCTCTCTCCTTATGGTCATCATTCAGCTGGTCCAATACGCGCAAAATGCACTGGCGGTGTACTTTTCTCTTGGGAGGAAGGTCTTGAGCACCAAGTAACTGTAAGAAAACGGACATTGACTTCCCTTTGTTGGCCCCAGATCCCGTGGGATGCACTTTGAGCTTCCTAGATCCGATTATTACAGTTAAAAAGACAAGGAAAATATAACAGTATATAATAGTGTGCTTTGAGAACTTTTCATTTTTTTTTAACGTACCATTTACTCTCTCCAACAGTGAAGGCATTGGAATAGTAAATGCTTTTGGCCAATGTGGAGAAGTTTGGGATCTTCCAAGTGAATGTCTTGTATGGCGGGTCTTTGATCATGGTCAGAGACTCCCATTTGCCAGTAGATTAGATGACCAAAACCTCAGCTCCGAATATACAAGAGTCGCCCACAAGGTATCCATTCGAAGGCTTTCTGAATGTTTTCAAGGAAAAAAAACTGAGGGAACCCCCATTGGGTCTTCAACTCATGGGAGCTCCTGACTGCCCCGTCAGCATCTACACAAAAATTCCCCAAATTGACATAACTTTGTCCTTAGCTCTAAGCTATGATGGTGTAATTGGAAGGATGTTTTGTTAATATTATGTGATGATCAACCTTGGAGGATCGAGTACATGTTTTGATTCTTGTCATACACAAAAAGCTTGTAGTTGACCTTGACCGTCCGTCCATGAGGAAGATTATTTGTCTCCTCGATTGACAAGTACAAGGAAAAATAACCCGACCCATTATTGCCTTGTCTCCATTAGGCAAAGAGATGGGTTCCTGGAAAGAACAAAATTAACGTTTAATCAGCTGTTAATTGATGAAGTTCATTGTGGAAAAAATAAAGGAGATTAGAGGACTCGCCATTTGTAGCCCCCGGCTTCAAAAAATCAGATTCATACTTATCCCCATTGGATTTTGATAATAAGGAAAACTGTCATATCTTCAATGAATAATGAGCTGGTGGAAGAGCTCTCTTGTACACGGTAGGTTCTGCCAAAGAGAGCTCTTGTACAAGGAAAACTGTTCTACCTTCAAGTGGGAGAGGAGTCTCGTGCAAACCCACGAGAGGAAGCAATCTCGGACACATAGAGCAAGAAAAAAACGAAGGAAGAATTGCACAAGAAGTTCTAAATCTTATATAAGAATATAATTGAATTCCAAAACTTCTAATTGATTCAATCGAATATTAAATTTTCTTTAAAAAATGCAATCAAGCTCTTTTGATATAGGCTGACAAGTTAATGGAATCAATCGAAAGATTTAGCATTTGCCTTCACTTTTTTTGGAGAAGGTTTAGAACTTAGTTGAATCAATTACATTCCATACGTAAGATTTAGAACTTGCGTGCAATACGAGAGTGTGAGAGGCTTCCGAGTAGGATAAAGGAGCTTGTGCAGTCACGCGCAAACAATTTGTACGCACTGGCCAATCGATGGTAAGAGACTCCCAGTTGTAAAATCCCCCCCCAGCCCTTTGAAAAGTCAGAAAGGCAATAAAAGAAAAATACAAAAGGTGAAACGTAAACTCAAGGACGCATAACGTCGAAAACACAGAGAACAAGGCGCGAAACTAAGCAAAGCGAAGCACAGAAAACCGCTGAAACACAGAATTCAGCGTGATTCGAGTGGAACCTCTAGCAAATGCGGGGGTCTCGTCGTGACGGTGGAAACGATGGATCAGCCGAGGAAAGAAACGGGGGTCTCGTCGCGACGGCGAAAAATCAACAGGCCCGACCCTGTTTCTTTTTCTTTTTCTAATAATTATTAAAAAAAATCTCTAGTCTACTGAACCTTCTATTTTTATTGTTTCTATTTTTTTACGAGTTACTTGGCTAACAAAATCAGGTATCGACAATTATGTAGTCAAATTTTAGGTATCAATTGTCACCAAAATTTAGGCATTAACAAAAAGCATTAGCAAATTAATGAAAATGAGCATGTGCTGATAATGAACATATAGACCTCTAGAGGGCCAAAACTTGGCACGAATGGATATTTAAATGCCAAAAGTTACAAAATGTACACTTAATACCAAAATCGGAGCAAAAATGATTAGTTAAGTACCAATAGTGAAAAAATCTGGCCAAATTGCCACATGTTCATTTTCTAGCAATTTTATTTGCTAATAGAGCATTTTTTTCAAAATAAAAAATCTTTTTATGTGGCAATTTTAACAAAATAAAAATTGTACAAGTTAGATTAATTTTTTTTAAATCGATTTTATTTAAAAAAAAAAAAGAGGAGAGGAAGGGAGGATCCGGGAAGGGCTGTGCCTTCCTCTCCTTCCTCTTTTTTTTTTATATTTTTTAAATTAATCAAATTTATAATTATATATTTATAATTATTTAATATTAATTATTTAATAATTTTTAAAATCCACGTCGGCGCAAAACGACGTCATTTTTGCTGATTTTTCGCCGACTCAAATTCCAATGAGCCACGTAAGCAATTTATATTATTAAAATATGCCACGTCGGATTTCCAGCAACTTTCGCCGGAGTTGGCACTCCAGTAACCCAATTTTTTTAAAAAGTGGCAATTAAGTGTACATTTTGTAACTTTTGGTACTTAAGTGTCTTTTCATGCCAAGTTTTGGTACTTGGGCTATACTCATGCCATTGATAATGAGTATTGGGTTGTGCTCATATCAAATCACTATTGCTGCTCGGTATTTGCTTGAAGATGATTGTTGTTCGTGTAGAATAACAACTGTTACAAGCTCAGAATCTGCAATAGAAAAACCAAGAAAGAATTAGAAAAGCAACTAAGAACTTTTTTGTGTATCAGACTAGGGATAAGAGATGGCTCTGTGAAGCAAACTGAGTCATAGCTTGCATTTTCTTTCACATTGCATTGATATAACATCCCATTTGTGCACATTCTATTGTGCAGGGGCAAGAGTAAAGACGGAGCATTCTATCAAATTGAAGATTAGACTTCTATATGGGTGTCCTTTCCCCTTTAAAGTTAGACATAATGATGTGTTCATAAAGACTTGAAAGCATCATGGTCAATCTATAATCAACATAGTGCTTTTGGAAGCTAACATGTTGTGAAGAATTATTGGATAATTGATCACAAATTGTTCCACAAGGTTGCCATATGGGCAACACCAAAAGATTGGTGATAAGGGCACGCCCTATTATCTTGTGATAAGGAGCAATTTATCGTGCTGATATCAATTCTGCAAGTGTTGGTCAATGAGTGCATCTATGTATTGATTGTTTGATGGTAGAAGATAGATAGAAATGCTAAGACTCCATAGCAAGAGAACTGGAGATGAATTAGAGAACTAATGACAAAATTTTGGTTAGAAAGTCAAAGGAACAGTGGATGTAACAGCCCCAACAAACTCCATTTTGAGAGACCTTGCTTTTGCCGGTATAAATAAATTGTGCGGGCAATCTAAATCTTGACACTTGCTCCCATCAACTCTCGATGGTTCTTAACTCTTTAGAAACGTCTCCAATGATTAAATTGGAGAATGAGCATTTATTGGACGGAAAATAGAGAAAGCTTATTCTGTCATTATCATCTCTATGTATTTGATCAGAATGTGTCACTTTCCGTTGGTAATTCTCTCTATAGTGCTCTTATTGCTTTGTAATCAATGATAAGAGGAAGTATATAATTGTACTAGCAATACTTGCATTCTAATAGTGTGATCTCTCTTGTAATAGAAGCAGTACATGATGATTGTAGCTTCTCTTATAGATTACTAGTGGATACCAGCTTGTGTTATTCAGGATAGTGGACATAAGCTTGAGAATAAAACCAAACCACTTTATATTGTTGAGTGCTATTTTCTATTTGCCCATTGTTGCCTATAACTGTTTGATAGCAGCACAAAGTCATTTGGATACTTTCAATCCATTTATGCTACTGTTAAAATACATCTTGCTATTTTATGCAAAAAATTTGTTTTAATTTTTCTGTCAACCTATTCACCCCTCTAGATTGTATTGTGAGCCCAACATATTTGATCTTGAATATTCACCATTTCTTTGCTTGAAATATTGCCAATGGTCATCTACTGTTGTTCAAGTTTTGGCATCACACCATCATGTTGCTATTGGGGAAAATCGTCTTCGTACTTAGGTAAAGCAATGAAGTTAATGTGTGTTCAAATCAATAGAGTAATCACATTGGACTTTGAGGCTTGATATCACTTTCTTTAAGGATTTATTTGCTCCACAAAGTTGCTAATGGTCACTGGCAAATTTCCTCCAAGATACAACAAAGTCTCAAATAAGAATACGATATAGCAATTCTAATATATCTCCAGGGTCTCTCTAGGAAACAATTGGAAACGATGGTTGTAGTTTTGAAAGATGACTCGAAAAATAATAATTGTGATTGTGTTTTCATTCATGGGTTTTTTCAAAACTGACATATATATATAGAAACATAAGCACATTTTCGAAAGAAGTTACACAACGAACAAATGTAACTTTTTAAAAAAAGTTACAAAATGAATCAATATAACCCTTCGGGAAAGTTGCAAACTGAACCAGTATAATTTCCAAAAGTCGTCTTGAAAAGACACGTATAGAAAATTCGAAATAAATAAATAATAAATAATAAATAACCATAACTTCTTCATGAACAGTCACACTGTTTCAATATAACATTATGGTTAATTTTATAAAAATAAATCCAAATTTTTTCAATAAATACAAATGATTGATCATTGGTTAGTGCCAAATTTCGTCCACGTGCGCACTCATATCTTTTTGATGTGGGACAAGGCACCTCTTGATTTGTTTTACAAACAAACTACCAATAGTCACTTCTCTCCAACAAAGGTCACCCACCTTGGGTGATCCCTAATCTGTGTTTGCACTAGACCAATAGCCTCAATGGTCTTAAATGAGAGCTTGAAGATAAGACATGGAAAAAAAAGAAAAGAAAAGAAAAATGAAAGAAAAAGAGGAAAAAAATAAGAAAATTCAAAAGCAAAATGGCATCATTCTGTATAAAATAGTGTACATCACATGGCTAGCTGTAACACGCAAGGGGATATGCAGTGATGATTGAAATGCAATGTCAAAATTTTCAAGTGAGACTTGAGCGGAAATAGTTGAATGCATTTTTATTTAAAGGTGTAGCATTTCATTAATAAGAGCCAAATTAGGAAGAGAAAATTGAAATGGTTTTGGGGTACCAATGTCAACGCAATTTGGTCATTACAATCAAGGAATTCATTCTGACTAAATAGTGAAGTAAGTCATCAAATTTTTACTGCTTTGACACGGTTGATATGACGCGGATTTGGACTTCAACGATCAGAGCATCATCATAAATGAACCCTTTTGCCGATTTACGGAGATCCTTCAAGAGCATAAATTCTGGGAAACCCCCGAAGGGAGCTGAGGCAGATACCCAAGCACTACCTGCAATGCCCCAAAAAATTACTAATTAGTTTACTTCTAATAATGTAGATGAATCCATGTCCAGTTAGTATACTCTACTCGATTTGGACTCGTGAAGAAATATAGCAGTTTCTTGTTTCAATGGAAGATATTACATGCATATTTGAATTGTTGCTATGGTACTCAATAGTTGAGAAGTCATATAGATGGACTTTGAGCCCTTCCAGTTGGCCATTCGAATTTTCTCATAAAATAAAAGTGATATCAATACTTATATGTATTTGCATTATCACAATTGTTTTTGGTTAGGCAAAAGTAAAAATAAGTACTCTTCTCTTTCTTGCCAAAAATATACAACTTCAAAAAATTATGGAAATATATGCAAATTTACATGCCAATATTTGCATGTTATAAAAGTTTTGGGTATTTTTCATAAATAAATGGTAAAATATAGATTAAGTCAATATTAACAAGTAAAAGTCAAACCAAACACACCTATAACAAAGATAAGAAAGAAAAACATACCTTTTAATTCCCTATCATTATCATTATTGAGCTGGTCCAAGACCCGCAAATGGAATTCTACGTACACTTTCTTCTTTGGAGGAAGGTCTTGCACTCGTAAGAAAACGGACAGCCACTTTTCCTTCTTAGCCTCAGCGCCTTTGGGATACACCAATAACTTCCTACCCACGGTAATTACAGTTAAACATAATTAGATTTTAGCTAATTTAGTTCACAGACAGGAGCAACAAAAGTAAATAATTTTAAAAAGGTAAAAGGCCAGTAATCAATTTCGTTTTCGCAAATTTTTTGTTATGGGAATGTACCAATTACACCCTCCGACGGCAAATGCGTCGGAGTAGCGAGGGTTCTTGTCCAATTTGGAGAAGTGTTGGATCTGCCATGGGAATGTGTTGTGAGACGGATTTCTGATCAAGGTAAAAGACTCCCCTATCCCGGTAGGTTGGATGATTAAAACCTCCGCGCCGAATGTGCAAGAGTCCTTCAAAAGGTATCCATTTGAAGGATCTTTGAACTTTTTCAGGGAGATTAACTGAGGAAACCCCCATTGGATCTTCGAGCCATGGAAGCTGGTCATTGTCCCATCAGCATCTACACAGATTTCCATAAATTGATATAACTCTGTCGTATGTTCTAAATTATGACAACATAATTGGAATTGTTACTTTATAAGCACTTATTATGAATTATGCGGTTATCAACCTTGAATGGTCAAGTACTCGTTTCGTAACTTGTCACGCACAAAAAGCTTGTAGTTGACGTGAACCTTCCAATTATAAGGAAAATTATTTGTCTCCTCAATGGACAAATAGAGGGAAATATATCCCGACCCATTATTGCCCTTGTTTCCACTTGGATAAAGTGATAGGCTCCTGAAATGAAAAATCAAATGCTTAATTAGCCGTTAATTGATTAAGCATTAAAGTTGTGGTTTCAAAAGATACGAGGATGAAAATATGTTGGGAAGGGGAAAAAGAAAAGGAAATAAAAACTTGCCATTTGTAGCCCCCAACTTCAAATACACCGGAATCATACTTGTCCAAACTTGATAATATGGTAAATGATTCAATCTTCAATGAATAATGAGCTGGTGGAAGAGCTCTCTTGTACTTGACAGGTTCTGCCAAAAACAAAAAAAAACCATTCAAACACAATGGATTATTTTGGGAGACAAAAAATTATTAACTGACTTTGTCCCAAATGTGCAGCAAATGGCCCTTCCACTTTAGGTTTTTCAAACTTTGAAGGCTAAATATCGGAGTGTAACAAGATGTGACACGGCAAATTTTGTACTCAAATTATAAAGTCAATGTGGCATGATAACCTTGGGCTGTGCCACATCTATCATCTTATGAGTAGAGTCTTCTTTAATAAACATGCACAAAGCGGTTTATCACTTATGCGCATAAGTGTGTACTAATTGAGCCAAAGATTTGGATCTTGTGCTTTAAAAATGTAAAAAGAAGAAAGCTAAAAAAAACGAGATAACTGTTCCATATGTATGAAAATATAGAGGAAAAGCCATATATGGCTCTGAAGTTAAGCGCTCAAATTAATCCTATGGACAAATCCACCTTAAAATACAATCAGGATTCAATTTGATGAGGCAGTTTAATCTTTGAGCACTTTTGAAAATGAGATCCGTATTTATGTAGTACAAATACATATATGTTGAGTATTTATGTCACAGATTCCAAATCACTAAAAAGGCCTCGTTTGGTGCTAAGACAAGAAATTCTCAAATTAATTCCAATTCCAAGGAATCTCACTCTTTCCTTTTCAATTGTTTGGATTGTAAAAAATTTTAGTCACAACGAGAGAATGCTTCTCATTGTTAATGGCAAATGTCAACTGGGACAAGAAAGCTTGACAATAGACAACCAAGGACTAGCGGTAGAGTTTGGCTACTAGCAAAAGTCCCATGATCGAAGATGTCGACCAGTAGCAGAGTCTAGCTACCAATGACCTTTGTTGGTGACTAGTAGTGGAGGCCGATGACCGTAGCTGTAGATGGGGTCATGGCAGTGGGTGTCAATGGTGGAATTGAGTTTTTGATATCTTCATGCTTATATTGGAATGAACTATCATGAATTATAAAAAAAGTTTTGTGCCTAGCAAGGTAAGTTTTTTCTTAATGCTCTTGGATAATCATGGATGCAGAAACATTTCATCTGAACCATTTTATTTTCTGGCACCACAACCAAATGAAACTTGAAAAATATTAAAAGCAATAGACACGAAATATTAAGAATAACAACAAAGACTTAGGTTTAGTAAAATGAAAATAGAGCACAATGACAAGAAATAAAGTTAAGTACCAGGCATGTCTCTTTGCTTGCTCTTAGCACTTCGTTGCTTCCACTTTTGCGCTTTTGCTCACTCTCTCTCTCTCTCTCGCAATTTGGTCGTAGAATTTGCTCATCAACCCGAGCCACGATGGTGTGTTTATGTAGGGTCTCACAATAGAACGATGGTATCGTTTGTTTAGTCTCTCATAGATCTACCTACTCTTGTTTTGGAAGTATTTGAACAAGTTGGAAAGATACCCTCCCAACGAATTATAGTTATTGGTCGATAACACGGTATATTGGAAGATGTGCATTGGGTCGGTACATAGAAAAGAGGACCCGCGGGGTCGTTCAAAGTTGGATGCGAAATACCAACTTTCTTCTTATAAAATAATGCTAAAAGAGAAGTTTCCCAACCTTTTTTCATAAATAAATGCTGAAAGAGAGACTTCCCCAACTCTTCTTCCAATAAAAAAAATGATAAAATTGCACTGCCCAAAGCGCGGTGTCATTTCTTGGGGCTCTTCCCATGTCTTCTTTCAGAGTCTTAGGAGTTCCACAGCAATCCAAGGAAATAATAAACCACATCACATGAACACCCCCCCTCTCTCTCGGATACAAAATCCCAACTCTTTTTCTAAGATAAAATGCTAAAAGAGAAGTTTCATCTCTCTTTCTCTCTTTCACACATACAGGATACAAAATACCAACTTTTCTAAAAGGAAAAAAAAAAAGCTAAAAAAGAAGTTTCCTTTGACATCTCTCTCCCGTTGAGCACATTCAAGAATCCCCTTCTTCAAGAGTAATGTAATTGTGATCCCCTAGAACATCATCAGTTTATCGGACAAGTGGGCGGCCGGATTATTATATATCACTTTCCCACTTCTTGATTTAATTATTTGGCTCATCAAATCCTCACGTGGGTGAATGTTATGAAAAAGACATAGCGCGGTGGATCCATTTTTTTTAAACAATAGATTATCCGGGTTCAGACCTAAGTTCAAGTCTAAGTCATTAATTATCATAAAAAGGACCGTCCGAAAAAGAGAAGAAGAGGAGAAAACCTAGATTGGATCAAACCTCTCCTCCTGTCGTGACAAGAGTCAAAAAGAGGCAAGAGAGAACAATTTTTTAAGACGGTCACTAAATCCATGACCATGATACAGTGCATGTGTATCTTCTTTTTCTTTCAACATTGGTCTTCTGCAACTTTTGTCGGGATCTGCTAAATTTTCAATTTCTTGATACAGCTTTTTCCGGTGAAATTATCGGTTTGCCTTCTGCAGGAACTCTCATTAAAAGAAGGATGGGAAGTGCTCCGTAATTACGTTGCCGTGTTGCTATGGCAATAATGTGGAGAAGCTTGAAATTTAATTCTATAATAGCCGAGCTGTGGTGTAAGGGTTTTTGCCACGTCTTGTTTACATTTGTATAATGTTTGTTACAAGTAAGTGTCGACTCCATCCACTGGTGCTCATCTACATTTGAAGATTAAGGAGAAATCTTAGTGCAATTGAGCTTTTTACCTTTCTTATTAGATTGTATTTTATTTGACTTTTTTGGATATGAAATATATTTGTTGAGATTTTACTTGCCTGTTGCAGGCTTAAGAGGGAGAAATACGTCACAGTACCGGTTTTTGAAGAGTTTACAAGCTTTAACCCTGGTTTAGGAAACTTTTCGTGTATCTTAGTTTCTTCTTATGAAGTACAAGTTTTGACATTGTAAGAGTACCGATTTTTTTTTCTCTTAAGACATATCAATAATTGTTCCAACTGACCCTTACCAAAAAAAAAAAAATTGTTTCAACTGATTATATTTATTGATATAACAAACTAACGATTTGGCTATAGTATGAATTCATCTTGAAGATTGATGTTGGTTGTAGGACTTGATTGACATTTGATTAATATGTGTTGTGAAAAGATAAGCAATCGAACAATAAAATAACAAAATAAAGAAATAAACCAGACATTAGATTTACGTAGTTTAGTCATAGTGACCTATGTTCATGGGAGAGCAGCAAGAAATTTCATTATAGATCAAGCATAAAACGGATATTACACACTCGAGTCACTTATTCATTGTTTTCCAAGCTCCAATTACACCCAGTATTTCAAACAGTATTTAGTCCCACCAATTCTTGTGAAATAATCTCTTAATCTTATAAAGGAATTGACAAATGTTACCACAAGATTTCATAATTGCAAACACTAAGCTTTTTTGGATGTAATCGCATGAACAAAATCAATGCCAAGTAGTCGTGTGAAAATGGCACTTCAAGACCTTTTGCACATCAACCACAACACTTCAAGCACTCACAAAAGTAAGGCTACTCAAGTCTTTGACAATGGCATAGTCTAACCAAAAGAGGTGAACATACAATATAACATCTATGGTACGTACGTACAGTAGCCAACTTCAACTTGGAATAGGAAACTCAGATAATTCAGTCAACAAGTCAATAACTAGGCTTTCCTATTTTGAGTTGATTTCTTCACTTGGACTTTCCGCTTTTGCTGATGCCAACATCAATACGGAAACATATTTTTGTGTATTTCAAACAAACTTCAAAACATATATAATTTCCTTATTTTATTTGGGTTGAGTTTCCATTCATGGACATAAACATGAGACATATTATAATAATCTCCACTTTGACTCGACGTTTGAGCCAAGTCATAATCGCTTCAAAATTCTAACTCTTTCGCTACTCTCCCATAACACTCAATAGGCTCAATTGCCACTGATATTTTCCAAGTTCAAGCTCACCTAAACTTTGCCATAACCAAGGACCTCATCAAAACACCAACTCACCAACTCGGCATGCACCTTTAACTACTTCGTAAGGATTTCCCAACCCAATCTCCTTAATTGCATATCAAGCAAAATCATTATTGCATTCATATTAGCAATTACGACAATTGTTAGCTTCGCAGGCTTCATTTTGCTACAAGCACCATCTGTGTCAATTACTTTGCTAGTACTCACTGTTGTGACCTATTTTTTTCGTCTCGAGGGGAAAAGAAATATATACATAGGTTTAGGGGTATTGTCTAGGGGTGGGTCCAGGACCCTCATTAGACATAAGCTCTCCCAAGCCCATACCTTGCGTAACATTAGGCATTTATAAAAATCTTTTAATGATGAGTCGCCACTAGCCTATTGTGATTAGCTAGAAACCAAGCAAGGCATAGGAGTATGCCTCACTTTCTACACAACTAAAGAATCTAGGGTCGGTGACTTGATTACACTAATTAATCAATTAGTGTCCTTTCGGTATCTAATCTTGTTAATTTCAAAAGGACTTTTGTTAGGTAGTTTGGATTGATTTTAGAATTATTCACTAATATGTGAGATGATCATGCGGGTGTGCAATCATCAAAATAACAATCAGCAAAATGAGGAAATATTAAATAAATTGCAAGAGAAAATATGCACCTAGCATCATTAAGAGATAAACAAATGACAATCCTAATTATACTAAGGGGAAACCATAATCATTGTATCATAAGTGTGCAATCAAGGGTAATTGTATTTGAGGATAATTAAAACGCTAAAGTGAAGTCATGATGGCTTGTTCAATTTTAAGCACAATCTTAAGCCGATTATTTTCCCACACCCTTTTAAGAGAAAATTGTCTAAGAATTATTTTAAAGCTTTTTAGGGAACTCTAAAACAAACTTGGAATTTTTGGGATTTTTGAAAATTTTTTTTGAAATTTCTAATATTTTAATATTTTCGAATGTTTTGTTTAAACAAATATTTTTTTCTCGAAAATTTTTATAAATTTTCAGGTTTCTAAATTTTCCATGAATTTTCTGAAATTTCAAATTTTTAATGAATTTTTAATATTTTTATTTTCTGAATTTTATATATTTTTATATTTTTTTTAATATATGAAAAACAATTCGGACCGGGTCAAAAGATCCGGACCTACTAAGTTGACCTAGACCCTATTGGTCCTTATCAGTTAAAAACCGACCCCGAAAGCCCACTCGAAAAGTGAAAAAAAAACAAAAAGGCGCACACAGATTTTTAAAAAAAAGAAAGGGACAACTCTCAGCCCATGATGGATTCAGCCCAATAACCAACCTAAAATCCCAGCCCATTTTCTATTTCTATTTTTTGTTTGTTTTTTCTTTTTATTCTTTTTTTTTTCATCTTTTTTGTGCGTTTCTCTTTTTCCTTATTTTCTTTTAATCTTATTTTTTTTTTGGTCTTCTTCTTCTGGTCTTCTTCCCCACGTTCTCTCATGCATGCCCGACGTCTTCATGCACGAGGACCTCCAAGCCCGAAGCTCACCGGCTCTCTCACCGAAGCTCGCTCGTTTTCTGATGAGCAACCACTGGTGTTGGGGCTGCCACCAGGCAACCACCGCTCACCGGACATCCCCTTCGACTGGCATCGGCTATCGCCGGCGACTTACCCGGTGACCGCAAAGCTATTTTCTGGCGCAAAGGAAACTCCCATCGACTCGACAATGAACAACGATTCCACGCAAACCATACGAAAATATAACATGATTCAAACGAATATAGGTGCATACACGTATAGATCCCGAGCTAGAACGTGAGCAAGCTTCATTTTTCTCTAAGGCATTTTATCGAACACTTGGTATGCACTACTGAAACGGGGAATTTTGGAGGCGATGGGGACTCGAATTTCGGAGCTAGAACGTGAACAGGCGGACGCGCCTCCAGCAACGGCGAACCACTCTCTCAAGTTCGCCTTCTCCTTCTGGTTCGCTTTCTCACCCTCGGACTCTCTCCATCTCTCTTGGTCCCTCTCTTCTCTGATTTTCTCTCTCGAGCAGCTTCTCTCCTCTTAATGGCCACTGATCGGTGCTCATGGCTTGGCCTAGCCCTCCACCTGCGAATCGCGTTGGAGCTATCCAAAGATCTTCTGCAGTCTGACCTACACCTCCTCTGTCGTTCTTCCCCCTTTTTGTTTTCCAAAATCCAGAACACGCGAAGAGGGAAAGAAGAAAGAAGGGCGCGGGCTGGGCCGAGAAGGGAAAAAGAGAAACGGCCGAACCCACATGGGGAAGGGAAACAAGAAAAGAAAGAGGCCACGCAGGCCTAGCCCTAGCCTGGACCCACTAGCTTTTATTAATTAATTAATTAATTTTTAATTTTTCATATTTTAAAACTAGCAATGCAAGTGCTCCTAATGTCTATATGCGATGCAATTTTGATGAATTTTTTTTTAAAGGGGTTAGAAATTAATCTCTAATTTTTCAATACGATTAATAAACAATTAAACGAACCACCCAAAATTTATGTGTCAACAGCTGCCCTTTTTTGAATGGCAGCTCAAAGAGATTTATTTCAAAAACAAGAGACATCTAAATTGTCACGCCCCAACTCTTGAGCACGCGGCAACCCATGTTCTCTCGCGATCATTTAGATGCGACGTTCCAGGACGTGTCGCCAACCATAATTTTTATCTTGTAATTATGCACATGCGGAAGCGAATCACAAACCCCCAGTCAATTACAAAAGCAGGGATAGCAAGAAAACCCAACAAGAACACATTCAAAAGTACTGCTTTATTTATCTACTAATTAACCCTATGAAGTTTACAAGTACAAGCCCTTACCACTGGCATCTTCCTAACGAGCTAATGAAACCGACAAGCCAGGGTTAATCTACTTCCTTCAAAGACTGCCATGAACCATAACATCCGTTGATTCTCCATCCTATGGACCTGAAAATGGTTAACCACGGCGGGTTGAGATAAACTCAGCAAGTTAAAGTCCTAAGCCCTAGTTAGGAACTTCGCTCGCCTCGGGAGTTTAACATACAACTTAATCCATCAAATCAAGCAACATCACCTCAGAAAAAATGACAACAGAAGACAGTTTAATAAACAGGTGCAATCATAGGCGACCCTACCTGGTCTTGGCACACGCAACCTACAGAACTGTCATTTAAATCATCACGACATTAAGAGCATGCGAATAATCAGAGCATCTCACATAACTTTCTCATGTTTCACACTCACACATGTTCCGATTATTACGACCCCTCCTCCTAGGCCACGGCACAACCTTATGGTTGGCGGTTCCTAACTAAACCAGTTTCGTCCTCTTTACCTCGAGGCACGGCGACGTCAAGGGCTCACTCCCAAGACGGCATTCCCGAAGGAGCATAGGACTCGCCCACTATCGTAGCCCCGCAACTGACAGAGGCCCGGGACCCGCCCCTATATCGCAGTCCCACAAAGTTAACCCCTCCCTGTCAGGCATCCGACCGAAGTCAAGTGACCCATTGGCCACGGCACAACCCCATAAGGATTGGCAGTCTTTCGGCAACGCCGGGTTCCCTCTCTTAATGTGATCATGCAACACATCATCAATCAATCCATTTATATCTTTGCTCTGTCGTGAATGCAATATCGCTCATGCTCATGCGACATGCCATTTCAGATAACCCACGCAATATGTCATGCGGTATCACTAGATAATTCCAAAATTCCAAATTCAACCAATCAACAATCACGTACATTCCCTAATTCTCGGGAATAACTCAATAAGTCAAACACTTTCACTTCCACTCGGTCTTCGATCATGCGTTTCATCATTATTCACACATATATTAACAATCAGTACTTCAAGAAAGCATAACAACCAAGAACACATCAATTTGAAACCAAAATTTGTTTCTGTATGAACAGTGCCGTGAACAGTAACGTGAACAGTAATTATGAACAGTAACTAATCCGAAATTAATAAAATAATATTAAACTTAACCATGGTTACTAAATTTAACCTAACTAGGGTTAATTAACTCAATCATGATTAATAATTAACCATAATTACTTTATAAACTAACCTTAGTTACTTTAATTAATTAATCTAGGTTACTTTAACACTAATAATGTCAATTAACTAATCCTCATTAGTCTTAATTAACCAACATAATCAACCAATCAACTTTAATTAATCACAAACATACAAATACACTAATTAACCCCTAAACAAGGATTATGAAATTAATTTACTTGGATCGGAAATCCGACGACACCAGCGCATAGAGGGGGACGAGGGCTACGAGGGGTAAGCTTGGGGACGACAGCGGATAACAAACGGTGGCCGAAATGGGCCAAAACAGCCCCCGGATTACTGTTCACGCGGAAGAGAGCTATTGGGCGGAAACGGCCGAAATGAGTGGCTAACGGCGACCAGGGGTGGCCGGCGGTGTGCAGCTGGCTCCTTGACTTCCGTGGCTACACTTTGGATGGTGGTGGTGGCTCCGGTGACGACGACAAGGTCAGATTCCAGCGGGAAAACAGAAAATACGGCAAGAAATAGAAGAGAAAGGAAGAGAAAAGAGAGAGCAAAAAGGGGGTGGCGGTCCGGTGATGGTTGGGTGACTTCTCGACGATGGCAAGGCAGCAAGGATGGCAGCTAATGGTGGCTGGTTTAGGGGAAACACAGCAGCACAACTGCTGTTTTTAGAGGAAAACCATAAAAGAACAAAAGAGAAAGAGAGAAAGAAGGAAATGTGGGAGAGTGAGGAGGAAGAAAAAGCAACGTGGGGAAGGGGCTGCTGAAACTTGAAGAGAGAGAGAGAGAGAGAGAGAAAGCAAGAAGCCAAGCAAGAGACCAAGTCAAACTTCCCTTCATCAACTTGCCCCAAAAATCTCATTTCCTTGACTTTTCTTCCCTTTTGTCCTCCAAGAATAAATGCATATTCTAGAAAGGGAAATTTGGTAATTCCTCAAAGTATAGTATACCTTACTATACGCGTACACGGACCAAAAATTTATACGAGCTAGAAAAAAATCAGTTCGGGCTCAAATCGAAGGGAAACGGGCTAGAAAAGGCTAACGGGCTCAAAGGCTTGAAGTTGGACTTCCTTGGGCCCACTTGGTTAGCTTGGGCCCGCGTGGCTGACTCCTCATAGGCACAAGGCCCATTGGGCCTCCAATCGGTCTAATTCCTCTTGGTTCCAATTTTTCGACCCGTTGAATCCTTTTTCCAATAATTCCCGGGTTCACTGAAATTCAGGATGTTACATAAATTTTGTTCGCAGACAATGACGATCGGGGGAAGACGATGATGATCGGGGGCTGCTAATGAGAAAAGGGTATGAGGGGGACAACCTTACTTTGTAAGAAAATGGCCTTTGACCGATATGGGAAAGTCTTATTGTGTAGTAACTAGTACTAGTTGGAAGAGAGGTCTCACCAAGTAAAAATGGGTTTCGACCGGATATGATAGTCTTACTGTGTAGAAACGGGTTTTGATTAGGGAGGATGTCTCACTGTGTAAAAATGGGTTTTGACCAAGAATGAGGTATTACCGTATAAAAACGGGGTTCAACCAGATATGATAATCTCACCGTGTAAAAACGGGTTTTGATCAGGAAGGATGTCTTACCGTATAAAAACGGGTTTCGACTAGGAATAAGGTCTTACCGTATTAAAACGGGGTTCCACCAGATATGATAGTCTCATCGTGTAAAAATGGGTTTCGACCTGATATGATAAGCGTGATTTAAGGATGAACCCACAAACCATGTGATTTAAGAAAAACCACAAAACCCGTAGTTTAAGAATAGACCCGCCAACCATATGATTAAAGGATAGACTCACAAACCATGTAGTTTAGGATAGACCACCAATCTCGTAGTTTAAGGGTAGACCACTAACTGTGTGGTTTAAGGATAAACCCACGAACTATGTAGTTTTGGATAGACCACCAACCATGTGCTTTAAGGATAGATCCATTAGTCATGTGGTTTAGGATAGACAACAAACCCTATGGTTTAAGGATAGACCCACTAATCATGTGATTTAAGAATAGATCCATGAACTGTGTGGTTCAGGATATACCACAAACCCCGTGGTTTAAGGGTGGACCACCAATGGTGTGGTTTAAGGATAGATTCACGAACTGTATGATTTTAGATAGACCACCAACCCCATGGTTTAAAGGTAAAGCACCAACTGTGTGGTTTAAGGTTGGACCTACGAACCCTGTATAGTTTTGGATAGACCACCAATCCTATAGTTTAAGGGTAAACTACTAACCGTATGGTTTAAGGATAGACCCACAAATCGTGTGGTTTCAGATAGACCACCAATCCTATGATTTAAGGGTAGATCATCGATCGTGTGGTTTAAGGATAGACCCACAAAGCCGTGTGGTTTTGGATAGACCACCAATATCATGGTTTAAGGGTAGACTATCGATCGTATGGTTTAAGGATAGACCCACAAATCATGTGGTTTTGGATAGACCACCAACCTCATAGTTTAAGGGTAGACCACCAATCGTGTGGTTTAAGAATAGACTCACGAAGCGTGTGGTTTCGGATATACCACCAATCGTGCGGTTTAAAGATTGACCCACGAACCTTGTGGTTTCGGATAGACCACCAACCCTATAGTTTAATAGTAGACCACCAATCGTGTGGATTAATGATAGACCCACAAACCGTGTGGTTTCAAATAGACCACCAATCTCGTGGTTTAAGGGTAGACCACCAACTGTGTAGTTTAAGGATAGACTCATGAATCGTGTGGTTTAAGATAGACCACCAACCCCATGATTTAAGGGTAGACCATCAACCGTGTAGTTTAAAGATAGACCCACGAATCTTTTTGAGAATACATGATTTCACTAGGGGAACTAGACAACATCAACTCGAAAGAAGTGTCATTAGAGATAATCCAGAAAAATATCGAAGATGAGAAAGTAGTGATTGCATGAGCAAATCGAGCCAATTCAATTATTTGGTAAATACATGATATTACTTAGTATTGTAAAATTGTCATAGAGTTTGGAAGATATTATCAATTCTCAAATTCCTTTAGAAGAAAAGTCCATAATAAAGTGATCCTGATTTATGAGAATGATTCATTAAACATGACAAGCAAGGGCTTTTAGTAAAAAATGGCTTCTCACATTTTCTCGAGAAAATAGCTATTTGATCCCATCCCTTAATGTGGGAAGCATAGTTGATTACTGGGGGTATTTCACATAACTTATGTTAAAGGTTTTGTGAATCGTTCGCAGTAAGTACATATTGACCAATCTAAAATGTCTTTTAGAAGGGCCATGATGTGATTTGGTCAAGGTTTCGACAATGGATAAACGTCATTGGCTATGTAGTGAAATAGTCATTGATCAACATCTTCGCCAGGTTTACAAGTCAGGAAACCTTACGAGGTAAGACAACTTTGCCCTCTCTTCCTCAAGTGGTAGTTTCTTTGAGGAGTCCTTACTTTCACTCGAGTCATTCCAATCCGAAAAGACTTCGGAAATGGGCTGTAATGTTGGCTTAGTTATAGGCTCAAAAGGCTTAGAATTTTCTTTAAAGAGGGGTTTGAGAATTGGTAATCATCATGGTATCATTACCATTTCATTCAATTTTTTTGAAGGCACTTGACTTTGGAAATCTAACTTTGTCTCGAAAGTCCCTTGGCTAATAATCTTTATGAGAGCTTTGCTTTTTTATCTAATGGCTTTTGCATTTGCAATGATTTTTTCAATGCAAGTATTTTGACTTTGACAAATTTTCTTTTACAAGTAAGTTTTTTTTTTCGATGCGACTTTCCTCGCTCCTCTTTTCATTCATTTTTTTTAAACGGGCATTGGCTTTGCTTTTACCAGGCGCACTGCTTTTTTATGCCCCCTAATTTTCATTGAAATTTTTTTTTGAGCTCCTAGAACTTTCAGGACACTTTGCACATCTTCATATAAATGCCAATTGCCTTGATAAATCATATGCCTTGTGTCACGCCCCAAACCCCGAGCACGCGACAATCCTTTACCATGGTTAATTGAAAGCGACGTCTCAAGACTCATCGACGACCATTAATTTTAATCTTTCATTATGCACAAGCGAAAGACAAACCATCCCCAGTCTAACAAATAATCAAATAATCAAACAATGATAGAAGTATGAACGGCAAAAACAACATCAACTACTTATTTATACATTTTACTGGATTAACCAACGGATTATCGTTTCTGATTTACAAGCCTAACAAAAGGGGCTGATCCATCCTCTAAGTCAAACAAAAAAGAAACTAGGCTAGGCTAATCTAGTTATACAAAATGAACCCTTAGGTTCAGTACCATCATCACTCGGACCCATCGGACTCAGGCTCCGTCGGGTCGTAGTCGGAGGTGTTCGGGTTGATTACTTGTTGAGTGGGGGTAGGATTCTCCACTTCACCGTTAGGAGGGTTCAGCTCCATGAGATCCTAGTCGATGTCCTTGGGGTGCTTACCAGGCAGCTCATCAAAACCTCATAGAGGGCTGATCAGCATATCGTCCTCCAGGATGTACCACACCAGGAACAGATGGGGTATCCATTGCTCCGGTCCCCATCTACCCAAATGGTGAAGACGTACTTCTCATACAAGTGCACTCGACCTGGGAACCAGTGGCGCATCACGATGGTCTCCTAGTCTTTTGAGATCCCAAATCACATTGGCGGGTGCACAATTTTAAGGGCTTGAAAGTGGTTATACAATAACCAGTAAGATAAAATCTCAGCAAATTCTCTCCCTAAGCCCTGGTTAGTACGCCAACTCAACCCGAGGTATCTCTCTATAAACCACCCCTCACACAACCTAACAACAAACAACTAGCAAACATCAGATCAAACAATAGATAGGGGCAATCGACAACTATATAGTCAGTTCGCATGCAACCTTACTCGGTATGCCATACTCTGCACATTAAACCTTATATAATGCAAGCAAGGCACATAGATATTAGATGATATAATTCATTAATCACATGTGAGTCACGTCACGAGCGATCTCATCTAGCCATTACCACACCCTGCATGACTATCAATTCGTGCGTGCGTGCCATAAATAATGTGATCATCATGACATTAAGAGTATGTAAATAATCAAAATATTGCACACAGCTTTCTCATGTCTCACATCTATACATGCTCCGATTATTACGACCCCTTCCCCTTGGGCCATGGTACAACCTTATGGTTGACGGTTAGTGGCCAAGCCAGCTTTACCCTCTTTACCTCGAGGCATGACGACGTCAAGAGCTCACTCCTAAGATGGCATTCCCAAAGGAGCATAGAACTTGCCCACTACCGCAGCCCCACAACTAACAAAGGCTCGGGACCTGCCCATTATCGCAACCCAATAAGTAACCCCTCCCTGTTAGGCATCCGATCAAAGTCAAGCGTCCAAATGGCCACGACACAACCCCATAAGGATTGGTGGTCTTCCGACAATGTTAGGTTCTCAATTTAATGTGATCATACAACACATCATCAAGCAATTCATTTATATTTTTGCTCTATCGTGAATGCAACATTGTTCATGCTCATGTGACATGCCATTGTAGATAACCCACGCATAATGTTTTGCAATATCAATTGACAATTCCAAAATTCAATTCCAACCGGCATTTGATCATGCATTTCATCATTATTCACGGATATAATTAACAATCGGCACTTCAATAAATCACAACAATCAAGAACACATCAAATTAAGATTAAAATTAGCTTCCATATGAACAGTGCCATGAACAGTAAATTTCAGAATTCAATTTTTAATAAATTAAACTTATAAATTAAACAAAACATTAATTAAATTAATTAATCAATCAATCAAGACAAATCATGTTTAATTAAACACATAAAACACAATTAAGCGCAAATAAGAACAATTAAGCAAGATTAAGCTAAGCTAATCTTAACCATCTATCTAACCACCAATCTTAAGACTAATACAACCTAATTAAACCCCTTAAACCAAGATTACCACTAACTAAACCAACCATGAGCAAGTTTAGACACTAATAAGGGATTAGGGGCTAAACTCATCCATTAAGGGAGTCGACGACATGGATGCGGCGGCGGCGACGAAGGTGACACTCGAGGACCTCTACTACGATGATCTAAGGCGATCCTAGGGTTGAAAACAATAGCAACAGACTCGAACTCCCTTTGCAAGTTTGAAAAACTGCATTGCTTGAAGGAGGAAGGGTTGACCGGAGCAAAAATGAGCTAACCGGAGTTCTGGCGAGTAGTTGGTCGGTGACCGGTGGCACTTGGGAGTTGAGGAGGAATGGCTAGTGGTTGGGATGGGTGGTGGATGGGTCGAAACCAAGGGAAAATGGCTGAAACAGGCGGATTGGTGCAAGGACAGGCGCTTAGGAAACAGCTGGCTTTTGGCCAGCCGGTGGGTTGGCTGGCGACTTTGACCGGCGAACAGCCGATGCAAGCCATATGGATTCTCTCTCCTGAGCACAGTGGTGGGTGGCACAGGTAGTGATCAGCATAGGAAGGCCATAAACAACTTGGTTTTTCGAAGTAAGGTCAGAAGGAAAAATAAAAGGAAGGAAGAGAAAACAAGAGAGAGAGGTGTTTGGTTTGCTTGGGCTGAAAGAGGGGGAGAGAAAGTGAAATGAGAGTTGAAGTCAAGGCCTCATCAAGGCCATTTTAGGCTTGGTTTAACTCCCAAGCAAGTGACATCATCTTCTCTCTCTTCTTTTGTCCTTTCTTCAATAATATCTAGGGACAAAATGGTTATTTCCACCTTGCACATTTCCCAATCTACCCTTGGGATGAAAATGAAGGGTGGGCCAAAGAAACGGGTTAGAAAATAAATAGGAACGGACCCGAGAATCGGTTGGGCTCGAAACGGCTTAAGGTTAGACAACGGGCTCAGAAGGGTAAATGGTCAGGTTGGTCCAATGGGCTCACTTACTTGTCTCAGGTCTATCATGATGGCTGTCCCACCTTGGGCGTGAGGCCCACACTTGTCTTGCTTGGCCCACGTTCTCATAGGCTCGTTTCCTCAATCCGTAAATCCCTTTTTCCAAAAACTCAGCTCAACTGACACTGTCAACTGTCGAAGAAGAATTGTCCAAAAATCCCTCCCTGACATTCCTAGAAATTCAAAGTCCAATATTGGATTCTCATGCGTTGTCAATTTCGCCTGAATGCCATTTTGGTACAACTCAGAATAACAAGCGGTTTCGAGGATTCACACGTAACCAACTCGTGCCAAATCATGTTCAAGACTTCTCGACATATGGACGTCCTTGACTACGTAAAATTGTGAAGGATGGATTCTTATTTCTAAGTACATGATTATCAATGATTGACATAGGGTCATTTGCGGACTCAATAACAGTAAACGGAATCACCTGTCGTCCCATTATGTTCTGCCTATGAATTGACTTCTATTCATCCTTGGAATTGGCTTGCATATCTACATGATCGTCCTTATGCAAGTTTCACAGTCGAGTTGTTTTCCCAGATTAAGTTCTTTAGTCGCATGAGTTCTGTCTTCATTAGCCTTTCCCCACAAGGTTAGTATCTTGGGAGTGATCAGTTTTGAGTGAGATCAATCAACAATACATTGACAAAATTTACTTTCATTCATCCTTCAAAAGGCTTGAATTTCAAGACGTCACACCTTGCCCTAGTGAGGGGAGATAATCACTATTTGAGCTTTAGAAATAAATGTTCAGGTTCAACTTGGCTAAGCAAAGAGCATAAGTGTTTAGGTAGAGAAGTGAATGCTCTTCTTCATTTTGGGATACTTCGAGCTTCCATACAAACTCACCTGAAGTTACTACCAAAGATTGATGCAAGTGAGAGCAAAGCAGTCTTTCTCATTCTTCCCGCCATATGATGTCAACTAAAACCTCCAAATTTGCCCTATTGTGGGGTGGTTCTTGACAGGGGTATTTTGTAAAAAATTCTCTGTGTTTAAAGGCTCAAATGGGCTAACTATTGTCACTTTGCGATGTGTAGGGTAACAGAAAGAAATGACTCTTTTCACTTTGATCCATGTATCACATGCGAATGAATCCCTCATCCTTAAATGATGCAGCTTTTCTTTTTTTGCTCGACTCTCAAAATATTTAAAGGACGTGTGTGGAGATGGGTTGCCTTTCCTCATCCTAAGTGTTTCTTACTTGGCACGATTAACATCCCAATTTCAATTGGTCAAAATCATCTAAGTAGATTGATCTCCATGGGGAATTTTGATTCAAAATGAGTGATTCACCAAGCGGATATACAATTTTGAGATAAAAAAGATGTTGAAAGACTTTGTGGAAATTTTTTTTCAATTTCCATTTTTTTTATGTTTGTTTTCCAAGAAAACGCCAAAGATTTTCTTTTTTTTTAGATGAAAATTATCCATTCATTTTCCTTCTAATTTTGAGAAGAAGGGTACTTACTTGCTACGAGGTGACACGTCAACCCTATAAATAATAGAAAAGAATGTGTTAGTGTAAGAACCTTGATAGAATTAAAGATCAGAAACGATACATCATTACCCCTCACTAGCATTTATCCTTTGAGTGCTAGCATCACCCTTTTGGATATTTGGTAACTCCAAATTTTCACTTGCATTTATCTTTACATGTTCAATGTTTCCCTTCACATCCTTTTGTTCTTCGGGCATCAACATTCCCTGTCAAGAATGACAACGAAGCGTGTTAGGAAAAGATTATCAGGGGTAAACAGGATTGATGCAAGAGTACCCTTCATTGACTTTCTTTTGTAACTTTTTTTTCGACATCTTCAAAAAGAAATATGCGCAAGAATGTACGCCTGATATGCATGAAACAAGTTATCTAAGTGACTAGGATTGTTTGAAAAAAATTGATTATGTGGCCCTGATTTTATTCATGGAAAGTATTTCTTTATTGCATACAATGTTCCACAATGTTTAAGTCTTTTCTTTTCAAAGAGGCATCTAATCAACAGGATGTTTCAAAAACTTAGAAGTGAATCATTAAATGTGTTTTTCAAATTTGCCTTTAAATGGGCCATTTCGACGTCATTGAATTCATAATCCTAAGTGAGTTTCAAAGATGAAAACAGAGGGGGACTCCCTGTTTGGACATTTGAGGGCATTGATCCTTAGATACTTTGCCCCATTTATCGCGTCAAAATGAACGACTGGAATTCAACATGCTTCTTTGATAGAAAGCATTGCTCCCAAAGTCAGTGTGTGCATTTCTTTCTTTTTTTGTACTAAATCCATTGACTCTCCTTCATCTTGCTTCGCGAGGGAGAATCACAATGCTTTGAGTGACTTGCCTCATCATCGTCTCATTGGCAAGAGGCATTGTCCTTTTGACGGACTCTCCTTCAACATTGGTTGCTTTATCACGCCAGCCTAGTGGACTGCCATTCATTGGTCAAATGCTCTCCACATTTAGTTAGATAACCTGATGTGACTAAAATGTGGATTGCTTTCGTAACAGCATCGGTAGTTCTGGGTAGACCCAAAAGAAGTGAATAGTCCCAAACTTTGCAATCTTCAGAGCAACAAAAGCAAACATGTCCTCCTTGTGCAAATTCTCTATCCATACAACTGTAACAAACGGTCCTAACGGTCTCTCATCTTGTGCTCTGGCAGATTAGTGGGTGGGATTTTTCGCCTCTCATTTTGGGTAATGTTTCAAAAGAGTGTTGGATTCATGATGAACAACATTCTTCCAAGTAGAGGAGAAACTAGGAGATTGCAAGTGAAAGACAACGTGGAAGTCTTGGAAGTCAACGTGCCTGAATCCTGAGTTGCTCCTAATCTAGGATCATCTCCTACACTTTGAAACTCTAGGAAAATATGTCTTCTAGGCTAATCGAGTTGAAACTCACAAATACTTGTATCTCCCTTGATGCGTTCCCATTGACAATCACGCATGTTGTGTTCATCTCAAATTCCAAGAGTCTATGTTTTTGTCCTTTAGAGAAAGTAATTGACAACCACAAATGACCCTTCATTTTACCTGATTAATGAAGAGAAAAAATAAATGAAAGAGTCAGTTATTGTATAAGAGATTCCCATTGGAACTATTACAACCTTACCATCTCAAAGTATCATTTTGCGGGTCAACCACGAAGGTGGTTAAGAGAATGGATGAAATCTTACACGAGTTCTTCTTGAAACTCATTTTTCGAAACATTTTAAAGTTAAAGTCATAAAAGCTTAATCCTGAAAGTTCGTCAGAAACACTTTCAAAAATTTTTTTTGCCCCATTTTTTTGCTTTTATGATGATTTTCATGAAATTGTATTTCATTACTTAAAAATGTGAGTTGCATGATTTTGAAAAGTGTCAGCTGGCCCTGCAATCAAAACCCAAAATGGAAAACATGATTCTTAACAAGAATGAAAACAATGATAAAATACAAGAAAATCTGATATAGATGAGTGTAAAAATAAATTACCATCCGAGTTTAAAAGTCCACTTATTTGTATGGTCAAGCAGATGTCAAAGAGTGAATGTCACTCGCATCCTGCAAGAAGGAAATAATGTCAGTATGTGAATGAGAAAATGATATTTCAATGATGTCAGCTCTTACAATGAAATCGAGATGACGGCACATGCCCCATGGTCCCTATTGCGGGATTTTGATATTTGCCAAGATTTTTATCATAAGAGGAGACATCATTAAAAGATTAATCCGTGGCTATCAATCGAATGTTAACTTTATTTCAAAAGTTTTATGTACATGATGTGGCATTGATTTTGGAAAATTGATCTTTCATTTTACTCTTGCAAGAATGAGGTGAGTCTCGTTTTAAGAAATTAGTAAACAATGTGATTTGAATTTCAATTTTGAAATGTGAACAAGAAAGAATTTTATTAAAAATGTAATTTCAACCATATGCCCCAAAATTTCTTGACTCGGAAGTATTTTACACGAAATGTAATTTTTATCCATAATTGGAAACTTAGACAACTATTTGTTTTGTAGGGCCAAAACAGGGCTGTTCAAAATCCTATTCAAGGTTTATTGTCAAGAGCAATTGTCAAAATTTTCAATTAAAAGCTTAAGTCACCCGGGGCATTCAATTGATTTCTGTGAACTTGAAAAATAAAAGTTTCAATCAAGAGCGAACAAGTGAAGAGAAAATATGCTTACAATGGGTGATGATTTTTTCTCCTTCTTTCTTTTTTTTTAGTTACATGGACATGCACATAAGACATGGCTTGATTTTTACTCTAAATGGCTTAGAAAAATGGAGTCATCAGATTACCGGACTGAGCCGACATGATCACGGCTTGGTAAAAGAACTGACCCATGTCGTGGGGTAGTAGACTGGGGTGGGAACTCTTGACATGAGAAGGAAATTTTGGAATTGAGATGGGTGACTTGTACTATATGGTTGTAGTCAGAGTGATATCCACCTCAATACCATCCTAAGTGATCTTGTGCGGTCCAGGTCTAGCGGTAGGTTGTGTGTGCTAAGATGTAGTGCAATGCAAAGGATACATGCACAACAATTTATAAGTAAACAGCAATTCCTCCATAAAAATAAACCATACATTCCTACACCACCCTACAAGACAAAAATGAGCAAATACTTCCCCTTATACCTCCCATTCTACAAAAACATTTAACACCTTTAATGTTAGGGGCCAACCTAAAATCCTCGCTGCCAAACAAAAATATTTTTGAACAATATTAATTTTGGCCTAAGTCCTCTAAAGTCTAAAACTAGGTCCCCAGTGGAGTCGCCAAGCTGTCATGACCTATTTTTTTTCGTCCCGAGGGGAAAAGAAATCTATACATAGGTTTAGGGGTATTGTCCAAGGGGTGCATCTAGGACCCTCATTAGACATAGGCTCTCCCAAGCCCATACCCCGTGTGATATTGGGTATTCATAAAAATCTTTTAATGAGGAGTCACCACTAGCCTATTGGATCAGCTAGAAATCAAGCAAGGTATGGAAATATGCTTCACTTTCTATGCAACCAGAGAATCTAGGGTCAAGGACTTGAATTACACTAATTAATTTTGTTAGGCAGTTTGGATTGATTTTAGAATTATCCACTAATATGTGAGGTGATCATGTGGATGCACAACCATCATAATAACAATTGGCAATATGAGGAAACATCAAATAAATTGCGAGAGAAAATAGACACCTAGCATCATTAAGAGATAAACAAATGACGGTTCTAATTATAATAAGGGGGAACCATAATCATCGTATCATAAGCGTGCAATTAAGGATAATTGTATTTGAGGATAATTAAAACTCTAAGGTGAAGTCGTGAGAGATTGTTCAATTTTAAGCACAATCTTAGGCCGATGATTTTCCTATACCCTTTTAAGAGAAAATTTTTCAACTCTAAAACAAACTTGGAATTTTTGGGATTTTTGAAATTATTTTTTTGAAATTTCTAATATTTTAATAATTTTGAATATTTTAAAAAAAATACTTTTTTCTCGAAAGTTTTTATAAATTTTCAGGTCTTTGAATTTTCCATGAATTTTCTGAAATTTCAAATTTTTAATGATTTTTTAATATTTTTTTATTTTTATACTTTTTTAATATAGGAAAAACAATTCGGACCTGGACAAAAGAGTTGGCCCTACTAAGCCGACCCATACCCTATTGGTCCTTGTCAATTAAAAATGGGCCGACCCTCAAAGCCCACTCGAAAAGAGAAAAAAAAAGGCCCACATAGATTTTTTTAAAAAAAAGAAAGGGACAACTCTCAGCCCACAACGATTTCAGCCCAATAACCAACCTAAAATCCCAGCCCATTTCTATTTCTATTTTTTTTTTCGTTTTTTTCTTTTTTTTTTCATCTTTTTTGTGCGTTTCTCTTTTTCCTTATTTTCTTTTAATCATTTTGTTTTTGTCTTCTTCTTCTTATTTTCTTCCCCATGTTCTCTCATGCATGCCCGACGTCTTCATGCACAAGGACCTCCAAGCCCGAAGCTCACCCGCTCTCTCACCGAAGCTTGCTCATTTTCCGATGAGCAACCACCGGTGCTGGGGCTGCCACCAGGCAACCATCGCTCACTGGACATCTCCTTTGACCAACGTCGGCTATTGCCGGCCACTTACCTGGCAGCCGTGAAGCTATTTTCCGGCACAAAGGAAACTCCCATCGGCTCGACAATGAACAACGATTCCACACAAACCATACAAAAATATAACATGATTCGAATGAATACAGGTGCATATATATATAGATCCCGAGCTAGAACGTGAGCAGGCTTCGTTTTTCTCTAAGGCATTTTATCGAACACTTGGCATGCACTATTGAAATGGGGAATTTCGGAGGCAATGGGGACTCGAATATGAACCTAACTCCCTAACATGCATAGTACATAGAAGCTTTCAGGGAGGATCGAGTCAAACCAAAACTCACGCGAGCTGGTCGGCACGAGCTTCAATCAATGCTTCCCGGAAATGGAGCGCCTGCAGTTCAGGGGAGTTTACCTCATTCGGAGGACGGGTCACGGCAGCAATGACAGGCGGACGGGCCTCCGGCGAAGGTGAACCACTCTCTCAAGCTCCCCTTCTCCTTCTTGTTCGCTTTCTCACCTTCGGACTCTCTCCATCTCTCTCGGTCCCTCTTTCCTCTGGTTTTCCCTCTCGAGTAGCTTCTCTCCTCTTAATGGCCACCGATTGGTGCACATGGCCTAGCCTGGCCCTCCATCCGCGAATTGCACTGGAAGAAAGAAGGGCGCAAGCTAGATTGAGGAGGGAAAGAAGAAAGAAGGGCGCAGGCTAGGCCGAGAAGGGAAAAAGAGAAACGGGCCAAGCCCGCGTAGGGAAGGGAAAGAAGAAAAGAAAGGGGTCGGGCAAGCCTAGCCCTAGCCCGGACCCACTAGCTTCTTTTTTTTGTTAATTAATTAATTTTTTTTTGATAAATTTTAAAACTAGTGATGCAAGTGCTCTTACTGTCTATATATGATGCAATTTTGACGAATCTTTTTTTGTTAAGGGGTTAGAAATTAATCCCTAATTTTTCAATGCAATTAATAAACAATTAAACGAACCGCCCAAAATTTAGGTGTCAACACTCACTATCTCAAGAGTTTTTGGTTGTAACTCCATCTCAAGCTGAACACCGTTTAGATCTGTATAAGCATTGCTAATAACACTCCTAGCCAGAGGTACTAAAGATTCGTCATATGTAACTTTTCTATTGATAACATGTGAATTTAATTCCATGCACCATAACTGATAGCGCTACTCACCTTGTGTATAGCCTAGAAATATGCACTTTCTTGCCCTTCTATCAAGCTTACCATCACTAACTCAAATATAATGGGCAACTAAATATTCTAAGAATAGAATAATAAGTAATTTTACCTAACTATACTTTTTTGGGAATCCGACATCTAATTGCACTCGATGGAGATTTATTCATTAGGTTGCTTGTCGTATTAAGTGCATCTACTAGAAATCTTCTAGCCTCTAGTAATGTTTTGTTTATCAATTCTGTAACATGTTATGGTTCGTTGACATAAGTGTGGTGTCTTACTATGGCTTCCTTTATGTAGAATTTGTTTAATAGCTTCGAGCAAAAGTCTATGCTACTGTCAATTCGCACCTGCTTAATCGTTTTACCAGTTTCCTTTTTGATCAAAGCTCTCAGCTGCATGATCATGACAACATCATCAAACTTGTGCTTAAGCACAAATACCCATGTTTTTATCGAGTAGTCATTAACAACCGTTAGCATAAATTTGACGCTCTTCCTTGAAGGAAACCATGACAACCTGCGAATATTAAGTGAATTAACTTTGCGATTTCTATTGTTTTTTTGACGATCATATTAAACTACACTTTGTGCTATCAATTTAAATCACAACACATACATACATTTAGTTTGTTAGCAAAATAATTATATAGCAAGTTTCTTTCACTTAAAACCTTTAGGCTTCTTTCGATAATGTACCCCAAATGCATATGCCACAATTCAAACTCTTAAACAGATGCATCTGATGTTTCTGCGGAGAAATCTGTCGTTGTCTCACATTGAAGTTCATACAGGCCACTATGCTTGATTCCTTTCATTATTGCTAAAGGAGCTCAAACAATTTTCAAAACTACATATTCTAAAATGTATTGATATCTAGCTGAATTCAAGGCACTCAAGGAAATTAAGTTCTTTTTCAACTCTGGATTGTGCCTTATTCTAGTCAATGTCCTCACGATACCATCATCAATTTTGATTCTAACATCGCCAATAGCCATAACATTGCACTTTGCATTGTTCCCCAGCTATACTTTATTACCATTCATGCACTGATAAATAGTACACTAGTTTCAATTTAATGTAGCATGAAAAGAACAACTAGAATTTATAATCCATCATCAAATGATGAATAATCAATGATAGACAAGACATAATCAGCACAATCCAGAATACTAACAGCTACTACTACAACATCATTTGCAGAATCAACTAAATTTCCTTACCTTTCTTGTTCTTCAGCTTAAGGCAATTTTTTCGAAAATGCCCCTTTTTGCCATAGCTCCAATAGACAGCAACACTAGTTCTAGATTGACTATGTCTAATTATGCTCTTGCTAATACGTATACTAGTTCTTTCACTATTTTCACCTGCTAAAGCAGTACATATAGGTTTGCCATATTCTCTTCTATGGATGTCCTCACTCAAAATTAAATTTCGAACCCTATCAAATGTCAAACCTATTGACCTAGAGGAATTACTAATAGCAGTAACAGTAGTGTTCCAACTACTAGGCAATTTGGATAACATAATCAAAGCACATACCTCATCTTCAAAGTCAATATCAACTAAGCTCAATTGATTAACAATCATATTGAATTCATTGATATGATTTGCAATTGATGTACCTTCGCTCATTTTCAAGTTAAGCAAACATCACATCAAATAGACCATGTTGATTGCAGATGACTTCTCGTACATATTCGACAGGACTTTCATCAGACCTGCTATGGTGTTCTTCTTCACAATGTTAGACATCATGTTACAAGCTAATGTCAGCCAAACAACGTCCATAGCTCATCTCTCCAATGATTTTTAGTCAGTTTTCTTCATTGTCTTTAGCTCCTTCGCAAAGGGTGCGTGTAGTTTTATCTGATAGAGATAATTTTCAATCTACATTTTCTAAAAACTAACATTCTTCTCATCAAATCTGTCAATTTTCACTTTTCCTTCTTTTGTAGCCGTCAATTCACTTCTACTAAGCCAAGTTTGGCTTGGATAGCAATAGTTGTGAAAAGGCAAGTGACTGAACAATAAAATAGACAAAATAAAGAAATAAATTGGATACTAGATTTACGTGATTTAGTTGTAGTGACCTAAGTCCACAGGGAGAGCAGCAATGAGTACCACTATAGATCAAGCATACAACCAAGATAACCCACTCAAGTCGCTCACTCAATGGTTCCCAAGCTCTAATTATACCCAATATCTCAAACAATATTTAGTCCCACAAATTCTTGTGAAATAATCTTTCAATCGTGCAAAGGAATTGACAAAACTTAACCCAAGATTTTATAGCTACAAACACTAATCTTTCTTGGATGTAATTGCACGAAGGAAATCAATGGCTAGCACTCGTGTGAAAACGGTACTTCAAGACCTTCTGCACATCAACCACTGCACTTCAAGCACTCACAAAAGTGCCGCTACTCAAGTCTCTGATAACGGCATCGTCAAACTAAAAGAGGGGAACATCTAGTATAATATCCATGGTGCGTACAGTAGCCAACTTCAACTCGGAATAAGAAACTTGGATAATTCGGTCAAAAAGTCAACAATTGAGATTTCCTATTTTTCATTGATTTCTTCGCTTGGAGTGTCCTCTTTTGCTAATGCTGACGTCAATACGGAAATAGATTTCTGTATATTTCAAGCAAACTTCAACATGGACATGATTGTCTTATTTTATTTGAGTTGGGTTTTCGTTCACGGACTCGTATTCAAGATATATTATAACAATATGTATATATATATTTTTATTCAAAGTATAACGTGGAAGCATGTCATGATTTCATATGAGTTAGGGCCTCACCTTATCACATTAGGGCCGGTCACTCTCGTCTCTAATGCACTGTACCAGTGGCTGTTGGGACACTCCCATAAAAGTAAGTAAATAGGTGAAGGATTTCGGATAAAGTTATTAGGGACGGGCAAGCTGTTCCCCCAGCTAATCCATAGGGATGGGCAACAGTTTCTATTACATTTCTTTAGGCACGACCACTTTAGCGGTCCCTAAAATCCCAGTGATGGGCTTCACAAAACTATCCCTACTTCTCATTGATGGCATGCCTATAGGCGTCAATAGGCAAGGCGATTCATATCATGGCCAATGGTCATTAGGGATTGGATTTTTCTGCTTATAGGGACGGTTTTACCCAATTTCTAATAGTGTGATCGTAATATGCAAGCCCTGTCTGGACGACCATCAGTAGAGGTTTTCACGAGACTTGTTTTTATAACGTGAAACTCCATCTTGAATAGATAAACCCAGTAAATATGATATCCCACAACTCTCATAAATCATATAACCTTACGAGTAGAAAACCAGATGGACAAATGTTCAGGTCACGGCTTAGTTTCCCTTCCTAGGATAAAAACGATGGGCAAATGTTCTCAGCCACATTTGTGGCCTTCTCCTGAGCAACTGTTATTGGAGGCCCCATTCTAGCCTTCTTAAATAGTCATGCTTCAACTCTCGAGCACGCGACAACCCCTACTCACTTGTGGTCAAATGAGTGCGATGTCTTAGGACATGTCGCTAACCGTTCCTTTTTTATCTTTTAACTATGCGCATGCGGAAACGAAACTTTAAACACTTGATAATCAAACAACAATGGGGATAGCCAAAATGACAAACATAACAAAAGCGACCTCGCCATTTTATTTAATTACCAGATTCACCTCGGGGGTACTTGATAGGTAAGTCCATTACTGGAAATAGCCAACAGTCAAATTGATTCACAGACAACCTCACCTCGCTACTGCACAAACTTTACACGATACGATTTACACATGCTAGACATAAGCAGATAAATATTTACATATTTAGAACACATTATATAACATCCCATCCACATAGTGGTCAGGCATGTTCCAATTATTATGACCCTTCGGGTCATGGCACAACCTGATCTGACCAAGCATCGTCTCGCTCCATTGGGCACGATATCGTTTGGATCTTTCGTGATAAACGACATTCCTATACAGAGCATCGGTCTGGCCTCTATCGCAACTGAGCATCAGGCATCCAATAAATTAGGCATCATCTCCCCAAACTCTCATTGGTTAACGGGTTCAATTAATGTGTTCACACAAGCATCTTAGATTATTAAATCATTTTAATTCTCAAGGCACTCATAGCATGATCTATATGGGACATGCATAAAATCCACTTAGAATGCAACTAGTATTTGAACTAATATCTATTTATCGTCCAATTGCAACAATCCAACAATCAATTATTCACATAAGTTAGATTTCATGGTAATTTATTATTATAAGAATAATTAACCAACACAAGGGAATTTATTATAATAAATTATTATTAAAATAATTAATCGTAATTAATTATTACAAACAATGATTTATTAATATTAAAATAATTAATCACAATTAATTATTTTTGAATTATATTTAACTATATAATTAGCACAACTTACGATTAAAATATAGTTAATTAATACTAAATAGGATTAACAAAATTAACCATCATCAACCTTAATTAATTACAACTAACCTCCTAATCCAGATTAGTCCCAAATTAATTGACCCCTAATCAAGATTAACACATTAATCAAGTGATCAGTGTGATGACTCACTAGTTCATTTCGGCAACGGCACGGCGTGACGGTTGTGGCGAGGGGAACATGTAGCTACCTCCGACGCATTGAGGTGAAACAGCATGGGAAATGGGTCTCGCTCGGGGTGGCTTGGCTAGGAGAAGCTGTGAGGAAGAGAGGGACATAGACGGCTTCGATGCGGCTGGGATGGTTCAGGGACAGTCCTACGATGGTGTCGAGGGTGGTGTTGGCGGCAGCTGTGCTCAGCGGTGGTAGCTGGCCGACAGTGGTAGCTGATTTGGCAAAACAGAGTGGAGAAATGGAGAGAGAAAAATGAGCGGCTGGGTAACTCGGGGCGGGCGCCGGTGGCTCACGGCGGCTAGGAGTGGGAAGCAGCTGGTAGCGGAGATGGTGCGGTGGCCGACCTGATTCAGTTCGTTGGAGAGAAATGGCAGCCAGTCTGGTTTTTTGACGGGACCCGAGAGAACAAAATCGGGAGGGAGAATGAGGTGGGTGGAGGGCAGTCTAGTGGAGGAAGGTGGCTAGCAGCTTCGGTAGTCAAGTGACGGAGTGGCTGACGACGATGCTAGGCAGCGGTTCCTTCAAGAACAGCCATAGTTCACACTGAAACCAGAGGAAAAAGAGGACAGGGAAGCAGTCGAATGACAGCCCGACGTGCAGGCAGTGGTTCCAACGGTGAGCATGCAGTTTGGCTAGCTGCGGCGGTGGCGCGTGGCAGCCGGTTCGGTCGACTGGGTCGTCGGCAGAACAGCAGGATGGACAGAGACGGGGAAAATGAAGAAGGAAGAGGAAGAAGAAGAGAGAAAGAAAAGGACAGCCGGAGAGAGAAGGAAAGAGAGACGTGTGAGTGGGAATGCTGCTGAGCGAACGGAGAGAGAGAGAGAGAGAGAGAGAGAGAGAGAGCAGGTGGGGAGGGGACGTGCGTAAATTTTAGAGCCCCCTCTCATCACCCAAAATTTTCCCCACCAATTTGTTCTAGCCAATTAAGGCTTGAAGGCAAATTGGTCATTTCCCCCATTTTTGGACAAATCTTCCCAAAATGCCTTTGAACCAAAATTCAAGAAGCGGGCCAAAGACTGGGGTTCAATTTTCGCCCCGCCAGTCCTTTTTCCGATGTTTCCGTGTTAACTGAAGATTTTGGGAATTAATGAGGTAATATCTAATAATTTAGTCCTAATGTCCTAAAAAACTCGATACCTAAGAATAGATTAAATTCATGGTTAAGTCAATCAATTGCAAATTTAGTACATCTCAGATTAATTGGCGGCTTTTAGGAGTCATGTGCATTTGACCCGGGATTAAATAATATTAATCCATGTTTGAGCCTCGATCTAGGGATGATCTCGATAGTCATGTAATTGCATGGAATCGACTGCTCGACCCTCGTCAATCTTTATGGTTGAATCATCATCCATGATTAAGTTCTTTGGTCATACGTACACTTGAATCCTTAGTAGCCTTTCTCCTTTGGTTAGTGTTTTATGAGTAATTAGTTTAGAGTGAGATTTAATTAATAGCGCATTGGTGAAATATCCATTCATACAATCCAAAATAGTTCAAAAATATAGGATGTCACAACTCTTCCCCCTAATAGAAATTTCATTCTTGAAATTTACATTACTGCTCAAACCCTCAAACAAATAGAAGTGTTGATGCCTCATTATCTCCTCTTCTTTCTCACGTGACTCCTTCCGCTCCAAGATATTGCCATACCACCTTGACTAAGGGGATCGTCTTATTTTGAAGCACTTACTCCTTTCGATCTACAATTCGAACTAGTCTTTCCATGTACGATACCCTATCGTCCACGTCAATTCCTCAAAATTTAGTATGTTGGTCAGATTTGGCTCACTCTTTCTTAGCATTGACACGTGAAAGATGTCATGCACTTGAGCAAGTCGTGGTGGCAATGCAAGAAGATAACCCAAGGTCCTGATTCTTTCTAAAATTTCAAAGGGTCCCACATACCTCATACTCAGCTTTCCCCTTTTGTCGAATCATGAAGTACCTCGCATGAGTGACACTTTCAAGAACACATGGTCGCCAACTTGAAACTCTAATGGTCTGTGCCATTCATCTACATAACTTCTCTAGCAACTTGGAGTTGTCCTTAACCTTTCTCGAATCACCTTAATGGCATCCATCAATTGCTGAACTAGTTTCGGGCCTGTAATCTTCCACTCACCTGTTGAGAAAACTCCTAGTTTTGATGATAACAAATCATTTTATGCATACAAAAATTCATATATTTTCTAAGGAAGAAGAGTTACAGGGTCATGTATTCTTCTGAGTCTACATGAAACAGAAGGAAAAGAAGAAGAAGTTTCTGAGTCTACGTGTACTAGACGGAAAACACAAGGAGACATAGAATCTCAGTTTCTGAGTCTACGTGTACCAGATAGATAACACAAGGAGACGCAGGATCTCGGTCTGGCAGACCCAGAATGAACTTACAGGACCAAACCGAAAACAAGATCACCAATGGTTATGAATTTCACTTACCTTATTTATATTGATTTTGTTATATCGAATCGATCAGCAAAATCAATCATCAAGACAAATTCCAAAGAAGGATGTAACACTTATGGAAACCCGGATTTTGATTGTATGGGCAAACAGAATCCAAGGGGATCCAATCTATCTTCAACGGTCAAGAAAACTTTCCTTATAAAATCTGTCCAAGAAAGGAAAGGGAAGACGAATCTCTTAAGGTGATAGCCAATGGTCAAGTGTGGCTCGAAGAGTATATAAAGGGAGGATGTGACCAGAAGAGTGAGATGATTAATATATTCCAAAGGCTTATTCAATTCTTCACTAGTTATTTGAAAAAGTGCAAAATCGAGTGATCCTAGTGTGTTATCAAGAAAAGTGACTTAGTGAGACATATCATCACCAAGTGTAAACACTCAAAAGTGTGTAATTACCTTTGATCACATAGTGAAATCCAGCCTATTAGCTGATTGCCTGGAGAGTGGACGTAGGCTTATCAAAAGCTGAACCACTATAATTGTGTTTGTAATCTTCTCTACTCTCTCTATTTAATTTCTATTTGTAGATTGCAAATACTTGCTATTACTTGAGCATAAAATTCCTCTACACCTATTCACCCCTCTCTAGGTGTTAATACTAGCAATATCAATTAGTATCAGAGCCTCGTGCCCAATATTTTGAAGTGTTTATTACTTCAAAGTTAAAGATCTTCTATGGTTTGTATTCTTGCACCAGGTCTGATTGAGGGACAAACAACACTCGACCACCATATTTTGATGGAAAAGAGTACAACATATGTAGGAACAAAATGAAAGATTTTCTTAGATCAAATGATCCACTAGAATGGGATGTAGTCGAGAAAGGAATTGATCCCAACGCTGAAGCTGGAAAAGCAGCAAGGAAAGATGATGGGAAAACAACATAATCATCAGCTGCTCTTTCTAAAGAAGAGTTGACAAAAAGAGAAGCTTTAGATGCTAAGGCTATCCATTCTCTTTATTGTGCATTATCTCTAAATGAGTATAACTGCATCTCTTCTTGTGAAACAACGAAAGAAGTATGGGATAAATTGCACGTTACCTATGAAGGGATTGATCGTGTGAAGGAGACCAAAGTGAATATTTTACTTGGTCAATATGAATCTTTCAAAATGAAATAGGGGGAGTTCATCGGAGATATGTTTAGCAGGTTTACTGAAATAGTAAATGGACTTGCATATCAAGGACAACCCATCTCAGGACTAATGAAAGTTAACAAGCACTTGAGAGATTTGTCAAAGGACTGGAACAATGTAAAGACCTCCATACGAGAAACTTTGCAGATCTCACCTCTGTCAGTTGATGAGCTTGTTGGAACCCTGCAATCTTATGAAGTAGAATAGATGAATGAAGACGTGGAGTCTAGAGGTAAGAAATCTATTGCTCTTAATTCTAATGCTAATTATGATGATACAGACTCTGAGGATGAGTTGGACAACGAAGAACTTGCCCTACTGATCAAAAAGGTAAAAAAGTTAAACAAGAAAGGCAAGAAGTTCAACAGCAAAAAGCAAAATAGACAGTTTGGATAGAGAAGAACAGTTGATGAAGAAGACTTTGTCAAAGATGTTATCTATTTTGAATGCAAAAAGAATGTTTATATAAAACAAAACTGTCCTACACTGAACAAGAACAAAGGCAAGTATGAAAAATACAAGAAGGCCTTGAAAGCTGAAACATGGAGTGACACTGAAATTGAAGACAGTGAAGACGAATATGACAATATTTGTCTAGTAGCACACTCAGACTCAGACTCTGGAGCAAACTCAGAATCACACTCAGACTTAGACAGAGAAATTGAGGTCAGTCATTCAGATATTCCTATTGAAGTTTTAGATTATATAAATGAGCTTTGTTCAAATCTAAAATCCACTTTGATAAGGATCTCTGGACCGAAAAAGGAAAATTATAAGTTGAGTCAACAAAATTCTTCTTTGAAAGGAAAGTTTGATGATCTAAAAAAGGAATTTTTGGAAATAAAGGAAAGTTGAGATTCTTTACTAAATGAGAATGAATCTCTCAAAAAGGAATTTTTGGATATTACCATAAAATTTTCTAAAGGATCAAAAAACTTTACAGCACATACTTTCCATTCAGATTCCCTATTACAACAAGTCTGGACTTGTAATAAGGAAAATGATTCTTTAATAGACTTTCCAAAAGTCAAGGAGAGATTCAGACAGATACCTCCTCGATAGGCTTACAAAAATCATTTTAAAAAGAACTTTGTAAAACCTGTTGGACGAGATAATCTCAAATGTTCTAATTGCGGAGAAAAAGAACATTTTGATAGTAAGTGTCCTAAAGTCTGGAGACCTGTTTAGAGAAATTGAATTAACAAAGCATACACTACTAACTCCCACGGACTCAAGAAAGTCTGGGTACCAAAAAAAGCTTGAATATGTGTTTTGGTTGCAGGTAAGTATAAAAAGCAAAAAGAAATGGTATTTGGATAGTAGATGTTCAAGACACATGACTGGAGATTCAAGAATGTTCATTGGTTTGGAAAGAATAAAAGGAGGAACTGTTTCCTTTGGTGGCAATAGTAAAGGAAACATTATTGGACTAGGAATAGTCAAGATTGGAAGCCTCATCATCAACAACGTCTCTCTGGTTAAAGGGCTGAACTACAATCTTTTGAGTATTAGTCAATTAGGCGATGCTGGTTTCAGAATTGATTTCAAGGAGAACTTATGTTCTGAAATCAGTTAAGACTCATCTCAATCATTTACCAGATGAAGACATGGAAATATCTATCTTCTAGATATAAATGAAGATATAGCCAAATGTCTCATCTCAGTTCAAGATGAAACAAACCTCTGGCATCGCAAGCTTGGACGTGTCAGTATGAAACAGATCTCAAAACTATTTACCAAAAAGCTTGTTTGTGGACTGCCTTCTTTAAGCTATAAAAAGTTAGAACTGTGCTTCACATGCACTCTAGGAAAACAGGTAAGAAGCTCTTTTAAATCTGTGAAATGTTTTTCCTCTAATCGTGCTTTGTAGCTTCTTCATATGGATCTTTTTGGACCAACAAGAACTCAAAGCACTTGAGGTAAAATGTACTGTCTAGTTATTGTAGATGATTATTCTCGCTCTACTTGGCTATTCTTCTTAGCTAATAAAGGAGAAACCTTCTCTTATTTTTCAAAATTTGCAAAAAGAGTTTAGAATGAGAAAGGTTACTCTATTTCAAGCATTAAAACAGATCATGGTGGAGAATTTGAAAATCAGGACTTTGTTTTGTAGATTTTTGTGACAACAATGGTCTTCAGCATACGTTCTCCTCACCCTACACTCCAGAACAAAATGGAGTTGTATAAAGGAGGAACAGGTCCTTACAAGAAATGACAAGAACTTTGGTTATTGAAAGCAAAGTGGCAACTCACTTCTAGGTAGAAGCAGTCTCTACAACCTGCTATATCATCAACAGAGTTTTTCTAAGATCTATTCTTGAGAAAACTCCCCATGAAATTTTCAAAGGTAGAAAACCAATTGTCTCCTACTTTCATGTTTTTGGTTGTCAATGCTTCGTTCTTAAAATTGTTAACAATCATTCGAGCAAGTTTGGAGAAAGGTTAGATGAAGGTATATTTCTGGGATACTCAACCATAAGCAAAGCATATAGAGTATTTAACAAGAATACTCAAACTGTGGAAGAGTCCATGAATGTAAAGTTTCTGGAGCAAGATCTGCCTAAGCAGAATAAAACATCATTTGAATATCCAGAACCTACCGTAGATCTTGAGAAATCAACATCTCATAAAGTAGTCAATCAAAGCATCATCCAGAAGAACACTACTGATGACAGCGAAGTCTACAACAAAAACTGGAAGCATAAATCCAGTCATCCTCAAAACCTTGTTATTGGAAGCATCAATGAAGGAATTTGAACTAGATTAAGGAACAAAGAAGATACAAGCATACTGGCACTTATTTCTGAAATTGAACCGAAAGGAGTAGACGAGGCGCTTGGAAATGAAAGCTGGATAGAAGCAATGCAAGAAGAACTCCAGCAGTTCAAAATAAATGATGTTTGGGAACTAGTACCTAAACCCGAGGGAAGAACTATCATCGGGACAAAATGGGTATTCAAGAACAAAGTGGATGATCAAGGAAATGTGACTAGAAATAAGGCAAGGCTCGTAGCTAAAGGCTACTCACAATTAGAAGGAATAGACTATGATGAAACTTATGCACCTGTAGCAAGATTGGAAGTAATCAAATTATTACTTGCTTATGCTTGCTTCCATAATTTCAAGCTATTCTAGATGGACGTGAAAAGTGCTTTCCTAAATGGATTTATACAAGAAGAAGTCTATGTTGAACAACCTCTTAGATTCGAGGAACCAAGAAAGCCAGATCATGTATACAAACTGAAAAAAGGCATTATATGGTCTAAAGCAAGCACCTTGAGCCTGGTATGAACGACTGAGTAAGTTCTTGTTAGATAATGGTTTCAAGAAAGGTATGGTAGACACAACTCTTTTCATTAAGAGGGAAGGTAAGGACATTTTACTTGTTCAAATATACGTAGATGACTTAATCTTTGGTTTTTCTAATGAACATCTGTGCAAGGATTTTTCAAAGTCTATGCAGGAAGAATTCGAGATGAGCATGATGGGAGAACTGACATTCTTCTTAGGTCTTCAAGTCAAACAATCCAGAGACAACACTATCATCTTTCAAGAAAAAATATGCAAAAGATTTGATCAAGAAGTTTGGAATGGAAAACTGCAAGAAGACTAAAACTCTATTGTCAACTTCCATCAAACTAGACAATGATGAAATGGGAAAGAAAGCTGACTAGAAAACCTGCAGAAGCATGATTGGTTCCCTTCTCTATCTTACTGCTTGTAGACCTGATATTTTATATAGTGTGTGCTTATGTGCTAGATTCCAAGTAGATCCTAGAGAATCACATCCGTCTACAGTAAAGTGCATTATAAAGTATGTTACTACTAATCCAAAGCTGGGTTTGTGGTATTCCAAAGGAACATACTTTACTTTTCTTGGACACTCAGATGCTGACTTAGCTGGATGTAAAGTGGACAGGAAGAATATATTTGGAACATGCCAACTTTTGGGACAGATGTTAGTCTCATAGTTCTCCAAAAAGCAGGACACTGTGGCTCTATCTACAGTAGAAGCATAATATGTTGCTCTTGACAATTGTTGCTCACAAGTTCTATGGATGAGACAGTAGCTAAAGACTATGGAAAGGAAGAGACCTGCATTGAGATAAGATGTGACAATACAAGTGCTATTAATCTCACCAAGAATTCGATCTTACATTCAAGGGCAAAGCATATAGAAATCAAGCACCATTTTATAAGAGATCATGTGCAAAATGGTGAAATATATGTCCAATTTATTGATTCCAAGAATCAACTAGCAGACATTTTCACCAAACCGCTGGATAAAGGTACATTTGATTCTATTTGCAGCAGATTAAATATTATTAACCCTTTTGCATAAAGTCTGTGAAGATATGATATCTTCTAGGAGGAGCAATTGTCTAGCAGAAGCAATCTTCTAGACGAGGCAATCTTCTGGAAGGAGTAATCTTCTGGATGGTCAAATCTTCTAGGTTGAAGACCCTACTGGTATTTTTGGAAATTTAAATTTTAGCGCGTAAGTTATCTCCATATATGATCAAACATAGTAAGTTATTTCCATATGATATCTGCAATATATGATTTGATAATTTGATCGGGCATGCCTATATTATTTGAGTTTATTTTTATCAATTTTTGGACTTTTGAATAACTGCCTTTTACAGTATTTTTATTTCCAAAAATTGTGTCTTTTCGTTGCCCCCCTTCAGAAGCTTTTATAACTTCTAAAAATCGAGTCTTTCTTCCATCGTAAACTCCAACTCTCTTAGAAACCCTAAAGATCTCATCTTTCTCTCAACCCGAGCCAAATCTTCTCTCATCCCCCTTGGAAAATGGCTTTGAGATCCTCCATATCCATGTCTCCTGCTTCACAATAGAGATCAAATCGCATTGCAAGCAGAGGGCCAAGGAACATCGAAGGAGCAAAGACTCACCTCGACTTGCCAGGTCATCTAGAGAGGAATCCCTGAGGCATTCTCCTACTAAATCAGTACAGAGGAATGTCACTAAAAGAGGTATGTCTAGTTTTGTTATGCCTATTGAAGCAAAGGACCCTAGAAAGGTCTTCAGAATGTATGAAATTTTAGTAAGGGGAGATGCTTCTGAAAGCTTTAAACTTGAGTACCTGAGGGAACAAGGGTATGCAAATGAGGTCAAATTGGTTGAGGCCTTGTCAAAATTAGATAATATGGATGAATAGGTTGATCAGACACTTGACTCTAGGACTGGTGTCAAAAGTGTGTGTGAAGGAAAAAGAGAAGACGACGATGAACGGCTATTTAGAAATTTTTAGGTAAAAATGGGGGTTGTTGCGATTGTAGAAAATCCTAAAGGGAATCTGTTCAGATCCAAAGAACATAAAGCAAGTTATGTCTCTCTACTTCAAAGAGGTATAATGAATCATAGAACAATGGACTTTGACTTCCTACACGCAACTAGAGTGAATCTCAGAGAATATTTTGAGAGGTTGCAGATGGATCATTTCTACACTAATACAACTGCGGTATATCTAAAACTCACAGCCTACTTTTACTCCAATCTCTCATTCTTGTCTCCAAGTAAGCTGCAGTTCAGTGTGAATGACAATTTCTATGGACTTGATGCAAATGGTTTGGCTGATATTCTAAAGGTTGAAAGGGCAGATTTCAGACCCATTGATGCATCTTATGAAAATGCCTATAAACATCTTGCAAATACTGTCAGGGAAAACATTACTTATTCTTCTTTGAACTCAGCCAGGACAATCCTTCACAAAATTGTCATAAATTGCATCTGTCCAAAGGCATCATCCAAGACTAATGTGGCCAAATTTGAAGTAAAGATGATGTGGGCCATCGAAAAGGGAGTTCCGTTCTCACTTCTTCATACTGTGCTATTACACATGTATAGAACTATTTTGAAGGAAAAAGGACAACTGCCTTATGGAGCTTTAGTGATTAGAATATTTCAACACTTCAAGATTGATTTTCCTAAAAAACTTTGCACTAGAGTTCTATCATTGATGCCTATTTGAGAGAAGACGATAACTAAGATGAGGCTGAAGGATGTTGTAGAAACATGTAGGAGAAAACAGAAGGAATACGCTAAGACAGCAACCACTGCAAAAAGGAAAGATAAGGAAGTGGTATTTGTAGGGCAGAGCACAAAAAGAAGGAGACAACTCCTGCTAAGGGATGAAGATGATGAGGAGACCATTTATGAAATTCTTACATCTATGGTTCGTACTCCAATCACTACACCTAGAATCACAGAAGCAGAAGCAGCAAGGACTCCACCAAGAGCAGCAGAGGAAAATCTCCAAATTGCAGCACCACAACCTACAGCAAATGTGGTCATGTTTGAATCGAAGGAAGAGCATGAGCCAGAAAAAGACCCTGAAGAAGGAAGCACCAAAAGCAAATCCAGCAAGAGAGGAAGGAGGTCAAGGAATAGATGCAAGTTAGACTATTCCAAAGGCAGAAGGTGGCACTAGGGTAGCGGACATAATAAGTCAATCTCCTAAAGAAAATGTAGAACAAACACTAGAGCAACATGCTGACAAACAAGCAGAAGCATCCACTTAAGGGGAGCATATATCTGGAAGAGTCGAATTTGGAGTAGTATCTCCTGGGCTTCTATGTGGATCACCATCTGATCATTCTAATTTGGATTCAAATTCTAAAAAGGATATTGGATTTGTTTATGCAAATCAGAAGTCAACAAATTGCAATGGATATTGACATTCAGGCCTTGAGAACCTCTATGAACAACAAACTCGAGACTCTTGAGAAGGAAACTCAACAGCAAATGGCACTGATGGAGTCAACACTTAATTAGTGCCTTAATAAGATTAAAGAGTCTGCCAAAGATACGAAGGATTTCACTTTACCTGTACCCCCCAAAAGCCATCTTCTTTATCTCTTTTCAACTTTATTGGTCTAATATTTTTGACTGGTGGATTTTTTGTGTTGGAATTTGCTTGAACCCTATTTTTTTTAACGATGACAAAAAGGGGGAGAAGCAGGATATATTGTGGTTTTGTTGTTGGATAATTTTTTTTTTTTGGACATGGGACTAGGTATTGTGTGTGATATGATATAATTGATATCTTTTGGTGTGTGGCATATATGACTTGATGATTTGATCTAAGTGATATACTGATCATGTGTGATTTAATGCATATTAATACTATGTCATACATATACTATGCTATGCCTAACCATGTTTTGAAGGAACAACAAACCATCTGCATATAAGGTTTTGTCACCATAAAAAAGGGGGAGATTGTTGAGAAAACTTCTAGTTTTGATGATAATAAATCATTTTATGCATACATAAATTCATATATTTTCTAAGGAAGAAGAGTCACATGGTGATGTATTCTTATGAGTTTGCATGAAGTAGAAGGAAAAACAGAAGAAGTTTATGTGTCTAAATGTACCAGACGGAGAACACAAGGAGATGCAGAATCTCGGTCTAGCAGACCTAGAACAAACTTACAAGACCAGACCGAAAGTAAAATCACCAACGGTCATGAATTTTGCTTACCTTATTTATATTGGTTTTGTTATATTGAATTGATTAGCAAGATCAATCATTAAGACAACTTCCAAAGAAAGACGAAACACTTATAGAAGCTCGGATTCTGATTGTATGGGTGAACAGAATCCAAAGGGATCCAATCTATCTTCAATGGTCAAGAAAACTTTCCTTATGAAGTCTGTCCAATAAAGGAAATGGAACATGAATCTCTCAAGGTGATAACCAATGGTTAAGTGTGGCTTGGAGAGTATATAAGGGGAGGATGTGACCAGAAGAGTGAGAGGATTAATATATTCCAAAGGCTAATTCAATTTTTCACTAGTTGTCTTAAAAAGTGCGAAATCGAGTGATCCTAGATTATTACCAAGAAGAGTGACTTAGTGAGACATATCATTACCCAGTGCGAACACTCAAGAGTGTATAATCACCTTTGATCACATAGTGAAATCTAGCCTATTGGATGATTGCTTTGAGAGTGGACGTAGACTTATCAAAAGCCAAACCATTATAACTGTGTTTATAATTTTCTCTACTCTCTCTGTTAGGGAAATCCTTTACGATGTTTTGAAGATGATAAAATAAATCAAAGACTACTGACATGTTTATTGATTGAGTAATTTAGTGCAAGACGCACAAGCCACTATGCAGATGATGGAAAGCTTCTGAGTTTGGAAGAAGCAAACGAAGAAGCACAGGAAGCTTCTGAGTCTGGATGAAGCAGACACAGAACTTCAGTCTGGCAAATTCTGAGTCTGTCCGTACCAAACGGAAAACTTAAACAGACTCAGAACATTTGTCTGTTAAACTCAGAATGGAACTATAGGATCAGATCACCAACGGTCAAGTATTTCACTTACTTTATTTATATTGATTCTGTTGTATCAAACTGATTGGCTGGATCAATCAACGGACAACTTCTAAAGAAGAATGGAACACTTATGGAAGCCTGGATTCTAATTGTATGGGCGAATAGAATCCAAGGGGATCCAATCTACCTCTAACGGTCAAAAATACTTTCCTTATAAAGTCTGTCCAAGAAAGGGAAGACGAAATTCTTAAGGAAAAAGCCAACGGTAGAGTGTGGTTTGGAGAGTATATAAGGATAGGATGAGACCTAGGAGACTAGAAAGGATAAATATATTCCAAGGCTGATTCAATTATTCATTAGTTGTTTGAAAAAGTGCGTAATTGAGTGATCCTAGTGAATTACCAAGAAGAGTGACTCTGTGAGACTCATCATCACCGAGTGCTAACGCTCAAGAGTGTGTAATCACCTTTGATCATATAGTGAAATCCAGTCTATTGGCTGATCGCCTAGAGAGTGGATGTAGGCTTGTCTAAAGCCGAACCACCATAAATTGTATTTGCAATCTTCTCTACTCTCTTTATTTAATTTCAGTTTAATGATTGCAAAAGCTTTATTTTAATTGCGCGTAAAATTTCTCTATACCTATTCACCCCCCTCTAGGTGTTATTACTAGCTATAACAATTGGTATCAAAGTCTCGTGCTCAGTATCTTGAAGTGTTTATTACTTCAGAGCTAAAGATTTTTCATGGCTAGTATTTTTGCACTAGGTTTGACCGAGGCACGAAGCATCACCAGACCACCTTACTTTGATGGGAAAGAGTACAATGTCTGGAAAAACAATATGAAGGCATTCCTAAGATCTGAGGATCTGTTGGAATGGGATGTTGTTGAGAAAGGAATCAATCCTAATGTTGTGTCAGCATCTATTAGAAAAGAGGATGGCGAAATGCTTCAATCATCTGTCACTTTATCTCAAAAGGAGATAACAAAAAGAGAAGCTTTAGATGCAAAGGCTATCTATTCTCTTTATTGTGCTTTGTCTCCAAATGAATATAACCAAATCTCTTCTTGTGAAACAGCGAAAGAAGTGTGGGATACGTTGCACTTTACCTATGAAGGGACTGATCGTGTAAAGGAAACCAAAGTCAATATTCTTCTCAGGCAATACGAATCATTCAAGATGAAGCCAAGAGAATCCATTAGAGACATGTTCAATAGATTGACTGAAATAGTGAATGGACTTGCATATCAAGAACAACCAATCTCAAGACCCATGAAAGTGAATAAGCTTTTGAGAGGATTATCGAAGGATTGGAACAACGTCAAAACTTCCATTCGCAAAACATTGAGGATTTCGCCTGTATCTGTTGATGAACTTATTTGAACTTTACAATCATATGAAGCAGAACGTATAAATAACGAAGATCCAGAAGGTAAGAAGTTAATTGCTTTAAAATCTAATGCAAGTTTGATGAGGCAGACTATGAGGAAGATGAAAAAGATGATGATGAGGAGATGAAGTCGTTGATCAAAAAATTTGAACAAAAAAGAAGCAATTCGAAAGGGAAGAAGTCCACAAATGAACCTGATTATCCTTTATTCAAGAAAAGGAAAGGGAAATTTGAAAAGAAGAATAAAGGCAAGTATAGGCACTGAAAGCTAAAACATGGAGGGACACTGAAGTTGAAGACAGTGAAGACGAATATGGCAATATTTGTCTAATAGCTCACACAGACTCAAACTCAGATAGAGAAATTGAGGTTAGTCATTTAGATATTCCTATTGAAGTTTTAGATTATATAAATGAGCTTTGTTCAAATCTGAAATCCACTCTAAAAAGAATCTCTAGACTGAAAAAGGAAAATTTCAAGTTGAATCAATAGAATTCTTCCCTGAAAGGAAAGTTTGATGATTTGAAAAATGAATTTTTGGAAACCAAGGAAAATTGAGATCTTTTACTAAATGAGAATGAATCTCTCAAGAAGGAACTTTTGGAAACAAAGAAAAATCGAGATTTTTTACAGAATAAGAATGATTCTCTCAAAAAGGAATTTTTAGATATTACTACAAATTTTTTTAAAGGATCAAAAACTTTACAGCACATACTTTCTATTTAGATTCCCTATTACAACAAGTCAGCACTTGGATGTAGTAAAAGAAGTGATTCTTTAATAGATTTTCCAAAAGTCAAAGAAAGAATCAGACAAAGACCTCCTCGACAAGCTTACAAAAAACATTTTAAAAAGAATTTTGTAAAACCTATTGGACGACAAAATCTCAAATGTTCTAATTGTGGTGAAAAGGAACATTTTGAGAGTAAGTGTCCTAAAGTCTGGAGACCTGTTCAGAGTACTTGGATTAACAAAGCATACACTACTAACTCCCAAGGACCCAAGAAAGTCTAGGTACCAAAGAAAACTTGAGTATATGTTTTGATTGTAGGCAAAAGAGAAAGAGAATTTGGTAAGAAATATATATTTTTAAATTCTCAATTTGCTTTACATGCATGTTTTAAATATTTTCATTATACTTGATATTCGATATATCATTTTTATGCCTTGATTGATTCAGATTTTATAATAATTATATTCTATAATTGGTTATATTGAAAGAAGAATCGTGTGATATATTTTTGGTAATTTTGTGAGTTGGAATTTGATATGTGTGATTAATTTGATATCCTGCTTAGAGATAGTCATGATTATCTGATTCATGATTATTTGATCAGATTTTATGCTCTCTTATTTTGTTATATTTTTGCAAAAAAAAATTTTTTTTATGAGATATTATACAAGATATTCTCCCAAAAATATTCTACTAAAATGAGTCAGCAAAGCATCGTTGAGTTTTTATGAAAATTTCCTATTTGTGCTCTAACATGAAATAAGGATCTAAATTCATGGATACCAAAAGAAAAAGAGATTATTGTAGGAAATTTTACAAAAGAAGAATGATTGCAAAAATCTATGCAAATCATTGAGCAATCAAAAGAATATCTTAAGCGATGACTGATGAGATCTTTTTCTAAATCAATGGTATATTTTAAATTTATACCTTGGGTAGGGAAATAAAATATTCCATCTTTATCATCCTGCCTTCCAAATTTATACACAAACTTTTATGGTTCAAGATGATTTTGATAACTCACGTGTGATTTATATTGCAAAAAAAAAAAAAATCTCTTCAGATATTGCACATTTTTATTACTTGATTTGGCACGTGATAAAAATATCTACTTTCATTTTGCGTATTGCATCAATAATATCTTTTTGAAATTTATGCTTAGGGAAATCCCTTTAATCTTGAAAGATATTGTTGTATTTTGGGATTCACTTGCTATAATCTTAGAAGATATTTTATATCAGGCAAGTTTGATTTGCAAATTGAAAGAAGGTTTGTGCATGATATGTTTTTTCTTTGCAAAGATTATTATCTATTTTACAAGGGTTTGCATGTGGCAAAATATATTTCCATATGGGGTTGGGAAAGCTTGACCCGAAATTCTGAAGATTTTTTAAGGCTTAGAAATTCTATCCATTGCACAAAATTTTCAAAAATTATTGAGCAGGCCACTAATGTGTCATATGTAAGGTTGAATAGCTTTGAATTGAAATTTTTTTATTGTCATATATGTTCGCAAGAAAGGGCACTATATATTACGTGAAATATTATAACAATGCATTTGTGCAGAAATTTTGTTAAGTTTGTGTAGATTAAAATTGAGGTGAGCTTGATTGAAGAAAACAAATTTCTACCTCAAACTTCAAAAGCAAATGAATGCTGCAAATGTTGCTACTACAAAGGAAATAAAGGGACAACATTCTATTCAATGTGCACAAGCTGCGATAAGTATTATCGCAAATACTATCATGAGGACAGGGGGAGAAAGTGAATATAAAAAAAAAATGGAGAATCGTGATCATTTCGAAAAGACAACAAATTGAGGGGGAGCATTGATCAAGTATGACAGATTTTTTGAATTGATCTTGACCTTGATTATTACGGAAATAAAAGGTACATTGTGTCCTACATAATTTGGTAGGTATATCATCCATTTCTATCGCTTTTTGTCATTAGCAAATCACCTAATTATATTATCCTTTTATTAAGACAAAAAATTGGTGATATTTATAATGCAATTCGTGATCCTTGGTAGATTTTTGTTGATATATATGAGTTATATTGAATATTCTTTATGTTCACATTAACATGATATCTTTAAAGTTTGTGTTTCATGTCTAATACATTTTTAAAGATATTATGTGAATTTATTCTCCACGTGACACCATTTTTCATTATTATCGCCTTTTGATTATGACAAAAAGGGGGAGAAAATATGTATATACACATATCTTAATTGGCTTATATCATTTAGTGCATAATATTGAGCTGCAATTATTTCTATATATTATTTTGCTCAATTTATCAACTATCTTCTATTTTATAATCTCCTATTTTGAATGACATTCATTGAATATATAAAATTTTGGAGATTGCATTATGTGCTTATGATGCTTTGATTTATCAATATATTTAAAAGCATAATTGCACATTTGCATATTCAGAGATTGTTTTGTCATCATAAAAAATGGGGAGATTGTTAGGGAAATCCCTTATGATGTTTTAAAGATGACAAAATAAATTCAAGGCTACTAACATGTTTATTGATTGAGTAATTTGGTGAAAGACGCACAAGCTGCTATGCAGATGATGGAAAGCTTCTGAGTTTGGATGAAGCAAACGGAGAAGCATAGGGAGCCTCTGAGTCTAGATGAAGCAGACGCAGAACTTTAGTCTGGCAAATTTTGAGTCTGTCCGTACCAGACGGAAGACCCGAGTAGATGCAGATTTTGAGTCTGTTCGTACCAGATGGAAAACTTAAACAGACTCAGAACATAAGTCTGTCAAACTCAGAATGGAACTATAGGATCAGATCACCAACCGTCAAGTATTTCACTTACTTTATTTATATTGATTCTGTTGTATCAAATTAATTGGTAGGATCAATCAATGGACAACTTCCAAAGAAGAATGAAACACTTATGGAAGCCAAGATTTTGATTGTATGGGCAAACAGAATCCAGGGGGATTCAATCTACCTCCAACGGTAAAAAAGACTTGTCTTATAAAGTCTGTCCAAGAAAGGGAAGACAAAACTCCCAAGGAAAAAGCCAACGGTCGAGTGTGGTTTGGAGAGTATATAAGGATAGGATGAGACCTAGGAGATTAGAGAGGATAAATATATTCCAAGGTTGATTCAATTCTTCATTAGTTGTTTGAAAAAGTGCGTAATTGAGTGATCCTAGTGAATTACCAAGAAGAGTGACTCTGTGAGACTCATCATCACTGAGTGCTAACGTTCAAGAGTGTGTAATCACCTTTGATCATATAGTGAAATCCAGCCTAGTGGCTGATCGCCTAGATAGTGGACGTAGGCTTGTCTAAAGCTGAACCACTATAAATTGTGTTTGCAATCTTCTCTACTTTATTTAATTTCAATTTAATGATTGCAAAAACTTTATTTTAATTGTGCGTAAAATTTCTCTACACCTATTCATCCCCTCTCTAAGTGTTATTACTAGCTACAACACTCTCTATTTAATTTTTGTTTGCAAATTGCAAATACTTGTTATTGTTTGTGCATAAAATTCCTCTACACCTATTCACCCCCCTCTAGGTGTTAATACTAGCAATATCAATACGGACTTTGTTCCAACAAAGTAGAATTCTATAGGGCCTATCATACAACGCTTCAAATGGTTCCATCTTGATGCTTTGTTGATAGCTATTGTTATAGGAAAATTCAACCAAATGGAGTTGTTCCTCTCAACTTCCTTTAAAGTCTTGGACACAAGCTCGTAGCATATCCTTAAGTGTCTGAGTTGTCCTTTTCGACTTACCATCAGTTTGTGGATGATAGGCCGTGTTATACTATAGCTTCGTTCTCATGGCATCTTGCAAACTTTTCCAAAGTGCTACCATAAACTTCACATCTTGGTTAGACATAATTATCACAAGCACTTTATGAAGACGACTAATCTGTGTTCCAAGGTAAAATCCTTTTATATGGCAATAAAGTGCACAAATTTTGTTAATCAGTCCACCTTAACCCAGATCGAGTCATTACCTCACTGACTTCTCAACAATCCCTTCACAAAGTCCATCGTGACATGTTCCCACTTCCTTTGAGGAATCTCAAGGGGATGCAATAGTCCTCTAGGCTTATAGTGTTGCACTTTAATTGCTAGAACATTAAGCACTTAGCCACGTGCTTGGTGATGTCTAACTTCATGCCATTGGGCACGCATAATCATCCACAAAATATCAACATCCCATTTTCAAATACTTGAAAATTAGCTTTCCTTTTGGTTGCATCCATTTGCAGGATCTTTTGAAATGTGGGGTCCATTGCTTGTGCGCTTTTAATCCTAATTTGTATTTCAAGCTCAATTTTGAGGGTAATGATGAGACTTAAGAGAGGGCTTACTTCAAGCTTAAACTTCGAGTCTCAAACTCCTTTTAGCAGGACCCATTCTCAAACCACCAGGTGCACGATTGATGACTTTTGACTAAGTGCATCTGCAATTTTATTAGTCTTGTCATCCTTTCACATGAATTCAAACAATCCGAAGTAAAACTTATCAGGAAATGGTTGTCTAAAGAGGATCAGAAGCATGATGGGACTTATGCTTTTTCTCCTTATGGTTATCATTTAGCTGGTCCAATGCGCGTAGATTGCGGTCGAGGTATACTTTCTTTTTGGGAGGAAGGTCTTGCCCACCAAGAAACTTCAAGTAAACAAACAATAACTTCCCTATTTGGGCCCCATTGCCTTTGGTATCCACTGTGAGCTTCCTAGATCCAGAAATTAGGGTTAGAGAGAAAACGAAAGTATATGCGAGTATATATAGTTTAATTTGTGAACTTTTCATTTTTTGAACGCAGCAGTTACTCTATCCAACCATGAAGGCCTTAAAATAGTAAACGTTATTGTTAAAATTATGTCTCGAGTTTGAGCTCGTTAAATCAAATCGAACTGATTAGAGAATATGCAAATTTGACCACGTGCAAGTCAAAAAATCAGCATATGTGAATTGATCAGCCGAAATTGCCAGAAGAAGATTGCATTTGGAATTTCATGTATGAGCCGCAAAGCGCAGAGAAGATATGAGCGGTTTCTTTCGCTGTCTTCTAATCATGTCTGCACGTTGGACTTTTGGACTTGGGAAATGAATGGAAGAAAATGGAAGGTGGCCCACTTGTATTAAATATTGAAGAATTCGATGGGTCATGGAAGCATGTGCACGTAAGAAGAGAAAGAAGAAAGAAAGCAGTCATCTTTGTGTGCTTTCGTTGTCTTTTGTTAATTCAATGAAGAGAGAAAAGTCAAGGAGAGTGGAAAGTGTCAATGGACGTCCCATTTCTTCTTCCCTTCATAAATGCATGCCATGAGAAAAAATTGAGGGTGCCGTTTCTGCTTCAGAAAGTTAATGTGGGAGGCGCTAAAGTTGTGGCTTCATTTGTCTTATGGCAAGTTATGCCCTTCATAAAAGGCAGAGAAGGGGCAAATGAGAAGGTGTGCCTTTAAGCACCAAGGGAGTGCCTTTGAGCACTGAGAGGACGCTAGTGCTTGGTGGCCAGGTGCGTGGCTGAGAGACGAGAGAGTTCTCATGAGGGTTTACTTGTCATAATTACACTTGAAAATTTTAGCCAATTAAATTATTGTTAGTAGAATTTGAGTAATTCCTCGAGTGAGTTTTCACTAGGGATTATGATGGGCTAAATACTGTGTGAGTTATTGAGTGTAATTAGGGTTAAGAAACATTGAGAGAGTGTTTGAGAGCTTGAGTGATTGTAATCTCAAATGCATCACTTGGTTTTTATAGTAAAATTCTGTGCTTCTCTCCCCGTAAACATTGGTTTTGACATTTGGATCAAACCACGTAAATCTGGTGTTCTCATTACCTTTCCTTCCTTCCGTCTAATTTTATCCAATTCGCTCAACCCATAAAAATCAACAGCTTTGTCTGATTTGGGGAAGTTTGGGATCTTCCAAGTGAATGTGTGGTTTGGCGGGTTTTTGATCATAATAAGAGATTCCCCCAAATATGATGGGAGAATGATAACAATTCGAACAATATCGAATTAACGCGGCAGAATAAAATAGTCTCCCCTCTTGTGTAAACCTAATAGGAACCGATATAGTAGAGCAAAATAAATACCAAGCACGCAAACATAAAATGATTTTTTACGTGGAAAACCCCCTCGATGTGAGGAGATCAAAAACCACGGGACCGGAGTCCACCCGAAAATCTTCACTATCAACAAAATTTGGTGAACAATGTTCTTCTCTAGCAAATACTAGAGGTACATAGCAGCAAAGATCTCAAGAACATAATTCTTGGCAATACACATAAACTTCACAAGAGATCAAGGATAAATCTAACCAAAAACGCAAGTTTTGATCAATCCACGAAAAACCCGATGTAGGGAGCTTCAAACGAAAGTCAAACCGTTCAGATTCGAGGAGTTTGCACCATGAACACGCTAACAAAATTTCAGCTCAATTGGACCTCGAATCGACCTCCGATGCCAGCTTGATATAAATCAGACTTTGCCCCAAACTCCAGATTTTCTGCTTTCTCTTTTTCTCTTGTTACTACGTCTTTTGCGGCTATATCTTCAACGATAGTGAGAAACCCTATTTCTCCATAAAACTTATTATATGAGCTCAAGCTCTTTTGGGCTTGCAACTCTTTGGGCTTCCTCCATATAGGAGTGAACCCAACTAACAAAATATACAAGTGTCACCCTCACGGTACCCATTCGAAGGCTCTTAAAATGTTTCCATGAACAGAAACTGAGAAAATCCCCATTGGGTCTTCAAGCCATGGAAGCTCCTCACTGCCCCGTTAGCATCTACACAAAATACAATCGGGATTTTCAATTTGGTAAAATAGTATAATTTTTCACGAGCACAATTGACTAGGTGATCTGTATCTAGGTAAGTATAAACACATAAATGCCATGTATTCTATGCCCTAATTCCCAAATTTCACGAATAAAAAAGCCTCTTCTGGAACCTTGACAAGGAATCATCAAATGGATGCTCGTGCTTATTCTTTCTTTATCAGTTGCTCGGATCCCAAAAAATTTTCATCACCACGAAAGAATAATTATTAATGGGGATGGCGAATGACAGCCAGCAGCTGACGGTGATGTAGTGACCGATGATCGAGGATCGGTGATTGAGTTCGACTACTGACGACAAAGTCCAGTGATCAGTGACGAAGTCGGGCAGTGGAGTCCGGCTGCCACCAACCTTCGCCGGTGATCGGTGGTAGTGGTGGGAGACTTGTCAGCAGCAGTCGGTGGTGGATCGGGTTTTTGATAACTTTGTCCTTATAAAAAAGTGGAACGAAAGTTCAATCCTAGCTATATAGCTAGCTAATATAAGTGGGAATTAGAATCCCGTTTCTTGAGGAATTCAATGCTGCGTTGAACTGGACGAGACCAAGGTCATGGCAATGTAAGATCTTAAATTCTCAAGAATCGTCGTGGATGTAGAGAGGTCTTATCTGTAACAATTTTTGTCCTACCATTTCAGCCAAATAAAATTTTAAAAAGTTTAAAAGTAAAAGACATGAATTATTAGGAATAACAACACAGACTTCGGTTAAGGAAAATCAAAATAGAGCGCAGAGACAAGAAATAAAATGAAATACCAAGTCAGTCATTGAAGCAAGACGCCAGCACGGGTCTGCTGCAGGTGAGAACCAGCAGAGGTTTGATTGTAGCTGGGGATTTGTCGAGCAGGAGCGACAAGGACTGGTGGCAACGGTAGAGGAGCAGCGGAAATCTGGAAGGTATTTATTTATTTCGAAGAGTTCTCTAACGTGTTATTCTCTTTCCTCGTTTAAAAGGATCCGAATCCCTACCAAATTTCTACTTTGACCAATCCCGCTATATTTCCCTTCTTGATGCGTTCTGAAGATCCCCCACCCAAAGGAATTTCACTAGGCTTTACCACTCCTTCCTTTTACTATTTCTTTTTGTTAAGGAAATCCCTTATGATGTTATGAAGATGACAAAATAAACCAAATGCTACTAATGCATTTGATGATTAAGTAAATAGGTAAAAGACGCACAAGCCGCTATGAAGATAATTGAATTTATAAAGGATTATATCAAGGATCATATTTTGAAGAACCAGAAGATAGACTCATTGTTAAAGTTGAACAAAGTCCAGATTCTATGGCTAAATTTGTTCAGACTTTAAGAATAAATTTATTAGACACAGACTTTGAGGATGAATACATTTAAACTTAAGTACATACTGAAAAGTCTACTTCAAACAAAACAAACTCAGACTTTACATACAGACGAAACAGGTTTAGAACATGACAAGTTTAGAACAATATAAGAGCAGAGCAAGACACATGTTTAGACTCAAGTAAGTTCATAACTTAATATTAAGAATGAAGCAAGAATCTAACAGAACAAGACGTAGATGCATAATATGTAATGGTTAGTAATCTAGTTTGGATTCTACATCAAAATTGATTTGATTGACTCAATCTAATTGATCGGCAATTGGATCCCAAAGACAAGAACTTTCCTAATAGAGAAGCTCTACTTATGGAAACCAATATTTTGCTTGTGTGGGCAACCGGAATCAAGATGGAGATTCTATTTCTGTCACTCAACGGCTACCAAATCTTCTTGATACAATTCTATCCAATAGGTAGATTGGAAGACAATCCTCCGGATACTGTTCAATTGCTGGTTTGGAAGTGAAGGAGTATATAAGGAGATCAAGGAACCAAAGAGCAAAATAGAGATAAAGCATAGAATCTATAATTATTGAGATAGTGTGATTTATCGCTGAGTGTTTATACTTAAAGTTGTAATCTCTTGTTGATTATATAGTGGAATCTAGCCAGTAGGCTATCAGCGTGGGAGAGTGGACATAGGCTTGATCTAAGCCAAACCACTATAAAATTTGTGTGCAATTTTTCTTATCCCTTAATCTTTTATTGTTTATTGTTATAATTTATTGCACACGTGTTGGGTGCTTCTAAAGTCTGATTTCTATATAGCGTATTCAGAATCTTGTTATAGAATATAATTATTGTTCAGACTTCTAAATTATGCTATTTCTGTTGACATTCAGACTTTTATCTCTAATAGTTTTATTCTGCATTTTTGTTTTGCTAAGATTTTATTGTATCACCTATTCACCCCCCTCTGGGTGATTCTTGCTAGCCACCCTCAATTGGTATCAAGGTGAGGTGCTCAGTTTTATTGAAGTATTTTTACTTATAAGCTAAAGATCTTCTATGGCTAGCTTTTTGGCTCCAGGTCATGTTGAAGGACAAAGCAACACCAAACCATCTTACTTTGATTGGAAAGAGTACAATGTCTAGAAAAACAAAATGAAGGCATTCCTAAGATCTAAAGATCCTTTGGAATGGGATGTTGTCAAGATGTGAATCAATCCTAATATTGCGTTTGCGTTTGCATTTACTAGAAAAGAAGATGGCAAAATGCTTCAACCTGTTGTCACTCTATCTCAAAAGGAGATATAAAAAAGAGAAGCACTAGTTGCAAAATCTATCTACTCACTTTACTATGCTTTATTACCAAATGAATATAATTGAATTTCATCTCATGAAATAGCAAAAGAAGTCTAGGATAGGCTACATGTTACCTATGAAGGAATAGATTGAGTGAAGAAAACCAAAGTCAACATTCTACTCGGGCAATACGAATCCTTCAAGATGAAACCGGGAGAGTCTATTGGAGATATGTTTAGCAGATTCACTAAAATAGTAAATGGGCTTGCATATCAAGGACAACTAATCTCGGGACCCATGAAAGTGAATAAATTTCTGAGAGGCTTATTGAAGGATTGGAATAACATTAAGACTTCTATCCGCGAAACACTGAGGATTTTGCCCTTATCTATTCATAAACTTATTGGAACTTTGCAATCATATGAAGCAGAACGTATAAATGGTGAAGATCCAAAAGGTAAAGAGTTAATTGCCTTGAAAGTCTAATGCTGATTTTGATGAGATAGATTTTGATGAAGATGAAGAAGATGATGATGAGGAGATGAAGTCGCTGATTAAAAGATTTGAACACCTTGTGAGAAAAAGAAGCAATTTGAAAGGGAAGAAGTCCACAAAGAAATCCAGAGAAAGAAGACTTTATAAAAATAAAGATAATGCTATAGTATGTGTTGAGTGTAGGAAAATGGGTCATGAGAAACTCGATTGTCCTTAATTCAAGAAAAAGGAAAGGCAAATTTGAGAAGAAGAATAAAGCTTTGAAAGCCAAGATGTGGAGTGACATCGAGTCTAAATCTAGTGATTATGAGAATTTATGCTTAATGGCGGACATTGAATTTGAAGAAGATGGGGTAATGCGTTCAAATTCTATTCTTGATGATGATCTTTTCAAAGAATTATGCGCAGAACATAAAAAAGCGTTGAAGAAGATCTCCGAGTTGAAGAAGGAAATCTAAATTGAGAGAGCAAAATTCTACAAATGAGACAAGGATCATTGAGCTGGAAAATGAGAATTCTTTTGTCAAGGAAGAGAAAGATTTTTGCAAAAAGAAATTGATTCCTATAAGGAAGAAATTTTGAAAATTTGCAAGAAATTCTTTGTTGGCTCGAAGACATTAGAGCATGTCCTCTCCATACAAATGTCATACTACAACAAATCCGACCTTGGTTACGAGAAGGATAGTGAGATCAGGAATGATTTTCCGAAAGTAAAAGAGAGATTGAGGCATATGTTGAGAAAACTCCTAGTTTTGATGCTAACAAAACATCTTATGAATGATATTTATATATCAATCTCTTGAAGGAAAATGACACAAAATGACATAGGCTTTAAAGTCTGCTTGTTGCAGAAGATAAAGCATAAGATGTCTTAGAGTCTAACTGTACCAGACGGAAGAACTCATCCAGATTGAGATTTAAGTCTGACCGTACCAGACCGAGTTTTAAGTCTGACTGTACCAGACTGAGATTTTAAGTCTGAACGAACCAGACTGAAAATCTAGGCAGACTCAGAACTTAAGACTGTCAGACTTAAGATGAACCTACACGTTAAGATCACCAACGGTAGAGTATTTCACTTACCTTATTTATGTTGATTCTGTTATACTAATCTGATTGACATGATCAATTAGTGAGCAACTTCCAATAAAGAATAGAGCACTTATGGAAGCCCGAATTCTAGTTGTATGGATGAACATAATCTAAGGGGATCTGATCTACCCTCAACGGTCGAAAAGACTTACCTTATAAAGTCTGTCCAAGAAAGGAAATACTAAACTCTCAAGGAAAGAGCCAACGGTCGAGTGTGGCTTGGAGAGTATTTAAGGTTAGGTTGAGACTTGGGGTAGAATAGATGAACATTATTCCAAAACTGATTCAATTCTTCAATTTTTTGTTCATAGTGCGCATTTGAGTGATCTCAGTGTTTTACAAAAAGAGAGTGACTTAGTGAGACAGATCATCACTGAGTACAAATACTCAAGAGTATGTAATCACCGTTGATCATATAGTGAAATACAGCCGATTGGCTGGTCGCCCGGAGAGTGGACGTAGGCTTATCAAAAGCCGAACCATTATAAACAGTGTTTGCAATCTTCTCTAACTCTCTCTACTTGATTTCAGTTTGTTGATCGCAAAAGTTATATATATTTGCGTGAATAATCTCTCTACACCTATTCACCCCCCTCTAGGTGTTTATACTAGTTATATCAATTGGTATCAGAGCCTTGTGCTCGAGATCTTGAAGTGTTTGTTACTTCTGAGTTAAAGATCCTCTATGTCTAGTATTCTTGCACCAGGTTTAATTAAGAGGCAGAGCAACATTCGTCCACCATACTTCGACGGAAAAGATTACAATATCTGGAAGAATAAAATGAAGGCCTTTCTTAGTTCGAAAGATCCACTAGAATGGGATGTGGTTGAGAGGGGAATTGAGCCCACTGATAACGCCAGAAAGACGTTAAAGAGTATCGATGAGAAAGAAACAGAACCATCAGCCACTCTCTCTCCAGAAGAGATAACAAAGAGACAAACTATTGATGCAAAGGCTATTTACTCTCTATATTGTGCTTTATCACCTAATGAATATAATCGTATATCTTTTTGTGATACAACAAAGGAAGTATGGGATAGACTACATGTAACATATGAAGGAACTGATCGTGTCAAGGAGACCAAAGTAAACATATTACTTGGTTAATACGAATCTTTTAAAATGAAGCATGGAGAATCCATAGGAGATATGTTCAGTCGTTTTACAGAAATTGTAAATGGATTGGCATATCAAGGACAACCTGTTCCTAAACTTCTGAGAGGATTGTCAAAAGAATGGAACAATGTGAAGACATCTATCAGAGAAACTCTACGGATTTCACCACTAACAGTCGATGAGCTCGTTGGCACTCTGCAGTCCTATGAGGTAGAACAAATGAACGAGGAAATGGAATCCAGAGGTAAAAAGTCCGTTGCTCTTAAGTCTAACACTGATTCTGATGATACAGATTCTGATGAAGAGCTGGACGACGAGGAACTTGCACTGCTGATCAAAAAGATAAAGAAATTAAATAGAAAAGGCAGGAAGTTCAACAACAGGAAACAAAACAGACAATCTGGACAACGCAGAACTGATGACGAGGATGATTATGCCAAAGATGTAATTTGCTTTGAGTGTAAGAAAAATGGACATATTAAACAGAATTGTCCCAAACTCAAAAAGAACAAAGGGAAATTCGAGAAGTACAAGAACTTTCAAAGCTGAAATATGGAGTGACACAGAAGTTGAGGATAGTGAAGACGAATATGGAAACATCTGTCTTATGGCACACTCAGACTTAGACTCTGAAACAGATTCAAGCTCAGACTCAGACAGAGAAATCGAGGTAAATCATTCTGATATTCCTATAGAAGTTTCAGATTATATAAATGAGCTTTGTTCTAATCTAAAATCTACTCTGAAAATGATCTCCAAATTAAAAAAAGAAAATTACAAGTTGAATCAACAGAACGTTTCTTTGAAAGGAAAAATGGATGATTTCAAAAAGGAATTTTTGGAAACAAAGGAAAATCGAGATTCTTTGCAAAAGGAGAATGATTCTTTCAAAAAGGAATTCTTAGATATTACCACAAAATTTTCTAAAGGATCAAAAACCCTACAGCATATACTTTCCATTCAAATTCCTTATTATGATAAGTCTGGACTTGGTTTTTATAAGGAAAATGATTCCCTGATTGATTTTCCTAAAGTCATGGAAAGAATAAGACAAAGACCTCCTCGACAAGCTTACAAAAATCATTTCAAAAACAATTTTGTAAGACCTATTGGTAGAAACAATCTCAAATGTTCTAACTATGGAGAAAGAGAACATTTTGAAAACAAATGTCCTAAAGTCTGGAGACCTGTACAAAAGAAATGGATAGAAAAAGCTTATACTACTAACTTCAATGGACCCAAGAAAATTTGGTTACCAAAGAAAAAATGAGTATATGTAAACATTGCAGGTAAGCTTCAAAAGTAAGAAGAAATGGTATTTAGACAGTGGATATTCAAGACATATGACAGGAGACTCAAAGATGTTCATTGGATTCGAAATAATCAAGAGAGGAATAGCTTCGTTTGGAGGAAACACCAAAGGAAACATTATAGGACTGAGAACTGTCAAGATCGGTAGCTTAATCATCAACAATGTTTCTCTAGTCAAAGGATTAAACTACAATCTTTTGAGCATCAGCCAGTTATGTGATGCCGGCTTCAAAATAAACTTCAAAGAGAACCTATGTTCTGAAACAAGCAATGACTCTTCACAGATTTTTACTGGACGAAGACATAGGAACATTTATCTTCTGCACATAAATGAAGATACTACAAAATGTCTATCATCAGTCCAAGATGAAGCAGGTATGTGGCACCGCAAACTTGGGCATGTTAGCATGAAACAAATTTCCAAGCTTGCCAGCAAAAAGCTTATTCGTGGCTTGCCTTCACTAAGTTACAAGAAAACAGAGCTTTGCTCTGCATGTACACTGGGAAAACAGGTAAGAAGCTCTTTCAAGTCTATAAAACAAATTTCTACTAATCGTGTGTTACAACTTCTTCACATGGACTTATTTGGACCAACCAGAACCCAAAGCATTGGAGGTAAGAAGTACTGTCTTGTGATAGTAGATGATTACTCTCAATTTACATGGGTATATTTTCTAGCAAATAAAGGAGATACCTTCTCATATTTCTCAACATTTGCAAAGAGGGTCCAAAATGAAAAAATGGTACTCTATTTCAAGTATCAAAACAGATCATGGGGGAGAATTTGAGAATCAAGACTTTTCAAATTTTTGTGACAAAAATGGTATAAAGCATACATTTTCAGCTCCTTACACTCCAGAACAAAATGGAGTTGTGGAAAGAAAGAATAGGTCTTTGCAGGAAATAGCCAAAATATTGCTTATAGAAAGCAAGGTGGCAACTTGGTTCTGGGCAGAAGCAGTTTCTACTTTTTGCCATATTATTAACAGAGTATTTCTTAGACCAATTCTTGAGAGAACCCCCTATAAGATTTTCAAAGAAAGAAAACCTATTGTTTCCTACTTTCGAATTTTTGGTTGTCTATGCTATATCCTTAAAAATGTTAATCATCAACCTAGTAAGTTTGAAGAAAGGTCAGATGAAGGTATTTTTCTGGGCTATTCAAACTCTAGTAAAGCATATAGAGTGTTCAACAAGAACACTCAGACAGTGGAAGAATCCATGAACGTAAAGTTTCTGGTGAAAGAAGTCTCAAAACAGAGCAGTACAGTAAATGGAGAATCAGAATCAAATGCAGCTCCTGAAAGATCTGGTCTCCACAAAGAAACAGAATCTTCCCAGGAAACAGTCAAAGAAGCAACTCATGAAGAACGACTAACTGAGCTTGATATTCCTACATCAGCAGAAGATTCTGATAATAATAAAGTTCCAAATAGAAGCTAGAAACATAAGTCTAGTCATCCTAAGGAGCTTGTGATTGGAAACATCAATAAGGGGATTCAAACCAGATCAAGAAACAAAAAGGACATAGGTATTGTTGCACTGATCTCTGAAATTGAACCCAAAGGAATTAATGAAGCTCTGGAAAATGAAAGCTGGATAGAGGCAATGCAAGAAGAGCTTCAACAGTTCAAGAGAAATGATGTATGGGAATTGGTGCCCAAACCAAAAGGACGAACTATCATTGGTACTAAATGGATTTTCAGAAACAAAGTCAATGAACTTGGAAAAATCACCAGAAACAAGGTAAGACTCGTGGCAAAAGGTTATTCTCAGTATGAAGGAATAGACTATGATGAAACCTATGCCCGAGTTGCAAGACTAGAAGCAATCAGACTATTACTTGCCTATGCTTGCTATCAAAATTTCAAGCTATATTAAATGGAGGTGAAAAGTGCTTTTCTGAATGGGTTTATCAAAGAAGAAGTCTTTGTAGAACAACCTCCTGGATTCGAAGAACCAAGAAAGCCAGACCATGTATACAAATTAAAAAAGACACTTTACGGTCTGAAACAGGCACCTCGAGCTTGGTATGAATGATTAAGCAAGTTTCTACTAGACAATAAATTCAGGTTAGGTATGGTAGATACAACCTTGTTCATTAAGAAGGAAGGTAAAGATATACTGCTGGTACAAATTTATGTAGATGATATTATTTTTGGTTCATCTAATGAGCACTTGTGCAAGATCTTCTCAAAGTCTATGCAGGAAGAATTTGAAATGAGCATGGTGGGAGAACTGACATTCTTCCTAAGACTTCAAGTCAATCAAATGAAACGTGGAACTTTTATCAATCAAGAGAAGTATGCCAAAGACTTGATTAAAAAATTTGGAATGGAGAACTGCAAGAGGACTGAAACTCCAATCGCAACCTCCATCAAACTAGATCAGGATGAAAAGGGGAAGAAGGTTGATCAGAAGAATTATAGAAGCATGATCGATTCTCTTCTCTACCTTATTGCATCTAGACCAGATATTCTATATAGTGTTTGTCTTTATGCGAGGTTTCAAGTGGATCCTAGAGAATCACATCTTTCTGCTATTAAACGTATAATTAAGTATATAGCCACTTATCCAAACTTGGGGTTATGGTATCCAAAAGAAACATATTTTACTCTTATTGGCTACTCAGATGCAGATTTAGCAGGATGCAAAGTAGACAGAAAAAGTACTTCAGAAACATGCCAATTTATGGGAAAAATGCTAGTTTCATGGTTCTCTAAAAAGCAGAATACTGTGGCTCTATCAACAGCAGAAGCAGAATATGTAGTACTTGGAAATTGTTGTTCACAGATTTTGTGGATGAGACAGCAACTAAGAGACTATGGAAAGGAAGAATCTTGCACAGAAATAAGATGTGATAATGCGAGTACCATAAACCTCACCAAGAATCCAATTCTACATTCCAGAGCAAAGACATTGAGATCAAACATCACTTTATTAGAGACCATGTGCAAAATGGAGATATATATGTGGAAGTCATTGATTCTAAGAATCAATTAGCAGATATCTTCACAAAGTTGCTGGACAAAGGTACATTCGATTCAATATGTGGGAGATTAAATATTATTAACCCTTTCTTATAAATTCCATGAGAACAGGACAAAGTTTGATAGAAGCAAGCGTCTGGACATACCACTCTTAGAAGAAGATTGAAAAAGGAAGTAATGGTATCTTAGGTTGGTGTGTTATTTCCTTATTGAAATCTGGTAAATTTTTATTAGTAAGTTTTTGATCTGCATGATTGATTTGCATATTTTCTGGCATATGTCTATGATGATTGAATATTCTTGTTAAGTTTTGAATAATTGCCATTTTAATTTGTTTTGGGTTGCGACTATTCACTTGTTCTCCTAACAAGGGTATAAAAACATCTAAAAGTCACGTCTTTTCCTCACAACTCTCCAGAAGGGTTTGTTTACAAACCCTAACAGAGAAAAATGTTTTCTAAATCAATCTTCTCCAAAACCAACTTTCTTCGAGCATGGCCTCGAGATCCTCCATATCCAGATCAAGATCTCCATCTCCTAGAAGAAGATCAAACAGGATTGCTGGAAGAGGAGGAAGAAGAGTCGACGGAGGGCAGACACATTTTGACCTAACACATATTTCCGAAGATACTCAAGGACAATCTCCAAGAGTTTCTCCTCAAAAAAATCAAGATGATAATGAGGAATCTCCAAGAGCTCTCCGCTCACAATCTAAAGAAAGAAATGTCTCACGTAGAGGTACGCTTGGATTAACTCTACCAACACCCATTGAAAGTTCTCATGTAGTAATGAGGAGATATGAGAAGTTAGTCCAAAGAAATGTTAGGGAAGATGTCAAACTATTTTTCTTGAGAGAGAATGGGTATGGGAATGAACTCCGTCTCATTTAAGCAGTACAGGCTGCAGAATCACCATCTACTCGTAGAGAACGAGTTAGTGATACAGGGAGAAGCAGAGATAATGTGAAGGAAGGTGATGAGAAGATCTACAGAAATTTTGAAGTGAGAATGGGAATAGTTGCTGTAACTTGGAACACAACTGGGAAATTATTTCGATCTAGAGAGCATAAGACTTTCTTTAACAGACTGATGGATCGAGGAATCATGAACCACAGAATTGTAGATTTTGATTATTTGGATGCTGCTGAAGTGAATCTGTGAGAATGCTTTGAAAAATTGCAGATGGACTAATTTTGCACTGATTCTGCTTCTGTTTATCCTGAATTAACAGCATATTTTTACTCGAATTTGACATTTCTATCTCCAGACAGAATGCAATTCAGTGTGAATGACAGGTTCTATGATGTTAGTTCAGATACTCTAGCTGACATTATAAAAGTTGAGAGAGGAGCATTCAGGCCAATAGACATCTCTTATGAAACAGTTTGTAAGTTTCTCACAAAGTCTGTAAGGGCAACTATAACTTGTCCTCTTCTAACTTCTGCAAGAACTATTTTGTACAAGATCATTATCAGCTGCATTCGTCCAAAAGCCTCATCAAAGACTAATGTATCCAAATTTGAGGCCAAACTGATGTGGGCTATTGAAAAGGGAGTACTGTTCTCACTGCCTCACACAATAATATTGCATATGTATCGAACATTGTTGAAGGACAAAGGACAGCTACCCTATGGAGCTTTAGTGATAAGGATCTTTGATCATCTTAAGATAGACATACCCAGAAGATTCAGTACTAAAACTCTTCCCACAATGACCATTGATATGAAAATGATCAATAAGATGAGACTGCAGGATGTTGCAGAGACATGGAGACGAAAAGAAAAGGAATTGGCTAGAGCAGAGACAGCAAAATGAAAAGGCAAAGAATCAGCTGCTGCTGAGCCAAGTTCTAAAAGGAGAAGACAACTCCTACTGGTAAATGAAGAAGATGAAAAAGAAAGTATCTCCGTAATTCTAGTAAATATGCATCAAAATTCTCAGAGAATGTCTAAACCAGAGGCAGAAACACATGCAGAAAACATTCTCAGCACAGAACATGAGAAGAATGATGAATATGAATCAATGGATGATCCAGAAGAAGAAGAAGAAGCAGAAGCAGAAGAAGAAGAAGATGAGAATAGGGAAAAAGAGGGGCAACAAGGACAGAATGAAGCATCAACTCAGGGGGAGCATCATTATGAAAATATTGAAATTCAAGTTCCTGCAGCTTCATCTGGGAATGCTGATTATTAGAAGATCTTAGCACTTTTAACAGAGATCAGGGATCGGCATGTAGAAATGGAAACCTCCTTCAATAACAAACTGGAGACTCTCGAGAAGACAGTTAATCAGTGTATTGACAGGATTGAGAAGTCTGCATCAGATATGGAGGATTTCACCCTTGTTCGGACCCCAAACAAGAAAACCTCTTAAAAACATCTTCTGCTTTAGAAACTTGTTTTTGAACTGACTAACTCTTTTTGAAGTTGACAAAAAAGGGGAGTAGATATGGCTTTTACTTTTTGATTTTTGATGGATGGATGCATGACAGTTGGCTTTATCATTATGCTAATGCATGATAAATGATCATTGTGTTGATGCATGATACTGTGATATGAAAGTTCTGATTATGCATGGCTAATGATATTTTTTTATATGCTGATCACAAAGTACTGATAAAGTCTGAATCATGTTGAGTTGTAATATGAAATTATGTTGCTGCTGTACTGTCTATACAGGGTTGATATGAGCTATTCTTATGAGTTGAGCAGAATAGTTGAAAACAGGCTCTATTTAACCATATTTTGCAGGGACATTAAGCCATATATATAAAATGTTTTGTCACCATCAAAAAGGGGGAGATTGTTGAGAAAACTCCTAGTTTTGATGCTAACAAAACATCTTATTATTTATTTATCAATCTCTTGAAGGAAAAGGACACAGAATGACATAGGCTTTAAAGTCTGCTTGTTATAGAAGATAAAGCATAAGATGTCTTAGAGTCTGACCTTACCAGATGGAAAGACTCATTCAGACTGAGATTTAAGTTTGACCGTACCAGACCAAATTTTAAGTCTGACCGTACCAGACTAAAAATCTAGGCAGACTCAGAATTTAAGACCATCAGACTTAAGATGAACCTACACGTTAAGATCACCAACGGTAGAGTATTTCACTTACCTTATTTATGTTGATTATGTTATATTAATTTGATTGACAGGATCAATTAGTGAGTAACTTCCAATGAAGAATAGAGCACTTATGGAAGCCCGAATTCTGATTGTATGGGCGAACATAATCTAAGGGGATCTGATCTACCCTCAACGGTCGAAAAGACTTACCTTATAAAGTTTATCCAAGAAAGAGAAGACTAAACTCTCAAGGAAAGAGCCAACGGTCGAGTGTGGCTTGGAGAGTGTTTAAGGGTAGGTTGAGACTCAAGGGTAGAATAGATGAACATTATTCCAAAGCTGATTCAATTCTTCAATTGTTGTTCATAGTGCACATTTGAGTGATCGCAGTGTTTTACAAAAAGAGAGTGACTTAGTGAGACAGATCATCACTGAGTACAAACACTCGAGAGTATGTAATCACCGTTGATCATATAGTGAAATACAGCCGATTGGCTAGTCGTCCGGAGAGTGGACGTAGGCTTATCAAAAGCCGAACCACTATAAATAGTGTTTGCAATCTTCTCTAACTCTCTCTAGTTGATTTCAGTTCGTTGATCGCAAAAGTTATATATATTTGCGTGAATAATCTCTCTACACCTATTCACCTCCCCTCTAGGTGTTTATACTAGTTATATCAGGGCAAACCTTCAATCCAACATTATCGAAATCATTTTGGTAAGCAATTTGTTAAATCTATTGGATCTAAATATTTTAATTGCTCAAATTGTGGTGATCATAATCACTTTAAGCAACAATGTCCAATTGATTGGAAGAAATCCAAATCAATCAATTGGAGATTTAATGCTTCTTCTAACGGAAATGGACCCAAATTCATTTGGGTACCAAAGAAAAAATGAGGTGTTTTTCTTGCGGGCAATTAAGAAAAGGAGAAAGAGAATTTAGTAAGGAAGGTATAATTCTAAAATTCTCAATTTGTTTTGTATGCATATTTTAAATATCTACATATTTTACTTATACTTGATATATTATATCTCAATGGAACAGTTTGTGCCGTATTTAGACTATATGCCCTATGTATTGTTAATTTCAATTTGATTATTCTAAAAATATCTTTTTGGAGTGAAAGTTCAATGCATGCTTATGGAATTCGATTGAATATATATGATTGATTGCTATCTTGCTTTCAATTTAGAAATTATTTGGTTGATTGGATAGATACCCAATGATATTATTCTCTATGATCTTATCATATTTTGCCTAAGTGAGAATTTTTTTCCAAGATATTATTGTGCATAATGTTCTTTCTATGTTATGGTGCGTTGGAGCGTGATTTGTGATTGATTCAATATCTTGCTTAGAGATAATCATGATTATTTGATCGGATTTCATGCTCTCTTATTTTGTTATATTTTGCAAAGTGAAAATTGTTTTATGAGAATTTATTTTATTATACAAGATATTCTCCCAAAAATATTCTACTCAAGAAAGCATCATTGAGTTTTTATAAAAATTTCCTATTTGTGCTTTAACGTGAAGGAAGGATCTAAATTCATAGATACCAAAAGAAAAAGAGCTTGCTGTAGGAAATTTTATAGAAGAAGAATGATTGCAAATCTATGCAAATTATTGAACAATTAGATGAATATCTCATGCGATGATTGACAAGGATCATCTTTAATTCAATGGTATATTTTAAACGTATACCTTGGACATTGCATAATTTTTACCTAATTTGTCACGTGATAAAAATATTTACTTTCTTTTTGTGTATTGCATCAATAATATCTTACATCAGGCAAGTTTGATCTGCAAATTGGAGGAAGGTATGTGCATGATATTTTCTATATTTTGCAAAAATTATTATCTATTTTACAAGAATTTGCAAGTGGCAAAATATCTTTCTATATGAAGTTTGGAAAGCTTGATCCGAAATTGTGGACATTTTTTAAGGATAAAAAGTTATACTTCTTGCGCAAAATTCTCACAAATTATTGAACAAGCCCCTAATGTGTCAAATGAAAGGTTGAATAGCTTTAAATTGAAATTTTATTTTTGTTATATATGCTATTCAATTTATTTCACAAGAAAGGGCATTATATATTATGTGAAATTTTATAACAGTGCATTTGTTCAGAAAGTTTGTTAAGTTTGTACAGATGAAATTTGAGGTGAGTTTTGATTGAAGAAAACAAACTTCTACCTCAAATTTCAAAAAGCAAAAAAATGGTGTAGTTGTTGTTGCTACAAAGGAAATAAAGGGACGATATTCTGTTCAACATGCACAAACCGCAACAAAAAGTGAATTGCAAAAAACTGTCATGAGGATAGGGGGAGAAAGTGAGTGCAAAAATAAGGGGAGAATCGTGATTATTTCGAAAAGGTAACAAATTGAGGGGGAGCATTGATCAAGTATAGCAGATTTTTTTTTTTAATCGATCTTGACCTTGATTACTAAGGAAGAAAAGGTAAACGTGTTAGAACTTGCTAAGTTCTACATAATTTGGTAAGTGTATCTTCCATTTTCATCACTTTTTGTCATTAACGAATCTCTTATTTATATTATCCTTTTATTAAGACAAAAAGTTGGTGATATTTATAATGCAATTCGTGATACTTAGTAGATTTTTGTTGATATATATGTATATATATACACATGTTATTTGAGCTATATTGAATATTTTTTATGTTCGTATTAGCATGGTATCTTTAAAGATTGTGTTTCATGCCTCATATATTTCTAAAGATATTATGTGAATTTATTTGAGCTGAATTATATTCTTCATGTGACATCCTTTTTCATCGTTATCACTTTTTGATTATGACAAAAAGGGAGAGAGAAGGTAAATATGCATATGTACTGATTGGTTGATATTCTATATGCATATGTGACATCCTTTTTCATTGTTATATGCAATTTTGTTTCTATATATATTTTGCTTAATTTATCAACTATCTTTTGTCTTATAACTCCTATTTTGAATTACATTCTTTGAATATATAAAATTTTGGAGATTGAATTATATGCTTTGATTTATCAATATATTTAAAAGCGTAATTGCACATCTATATATTCAGAGATTATTTTGTCATCATAAAAAATGGAGAGATTGTTAGGGAAATCCCTTATAATGTTTTGAAGATGACAAAATAAATCAAAGGCTATTAATGTGTTTGATGATTAAGTAAATAGTAAAAGACGCACAAGCCGCTAGGCAGATAATAGAACGTATAAAGAATTTTATCAATGATCATATTTTGAAGAACTAGAAGATAAACTCATTGTTGAAGCTGAACGTTATTCAAATTCTATGGCTAAATCTGTTCAGACTTTAAGGATAAATCTATTAGACATAGATTCTGAGGATTAATACGTTAAAACTCAAGTACGAACTAAAAAGCTTATTTTAGACAGAACAAACTTAGACTTTACATACAGACGGAATAGTTACAAAACGTGATAAGTCTAGAATGTGACAAGTTCAGAACAACACAAGACCAGAACGAGACACATGTTCAGACTAAAGCAAGTTCAAAACTTAATGCTCAAAATGAAACAAAAATCTAATAGAACAAAATACAGACCCATAACATGTAACAAGCAATAATCTGGTTTGGATTCTACACCAAAATAGATTTGATTGACTCAATCTAATTGATTGGTAATTATATCCCGAAAAAAAGAACTTTCCTAATGGAGAAGCTCTACTTCTAGAAACCTAGATTTTACTTGTATGGGCGATCGGAACTAAGATGTGGATTCTGCTTCTATCACTCAATGGCTATCAAATCTTTTTGATACAGTTCTGTCTAACGGGTAAATTAGAAGATGATCCTTTGGATACTGTCCAATGGCTAGTTTAGAAGTGGAGGAGTATATAAGGAGATCAAGGGATCAAAGTGCAAAAAAGAGACAAGGCGTATAATCTACAATTCCTAAATCTGGGCGTACTTCGATCATATACCTTTGTATTTTGTGAGCTTAAAAGTTTGTGATTGTGAGAAAAGTACACAACAGTGACTTAGTGAAATAGTGTGATCTATCGCTGAGTGTCAAAGTTGTAATCTCTTATTGATCATATAGAGGAATTCAGCTAGTAGACTGTCAGTGTGAGAAAGTGGATGTAGGTTTGATTCAAGCCAAACTACTATAATATTCGTGTGCAATTTCTCTTATCCCTTAATTTCTTATTATTTATTATTATAATTTTTTGCACACGTGCTAGGTGCTTCTAAAGTCTGAGCAAATTCAGAATCTTGTTAGAAAATCTTATTATTGTTCAGACTTCTAAATCATGTTGTTCTACTGATATTCAGACTTCTATCTTGAATAGTTTTATTCTGCATTTTTATTGTGACATCCTGAAATTCAAACCCTTTAAGGGATGAATGAACATGAATTTCATCAATGCATTGTTGGTTAATCTCACTCGAAATTGATCACTATCGAGATACTAACCTTGAGGGGAAGGCTAATGAGAATAGAACTCGTGCGACTAAAGGACTTGACCTGGGAAAACGACTTGACCGTGAGATTTGTGTGAGGATGATCCTATAGTTATATAAGCCGATTTCAGGGATGACTAAAAGTCAATTCACGAGCAGGATATAATGGGATGACTGGTGAATCCGTTTACCATTATTGAGATCGTAAACGGCCCTATGTCGATTCTTAGGAATCATGTATTTTGAAATAAGAATCTATCTTTCGTAATTTGATATTAGTCAAGGATGTCCATGTGTTGAGAAAACTTAAATATGGTTTGATACTGATTCAAGTACGAGTCGGTTATGTGTGAATCCTCGAAACCGCCTCTTAGTCTGAGACGTACCACAATGACATTCAACCAAAATTGACAGTCCAAGTCGTCGGCCAGTTAAAAGCCACTGTCTTTATGTCCGCTTGTCCCTATATTACATCACCTAGAAGAGCCTTTTCACCCCTATTCCGACTTAGCCACCACCCGAACAAGCCACCAGTCAGTCCCCTTTGAACCCCTGGAGTTGTTGGTCACTGGCTAGCCTCTCGCCGAAGCGTCGGTTGGTCTGGCTAGCTCTTTTTCTCACCTAAGCAGTTTGGTTTCCAGAGTTACAGAGAGAGGCGGAGTTGGCTGCTACTGTTTTGACCCCAGGACCACCTTGGATTGTCATGGTTGAGGTTCCCATGCATAGCCTTCATCAACGCCGCTGCGTCCGTGTCACCGGCCTGCTCAACGGGTGAGTTATCGTCCTAATCCGTTGTTTAGGGTGTAAACTTGCTTAGGGATTATTTAGTTAGAGTTAATCTTAATTTATGGGTTTAATTAAGGAGTATTAGAACAAAGATATGTAGTTAGTTAGATGACTGGGATTAGTTTAATTTGATTATTGCTTAATGCTTATTAAATGAGGTTTGTTAGCTTAATTTTAGATTAAGGGGGTTAAACTTGTTTTCCCTTAATTGATTGATTGCTTTGCTTTAATTATTACTTTGTTGATTTTAGAATTTCATTTATTAATTATTGAATTCTAAAAAATCATTTTTCATATTGCACTATTCATGTTTTACTGTTCACGCTATATTGTTCACGAGCACTGTTCACATGGTACTATTCATGTAGAAGTGAATTTTTGCCTAATTGCAAATGTTTTGATCATATGATGTGAATTGATTGTGTAAATGCATGGACATTTGCATGAATCGCATGGTTTTCAATAAAAGGAGAAAATGCTTTGTCCAAGGGACACGTAAATTGATTGATTTTCTAAAATGGAATTTGAGACCGTAGATGCAAGCATATGTGCATTGGCTAATGCTCAAGATAAAAGTGGATTGTGGCGATATGCTTACGTGATCACTAAGTTGAACCCGTCGCACCGGCCGAAGTTTAGGGGATGATAGTCTGATTTATCAGAATGCCTGGCGAGTGTCCAGATGTGAAGTCTGATATAGCTAGTAGTAACACCTAGAGGGGGGTGAATAGGTGTAGAAGAACTTTATACACAACAATACCAATCTTTTGCAATCTACGAATAGAAATTAAATAAAGAGAGTAGAGAACATTGCAAACACGGTTTATAGTGGTTCGGCTTTACACAAGCCTACGTCCACTCTCTAAGCGATCGGCCAATAGGTTGGATTTCACTATGTGATCAAAGATGATTACATGCTATTGAGTGTTAGCACTTGGTGATGATATGTCTCACAAAGTCACTCTTTCTAATAATACACTTAGATCACTCAATTACACACTTAAGACAACTGATGAAGAATAGAATCGAGCTTTGGAATGTGTTTATCCTATCTAGTCTTCTAGGTCTCATCCTATCCTTATATGTTCTCCAAGCCATACTCGACCGTTGGCTCTTTCCTTGAGAGTTTAGTTTTCCTTTCCTTGGACAGAATATATAAGGCAAGTCTTTTTACTATTGAAGGTAGATCAAATCCCCTTGAATTCTATTCGCCCATACAATTAGAATCCGGGCTTCCATAAGTTCTTTATTCTTCTTTGGAAGTTGTCCGTTGATTGATCCTGCCAATTAGTTTGATACAACATAATCAATATAAATAAGGTAAGTGAAATACTTGACCGTTGGTGATATAATCATGTAGTTTCATTTTGAGTCTGATAGACTAATGTTCTGAGTCTGCTTAAGTTTTCCGTCTAGCATGGTTAGACTCAGAAACTACGTCTATATAGGTTTTCCATCTGATACGGACAAACTTAGAATCCCCGTCTCTTTAGATCTTCCGTTTGGTACGGACAAACTCAAAGACACCTTATGCTTTTTCTTCTGCCACCTACAGACTTAAAAGCATATGCCACCCTATGGCTTTCCCTTCTAAAGATATATAATTTTCATACATAAAACGATTTGTTAATATCAATACTAGGAGTTTTCTCAACAATCTCCCCCTTTTTGATGGTGACAAAACTTTTTATGCAAACGGCTTGTTGTTCCTGTAAAACATGGTTAAGCAGAGTATACTTGCAATCTTAGTACAATGATGCTTATGTCAAAATACTAACCAATATCAAACTAGTCAAATGATATTCAATGATAATCCATTCAGGCATCCATGTTCAAAAACAAGCATTTTATGCATCCATGTTCAAACAAAACAACATTTAACAACAACCAGGTAGTATGTAACATCCATGTTCAAACAAAACAACATTTAACAACAACCAGGTAGTATGTAACAACATCCATGTTCTAACAATCAATAAATCTGCAATTACTCTCCCCCTTTTTGTCACTGTAAAAAAGTCAACACCTTGAAAACAGTAAGAAAAGTCCAAAAATTTAACAAACAAAATAGACCAGAAGATTGTGAGTTTAGGAGGATTTTTAAGATGGCTTTTTAGGGGTTCAAACAAGGGTGAAATCCTCCATATCCTTGGTAGACTCTGTAATCCTGGTGAGAATAGCGTCTTCTATTCGTTCCAAACGCTGTTGAGTGGTCTTCTCTAAAGTCTCTAGCCTTTTGTTTAAGGAGGTTTCCATAGCAATCTATTGATCTCTGATTTTCATAAGTATGTCGAATATTTTCTGAGATTTAGCATGATCAGATGAAGCTACAGGGATATGTGTTTCAACATTTTGAGGCGAATGCTCCCCCTGGATTAGTGCTTTAGTCTGGTCTTGTTGCCCTTGTTGATTCCTATCATCTGCCTCAGGAATAGTATTCTCATTAATTCCGTTTCCTTCTTCCTCTCTTTCTTCTTTTTCTTCTTCTTCTTCTGGGTCTTCTTCTTCCTCAAGCTCTTCTTCTAGTTCTGACTTAGCATTTTCTACAAGTTGAGGTTCTATACTAGAAATGTTCCCTTCTGGTACATCAGGTGGAGGCATTTCTGCTTCTAGTTCTGTCATTCTGTGTGCAGTTTTTCTCAAATTTGCCAGAATTTTAGAAATACTTTCCTCTTCATCCTTTTCATCCTACAGCAGTAGCTGTCTCATTCTCTTAGAACTTGGCTCAGCAGCAGCCACTTTCTTTCCTCTTTTCTTTGTTGCTGTTGTTGCTTTAGCCAGGTCCTTTTCCTTTCTTCTCCATGTCTCCATAACATCCTTCAACCTCATTTTATTGATCATTTTAAGTCTAATGGCCATAGTTGGAAGAACTGTAGTGCAGAATCTCATGGGCATATCAATCTTGAGATGTTCAAAGATTCTGGTCACCAAAGCTTCATAGGGCAGCTGTCCTTTGTCCTTCGCAACTATTCTATACATGTGCAAAAGAACAATGTGAGGGAGTGAGAACAGAACTCCCTTTTCAATTGCCCACATTAGTTTTGCTTCAAGTCTGGCCACATCAGTCTTTGATGATGCTTTAGGGCGAATGCAGTTGATGATAATTTTATGCAGAATTGTTCTTGTTGAAGTCAAAAAGGGGTAGGTGATATTAGCTCTAATAGACTTTGTGAGATGTTTACACACAATTTCATAGGTGACTTCAATGGGTTTGAAAGGACTCCTTTCAACTTTCATGATATCAGCCAAGATATCTGCATTAACCTCATAGAAAGTATCATTTACACTAAACTGCATTTTATCTGAAGATAGGAAAGAAAAATTAGAATAGAAGTATGCCGTTAATTCTAGATAAACAGCAGCAGAGTCAGTACAGAATCGATCCATCTGCAATTTTTCAAAACAGCTCCTTAGACTTATATTAGCAGCATCCAGAAAGTCAAAATCCACAATTATGTGGTTCATCACTCCTCAATCAAGCAATTTATTATAAAATGCCTTATGCTCTTTAGGCCGGAACAATTTCCCTGTTGTATTCTGAGCAATTGCAGCAATCCCCATTCTAACATCAAAATTTCTATAAATTCTTTCATCATCTTCCTTTTCACCCCAGACATTATCTCTGCTCCTACCGACTTCATTAGACTGTTCTCTTCGTGTAGGCCGTTGATCTGTAAGTTGAATAGCTTGAACTAGACGTAACTCATTTGCGTATCCTTTTTGTCTTAAGTAATATAGTTTGACATCCTTAGTAACGTTTCTTTGCACTAAACGCTCATACATTTTCAAGACTATATGAGGGTTATCAGGTTTAGGCAGAGTTAATCCAGACATATCTCTTCTAGAGACATTCTTTTGCCTAGATTTTGTTGGGGAATTCCTTGGAGACTCCTCATTTTCACTTGCATTCCTTTGAGCTGATGCATTTTGAGAATCACTTTAGGATTCTTCAGAGGTTTGTGTCAAATCGAAGTGCGTCTGCCCTCCTTCTATATTTCGGGGTCCTCGCCTAGCAACCATGTTTGATCTTCTTCGAGGAGATGGAGACACCGACCTTGATCTGGACATGGAGGATCTCAAAGCCATGGTTGGAGAGGGTTTAGGTTGACTTGGAGAAAATGATTTGTTCTTTAGGGTTTCAAAAGAAAGCTTGTATGAAAGACTCGATTTTTGGGGGGTTACAAAGCTTTTTGAAGAGAGGTAAATGAAAAGACATGACTTTTTGAAAATTATAACTGAAAATGGCAGTTATTCAAAAATATTAAACTTGATAAAAATAGATGAAGATAACATAGGCATGTTCCAGAAATCATGCAAAACAATTATTTGCTAATTTAAACTTACCAAGTTCAATAATATAAGGAAATAACTTACGCATTAAAATTGAATTTCCAAAAATATCATTAAGTCCTTCTAAGTCCATCTAGACTTTCGGTCCATCTAGAAGATAGCTTCTCCTAGATTGTATCCTGTCCTCAAAGACATTATGCAAAAGGGTTAATGATATTTAATCTATTATAAATTGAATCGAATGTACCTTTGTCCAGCAGCTTTGTGAAGATATCTTCTAATTGATTCTTTGAATCAATAAATTCTATAAATATATCACTATTTTGCACATGATCTCTAATAAAGTGATGCTTGATTTCAATGTGCTTTGCCTTAGAATGTAGGATCGAATTCTTGGTGAGGTTAATAACACTCGTATTGTCACATCTTATTTCAGTGTAGGTTTCTTCCTTTCCATAGTCCCTAAGTTGTTGTTTCATCCATAGAATTTGTGAACAACAACTTCCAAGAGCAACGTATTCTGCTTCTATTGTAGATAGAGCCACAGTGTTCTACTTTTTAGAGAACCATGAAACCAACATCTGTCCTAGTAGTTGGCATGTTCCAGACGTGCTCTTCCTGTCCACTTTACATCCCGCTAGGTTAGCATCTGAGTAACCAAGAAGAGTAGAGTCTATTCCCTTAGGATACCACAGACCCAAATGTGGATAAGTAGCTATGTACTTTATTATGTGCTTAACTGCTGTAAGATGTGATTCTCTAGAGTCTGCTTGGAATCGAGCACATAAACACACACTGTATAGAATATCTGGTCTAGATGCAGTAAGATAAAGAAGAAAACCAATCATGCTTCTATAGGTTTTCTAGTCAACTTTCTTTCCCATTTCATCCTGATCTAGTTTGATAGAAGTTGATATTGGAGTTTCAGTCTTTTTGCAATTCTCCATTCCAAACTTCTTGATTAAGTCTTTGGCATATTTTTCTTGATAGATGAAAGTTCCATGTTTGGATTGATTGACCTGAAGTCCTAGGAAGAATGTGAGTTCTCCCATCATGCTCATTTCAAATTCCTCTTGCATAGACTTTGAGAAGTTCTTGCACAATCGTTCATTAGAGGATCCAAAAATAATATCGTCTACATATATTTGTACAAGCAAAATATCCTTACCTTCCTTTTTGATAAACAGGGTTATGTCTACCAAACCTTTCTTGAAGCTGTTGTCTAGTAGAAACTTACTTAATCGTTCATACTAGGCTTGATGTGCTTGTTTCAAACCATATAGAGCCTTCTTTAGTCTATATACATGGTCTAGCTTTCTTGGTTCCTTGAAACCGGGAGGCTGCTCTACATAGACCTCTTCTTTGATAAATCCATTCATGAAGGCACTCTTTACATCCATCTAGAATAGCTTGAAGTTTTGATAGCAAGCATAAGCAAATAACAATCTGATTGCTTCTAACCTTGCTATTGGAGCATAGGTTTCATCATATTCTATTCCTTCTGATTGTGAATAACCTTTAGCTACCAGTCTTGCCCTGTTTCTAGTCACCTTTCCTCGTTCATCCATTTTATTCCTGAAGACCCATTTAGTGCCTATGATTGTTCTTCCCTTGGGTTTGGGAACCAATTCCCACACATCATTCCTTTAGAATTGCTAGAGTTCTTCTTGCATTGCTTCTATCCAGCTTTCATTTTCAAGGGCTTTGTCTACTCCTTTGGTTTCAATTTTAGAGATGAGCGCCACAATACTTATATCCTTTTTGTTCCTCGATCTGGTTCAAATTCCTTCATTGATACTTCCAATAACCAGCTCTTAAGGATGACTGGATTTATGTTTCCAGTTTCTGTTATGCACTTCACTGTCATTAGGATCTTCTGGTGATTGAGTGGTTCTTTGTTTTGGAACTTTCTCTATGACTGTTTTTTAAGAAGATTCAGCTTCTTTATAGAGAGTTGATTTCTCAAAAGCAACAGTTGGTTCTCAATCTTCAATTTGTGTTTTGTTCTGGTTGGGATCATCTTGCTCCAAAAACTTCACGTTCATGAATTCCTCCACAGTCTGAGTATTCTTGTTGAACACTCTGTATGCTTTACTAGTGTTTGAGTATCCCAGAAAAATACCTTCATTTGACCTTTCTTCAAACTTACTTGGATGATTGTTAGCATTTTTGAGAATAAAACATCGACTACCAAAAATGCAAAAATAAGAAACAATTGGTTTTCTTTCTTTGAAAATTTCATAGAGAGTTTTCTCAAGAATTGGTCTAAAAAAGACTGTTAATGATATGGCATGAGGTGGAAACGGGTTCTGCCCAAAAACAAGTTGCTACCTTGCTTTTAATAAGCAAAGTTCTGGCCATTTCTTGCAAAGACCTATTATTTCTTTCCACAACTCCGTTTTGTTCTGGAGTGTAGGGAGAGGAAAACGTATGCTCAATACCATTTTTGTTACAAAAATCTGTAATGTCTTGATTTTCAAATTCTCCACCATGATATGTTTTAATACTAGAAATAGAGAAACTGTTCTCATTTTGAACTCTTTTTGCAAATATTGAAAAATAAGAGAAGATTTCCCCTTTATTAGCAAGAAAGAATACCCATGTAAAATGAGAATAGTCATCTACAATTACAAAACAATATTTCTTACCTCCAATGCTCTGAGTTCTAGTTGGTCCAAATAAATCCATATGAAGAAGCTGCAATACACGATTAGTAGTAACCTGTTTTACAGATTTGATGGAGCTTCTTACCTGTTTTCCCAGAGTGCATGCTGAGCAAAGTTTTGTCTTCTTATAGCTTAAAGAAGGCAAACCACGAACAAGCTTTTTGCTTAGTAGCTTGGAGATTTGTTTCATACTTACATGTCCAAGTTTGTGATGCTAGAGATTTGCTTCATCTTGGACTGAAATTAGGCATTTAGGAGTATCTTCATTTATATCCAGAAGATAGATGTTCCCATGCCTCCATCCGATGAATGATTGAGAAGAGTCGTTGCTAGTTCCAAAACATAAGTTCTCTTTGAAATCAATTCTGAAACCAGCATCACATAGCTGGCTAATGCTTAGAAGATTATAATTCAATCCTTTAACTAGAGAAACATTGTTGATAACTAGACTTCCAATCTTAACCATTCCTAATCCAGTGATGTTTCCCTTTGTGTTTCCTCCAAAAGAAACCGTTCCTCCTTTAACCTTTTATAAGCCAACGAACATTCTTGAATCTCCAGTCATGTGTCTTGAGCATCCACTGTCCAAGTACCATTTCTTCTTGCTTCTGAAGCTCACTTGCAATCAACACACATACTCATTTTTTCTTTGGTACCCAAATTTTCTTGGGTCCTTTGGGGTTAGTAGTATATGCTTTGTCTATTCATTTCTTCTGAACTGGTCTCCAAACTTTAGGACATTTGTTTTCAAAATGTTCTTTTTCTCCACAATTAGAACATTTGAGATAGTTTCTACCAACAGGTCTTACAAAATTCCTTTTGAAATGATTTTTGTAAACCTGTCGAGGAGGTCTCTGTTTAGTTCTCTCATTGACCTTAGGAAAATCAATTAAAGAATCGCTTTCCTTATAGAACCCAAGTCCTGACTTATCATAGTAAGGAATCTGAATGGAGAGTATATATTGCAGGGTTTTTGATCCTTTAGAAAACTTTTTAGTGATATTCAAAATTTCCTTTTTGAGAGTTTCATTCTCAATTTGCAAAGATTCTCAATTTTCCTTTATCTCCAAAAGTTCCTTTTTGAGACATTCTTTTTCATTTAGTATAAAATCTCAATTTTCCTTTATTTCTGAAAATTCCTTTTTGAAATCATCAAGTTTTCCTTTCAAAGAGTTATTCTGTTGACTCAATTTGTGATTTTCCTTTTTTAAACTAGAGATCCTTTTCAGAGTGGATTTTAAATTAGAACGCAGCTCATTTATATAATTTGAAACTTCTGTGGGAATGCTAGAATGACTAACCTCAACTTCTTTGTCTGAGTCTGATTTTGATTCTGATTTTGAATCTGTTCCAAATTCTGAGTCTGAATGTGCCATTAAATAGATGTTTCCATATTCATCTTCACTGTCTTCAACCTCAATGTGACTCCATGTTTCAGCTTTCAAGGCCTTCTTGTATTTTTCATACTTCCCTTTGTTCTTCTTGAGCTTGGGACAATTCTGTTTTATGTGACCCTTCTTTTTGCATTCGAAACAGACAATTTCTTTGACATATTCTTCCTCATCCTCTGTTCTTCGTTGTCTAGACTGTCTGTTTTGCTTCTTGTTGTTAAACTTTCTACTTTTCTTGTTTAACTTCTTTACCTTTCTGATTAGCAGTGCAAGTTCTTCGTCGTCCAACTCGTCCTTAGAATCTGTATCATCATAATCAATATTAGATTTAAAAGCAATGGATTTCTTACTTCTGGATTCTACTTCCTCATTCATTTGTTCTACTTCATAGGACTACAAGGTACCAACAAGCTCATCAACTGTTAGAGGTGAAATTCGCAGAGTTTCTCTAATGGAGGTCTTCACATTATTCCACTCTTTTGACAATCCTCTTAGAAGCTTGTTGACTTTTATTGGTCCAGGAACAGGTTGTCCTTGATATGCTAGTCATTTATAGTTTTTGTAAATCGACTGAACATGTCTCCTATGGACTCCCCCTGTTTCATTTTGAAAGATTCATATTGACCAAGTAAAATATTTACTTTGGTCTCCTTAACATGAACAGTCCCTTCGTAGGTCACGTGCAGTCTATCCCATACTTCCTTTGTTGTATCACAAGAAGATATTCGATTATATTCATTAGGTGATAAAGCACAGTAAAGAGAGTAGATAGCCTTAGCATCTATAGTTTGTCTCTTTGACAGTTCTTCTAATGAGATGGTAGCTAATGTTTCTATTGCTTTCCCATCATCTTTCTTTGAGGTTTTTCCAGCTTCAACATTGGGATCAATTCCTCTTTCAACTACATCCCATTCCAGCAGATCTTTTGATTTGAGGAAGGCCTTCATCTTGTTCTTCCATATATTGTATTCTTTAGCATCAAAATATGGTGGTAGAGTGTTGCTCTGTCCCTCAATCAGACCTGGTGCAAGAATGCTAGCCATAGAGGATCTTTAACTCAGAAGTAATAAACACTTCAAAATACTGAGCATAAGTCTCTGATACCAATTGATATAGCTAGTAGTAACACCTAGAGGGGGGTGAATAGGTGTAGAAGAACTTTATACATAGCAATACCAATCTTTTGCAATCTACGAACATAAATTAAATAAAGAGAGTAGAGAAGATTGCAAACACGGTTTATAGTGGTTCGGCTATACACAAGCCTACATCCACTCTCCAGGCGATCAGCTAATAGGTTGGATTTCACTATGTGATCTAAGGTGATTATACGCTCTTAAGTGTTAGCACTTGGTGATGATATGTCTCAAAAGTCACTCTTTCTGGTAATACACTCAGATCACTCAATTACGCACTTAAGACAATTGATGAAGAATAGAATCGAGCTTTGGAATGTGTTTATTCTATCTAGTCTTCTAGGTCTCATCCTATTCTTATATACTCTCCAAGCCATACTCGACCGTTGACTCTTTCCTTGAGAGTTTAGTCTTCCCTTCCTTGGACAGACTATAGAAGGCAAGTCTTTTTGACCGTTGAAGGTAGATCAGATCCCCTTGAATTCTATTCGCCCATACAATTAGAATTCGGGCTTCCATAAGTTCTCCATTCTTCTTTGGAAGTTGTCCGTTAATTGATCCTGTCAATCAATTTGATACAACAGAATCAATATAAATAAGGTAAGTGAAATACTTGACCGTTGGTGATCTAATCCTATAGTTTCATTCCGAGTCTAATAAACTAATGTTCTAAGTCTGCTTAGGTTTTTCGTTTGGCATGGTCAGACTCAGAAACTACGTCTATACAGGTTTTCTGTATGGTATGGACAAACTCAGAATCTCCCGTCTCTTTAGATCTTCCGTCTGATACGGACAGACTCAGAGACACCTTATGCCTTTTCTTCTGCCACTAGCAGACTTAAAAGCATATGCCACCCTGTGGCTTTCCCTTCTAAAGATATATGATTTTAATACATAAAATGATTTGTTAAAATCAAAATTAGGAGTTTTCTCAACAAAGTCGTGGTGGAGGCTAGGCCCATGCTCCTCTAGGAATGCCGTCTTGAGAGAGAATCATTGACGTTGCTGCGCCTCATGGGGAGGGCGATGCTTGACTATGCTAGTAGACATCGATGGAGGTTTGGTTGTAGCTCTAAGGGCAGTAATAATCAAAACATGTGTAAATGCAGAAGTCCATGTGAAACATAATGTGACGTATTTTTATTATGCATGTGCTACTTACATTGACCATGGCATGTGTGAGGTTATATCGTGCAGGGTATGGCAATAACCAGGTGAGATTGCCTACGATGCGACTCGTATGTAATTGATTGAATGCATCACTTGATTGTAGCATGCCTTGGTTGTATTGTGTATGCATACACTGTGCAAGGTATGGCATAACCGGATAAGGTTGCATGTGAGCCGACTGTTTGCTTATTTTTTGGCTCTAGATTGTGGGTTAGCCATGTCTTTGCTGTAGTGGATGTTGCTGCTGTTAGTCTATTTGAGGGGTGGTTCTAGAGAGGTGCCTTGGGTTAAGTTGGTGTTCTTGCCGGGGCTTAGGGCGATGACTTACTGAGATGTTATCTCACTGGTTATTGTATAATCATTTTCAGGTCCTTAGAATGGCGCACCCTCTAGTGTTGTTCAAAATCCCTAAGGATTGGGAGACCGTCGTGTTGCACCACTACTTCTTAAGCCGGGTGCATTTATATGAGAAATACGTCTCCACCATCTCGGTGGATAAGGGACTAGGGCAATGGATTCTGCATTTGTTGTTGGCGTGGTACATTCGGGAGGATGATCTCCTGATCGGTCCTCAACGTGGTTTTGACGGGCTGCCTGGTAGGGGCCCCGAAGACACCGACTAGGATCCCATGGAGTAAGACCCTCTTGACGACATCGTGGATAATCTTGCCCTTACTCCACTGATGAAGCTTGAGTCCAATGTGTCTCTATGACAAACGTACCAAACTTTAGGCTTCTTTTTGGAAGGAATGGTTTGACCAAGCCTTAGTCTCTTTTCGTATGGCTTAGTGTAAGTTGCCAACCCCTTTGGTGGGCATGTAAATCAAAAATGTTCCTTTGTTGGTTAATCCAGTAAATAAATAAATTAGTAGTTGTCGTTGTTCTGCTTTTCATTCCTGTATCCCTTTTTGATTGTTTGATTGTATGTTTGACTGGGGGATGGTTCGTTTTTCGCTTGCGCATAATGAAAGAATAAAATGAATGGCCGTCGACGAGTCTTAGGACGTCGCTTTCATTTGACCAAGAGAAGGGGGTTGTTGTGTGCTTAGGGTTCAAGGCATGACATTCCTATCGATTTTGGTATCAAAGCCTAGTTAAGACTTGGAGTGATAAAATGCCAGAGGTCTTAGGATAATGAGATAGGGATGGCATTTATTTTACATGCTTGTGATTGCTTTTGTGATATTGCTTTGTTGTGGGTTGTTCATAGTTTCTAATGGGATGACGGGTGAATATGTTTACCATTATCAAGACCGCGAACGGCCTTGTGTGAATTCTCAAGAATCATGTACTTTGAAATAACAATCTATCTTTCGCAATTTCATGTTAGTCAAGGACGTCCATGTGTCAAGAAAACCTGAATGTGGTTTGATACCAATTCAAGCATTAGTCAGTTACGTGTGAATCCTCAAAGCCGTCTGTTAGTCCGAGACGTACCACAGTGGCATTTGACCGAAATTGACGGTGCACGAAAATCCAATATTGAACGAAGGATTTTCGGGAATGTTCGAGAAGAACTTTTGGATGTTGCTTCTTTGACCTTTGACATTGCCGGAAAAGCCGAATTGTTGGAAAATGGATTTAAGGATCGAGGAAACGAGCCTATGAGGAAGTGGGCTAGGCAAGACCAATGTGGGTCTCACGCCCAAGGAGGGGGGGCCATCATGGTGGGCCGAAGGCAACAACTAAGCCCATTAGACCCAACTAGCCCATTGTTGAGCTTTGAGCCATTTCAAGCCCAACCAATTCCCAAGCCCATTCCTATTCATTTCCTAGCTAGTTTCTTAGGCCCGCTCATCATCTCAACCGAAGGGTAGATTGGTAATTATGCTAAAATGGAAATGACCATTTTGCCCCTCTAGATATTATTGGGAAAGAGACAAAAAAAGAGAGAGAAGATGATGTCATTGCATGAGGATGGGGCAAACATTAATGGGACTTAATTGAAAGTGGACTACCAGCCTTTCAATCTCTCTCTCTCCTTCAATTTCAGCCACCCGCTCCCCCCTGCCTCTTATGCTTCCTTTTTTCTCTCCTTCTTCATTTCCTACCATTCCTTCTTTCCCTAAGTTGTTCATTGCTTGTCCAACCTGATCACCACTCGCACTACCTGCAACTGTGATCAGGAGACCCCATTCGTGTCCCTTGTGGTCGCTATTCGCCGAACAAAGTCGCCGGCCAGAAGCCACTGCCTTTCTGTCTGTCTATCCCTATACTGCACCACCTGGAAGAGCTTTTTCACCCCTGTTCCGATCCAGCCACCCCTCGAACCAGCCACTACCCAGTCCCCTTTGAACCCCTGGAGCCATCGATCGCCGGCCAGCCACTCGTTGGAACACCGGTTGGTCCGGCCAGCTCATTTTCCCGCCTGAGCAGTCCGGTTTCCAAAGTTGCAAAGAGAAACGGAGTTGGTTGCTGCTTTTTTGACCCCGGGACTATCTTGGATTGTCGTGGTTGAGGTTCCTATGCATAGCCTTTGTCCCCGCCGCCGCATCCGTGTCGCTGGCTTGCTTAACGGGTGAGTTATCATCCTCATCTGTTGTTTAGGGTGTAAACTTACTTAGGGTTGATTTAGTTAGAGTTAATCTTAACTTATGGGTTTAATTAAGGAGTATTATAATAAAGATAGGTGCTTAGTTAGATGATTAGGATTAGTTTAATTTGATTATTGCTTAATGCTTATTAAATGAGGTTTATTAGCTTAATTTTAGATTAAGGGGGTTAAACTTGTATAGTCTTAATTGATTGATTGCTTTGCTTTAATTATTGTTTTGTTGATTTTTGAATTTAAGTTATTAATTATTGAATTCTGAAATATCACTATTCATGCTGTACTGTTCACGCGCATTGTTCACATGGTACTGTCACGACCTAATTTGTTTATAAAAGGTTTGGTTGGGGAAACTTTGATTAGGTTTAGGGGTATTGTTAATTTCGGACTGACGGCCTTTCATTAACTTAGGCTCTCCCAAGCCCATACCCCGCACGATATTGGATATTCGAAATTTTAATTGGTCTAGCCTATGCAAATTCACACAAAGGAGTCGCCACTAACCTACTTAGGGTCGGCTAGTGGGAGGATATCTTACTATTTCCACAACCAAAGATTCTAAATTCAGGGACTTGGTTACGTTAATCATGCAACTAAACGCAATTTTGGTACCTAACTCAATTGTGTACCAATTAAGGCCATGGCAACCTATTCGAGAAATCTAAGTCTTATCCTAACCAATCTAAAGCAAGAAAAATAATATCCAAGATGTCCCAAAAAAAAAAAATCGGACCGGGTCCTGGCCCCACTGGCCTGATTCGGACCTTGCTAACTCGACCCGAACCCTATCAATCTGGGTTGGACTAAAAATCGGGCCAACCTTGAGGCCCACTCGGAACAAACCATATTGGCCTTTAAAAAGTTTTTAAAAAAATTCCAATTTCTATTCCCAGCCCAATATTCCAGTCCTAAATGACAATCGGCCGAAACAACCTAGCCCACAAAAGAAACATAGCCTATTTCCTTCTCCTTTTTATTTTCTTATTTTCTCATTTTTCTATTTTCCTTTTTCTTTTTTTTTCTCTTTTTTTTTCTTACTATTTTGTATTCTTCCGCTGCATCTTCTTCTTCAAGCTTTCTTCATCCCCGAGGCTCTCACGCCTGCGACTCCACTCCACCGAACCAAAAAGCTAGCAACTTTAGACGCAACACCAACCTCCCTTACCGTCGTCGCTGGGACCTACGCCACCGCCGAACTACCCCCAACCATCCATCACCTATTCCGGTCGACATCCAACCACCATCAGTTGCCCACTCCAGCGACCATAAAAAATTTACAAAAAAAAAATCGCACCGAACCCGCACTTTTGACAATGGCAATCCCAGTAAACAAACAAGCATTAATACATTAATATGAGACAGAAAAGTCTAACTAGTGCGGCCCCAAATCGTTGGCTTCGTCAATGTTGGAATGGTTGCTCCGGTGAGGTACTCATTCTCCAGCAACTCGAAAAAATGGTGGACATGCCATGAAATCGCAGAAAACATGGAGCAAAACTTGATATCAGACATGGTCCAAGCATATAGGAAATACCATGCATCCAACCAGACTTATGAACGTCCATCTATCAATATGAATTTCGGCAATCCATTTAGGCATTTTCTCGAACAGGTGATTAGCGACTTATGAATTTAAGTTCTGGGTTCGAGAAAATTACCTAGTTCGAATGGTTTACTTCCAAAAGGGGACCGGCGGCAAGCGGACTCGCGAATGGTGGCTGGGTTGTGAGATGGGAGAGAGTCGCCAATGTGGGATCTGGACTTGCGGATGAAACCCAGTGATGGAGACTGACAGACGAGTTCTTGATTTGCAGATGTCACGTTGTTTAATGCAACTGAAATCTCCAATTTCCACCCTCCCTTTTGTTGTCTTTTCTTCAAAAGTTCTCTACTTCAGTCTTCAGATCACGTGGCCATTGGTTTCTTTGACTTGGTATTTTTGACCTTGGCTATCAGGTAATCCACCTCTTGGACTCACGGCCAAGGATGAACCAGCGCAACTGAGATGCTGGACATGTTCGTCGAAATCGCAGGATTTTGCTCAGAAACTCACCAACTCGGCGAAAGCTGACTACACCGTTTCCAGAACTTCCTTGCCGTCGAACTGAGAAAGGAACACCTTGAGTTGAAGCAAGCCAAGCCTTCAAAACCTGATGAAACTCACAAAATCCTAATTATCAATCATGAAACAAAACCATTTTCCACGATCCAATGGTAGTTTTGCCGGAGAAGTCCCTCGCCATTGGAAGCACAAAATTAACACCCCGAGCCAAGAAATAAGGTGAAGCCTGAGGACCTGAAACTAAGAAAAACACATGCACATCCTCTAAACAACCATGGAAGCACGAGAAGAGAAGGTCCTCTCGAGAAGCAAATCAGCACCAATGAAGGCAACTGTCCGTTTTGTCATCAAGTTAGCTGAGTCACCCTGTGTTTCGGAGTTGAGGAGGCATGCGGAACCAAAATGACCACCATAGTTGCAAATCCGATTTTCCTTCAATCTCTGCAAAAATTTTCGCTGAAGTCTCAAAATGGCACCATCTGCCCCTCAGTCCAGGCTCAAGCCTTTTTCTTTCACCCTCTAGTCCCTCAGAAAATCCCGAAAAATCCTCAAAAGAAGCTCCTCTCTCCCGATTTCTCCCCTTCGGCGATCCTTGATCATTTGCTCCCTAACCGAAAATCGTCCCCCGCCTAATAAAAATTAATCTCTCCAGAATCAGATTTCCTTCGCTATCTCTAGATTTTATTCAGTTTCAAACCCACTTCCCATCAAAGCCAATTTTTTTAAATTTTTTTATCTTTTCTATAAATTTATACATATATATTTGCAAAATTAATGGGTATTTAAAAGGTGTCAAAAAGTTTTTGGGTGTCAACAGGTAGTGTTCATGCAAAAGTGAAATTTTTCCTAATTGCATGTGTTTTGATCATATGATGTGAATGGATTGTGTAAATACATGAACATTTGCATGAATCGCATTGTTTTCATGAAAAGGAGAAAATGCTTTGTCTGAGGGACATGGAAATGGACTGATTTTTTGAAAATGAATTTGAAACCGCAGATGCAAGCATGTGTGCATTGGCTAATGCTTAAGATAAAAGTGGATTGTGGTGGTATGCTTGTGTGATCACTAAGTTGAACCTGTTGCCCTGGCCAAAGTTCGGGGGATGATAGTTTGACTTGTCGGAACACCCGACAGGTGTTCAGATGCGGAGTCGCGGTGGAGGCCGGGCCCATGCTCCTTCGGGAAGGCTATCTTGGGAGAGAACCCTCGACATTGCCACGCCTCATCGGGGAGGATGATGCCTAGCTATGCTACTAGACACCGGTAGTGATTTGTTTATAGCCCTGAGAGACAGTAATAATTAGAACATGTGTGAATGCAGAGGTGCATGTGAAACATATTGTGATATGTTCTGATTATGCATGCGCTACTTATACTGACCATGGCATGCGTGAGGTTATATCGTGCAAGGTATAGCAATGGCCAGGTGAAATTGCGTACGATGTGACTTGTATGTGATTGATTGAATGCATTACTTGATTGTAGCATGTCTTGGTTGTATTGTGTATGTGTACATCATGCAGGGTATGGCATAACCGGGTAAGGTTGCATGCGAGCTTACTGTTTTCTTATTTGTTGGCTTTGGATTTGTGGGTTAACAATGTCTTGGCTCTAGTGGATGTTATTGCTATTGTTGGTCTGTTTGAGGGATGGTTTTGGAGAGGTGCCCTAGGTTGAGTTGGTGTCCAAACTAGGGCTTAGGGCGAGGACTCACTAAGATTTTATGTCACTAGTTATTTTATAACCATTTTTAGGTCCTTAGAATGGTGCACCCTTCGGTACGGTTCGGGATTTCTAAGGATTGGGAGATCGTCGTGTCGCACCACCGCTTCCTAGGCTGGGTGCATTTATATGAGAAATACATCTCCACTATCTAGGTGGATAAGGGACTAGGGCAATGGATTCCCCATCAGTTCCTGGCGTGGTACATCCGGGAGGACGATCTCCTGATCAGTCCTCTACGTGGTTTTGACGGGCCGCCTAGTAAGGGCCCCAAAGACGCCGACTAGGATCCCATAGAGCTGGACCCTCTTGACAGCACAGTGGATAATCCTACCCTTGCTCCACTGATGATTGACCTAAATGCCTTTGACTACAACCCGATAGCGCCTAAGTTCAATGGGTCTCTGTGACGGACGTACGAAACCCAAAGGTTCTTTTTGGAAGAAACGGTTTGACTAAGCCTTAGTCTCTTTTTGTATGGCTTAGTGTAAGGAAACCATTTTCAGGTCCTTAGAATGGTGCACCATTCGATGCGGTTTGGGATCTCTAAGGATTAGGAGACCATTGTGTTGCACCACTGTTTCTCGGGCCGGGTGCATTTATATGAGAAATACATCTCCACCATCTGGGTGGATGAGGGACCAGGGCAATGGATTCCCCATCGGTTCATAGCATGGTACATCTGGGTTGATAGGCCGCCTGGTAGGGGCCCCGAAGATGCCGACCGGGATCCCATGGAGCTGGACCCTCTTAACAGTGTAGTGAATATTCCTGCCCCCGCTTCACTAATGATCGACCCGAACGCCTTTGACTACTGAAAAATGCCTTTGACTATGACCCGATAGAGCCTGAGTCCGATGGGTCTCTATGACAAACGTATCAAACCCGAGGGTTCTTTTTAGAAGAAACGGTTTGACCAAGCCTCAGTCTCTTTTTGTATGGCTTAGTGTAAGGAACTGGTCCCTTTGGTGGGCTTGTAAATCAGAAACATTCCTTTGTTGTTTAATCTAGTAAATAAATAAATGAGTAGTTGTTGTTGTTCTACTGTTCATCCCTCTATCCCTTTTTAATTGTTTGATTGTCTATTTGACTAAGAGATGATTCGTTTTCCAAATGAAAGAATAAAATGAATGGTTGTCGACAAGTCCTGGGACGTCGTTTTCATTTGACCAAGAGAAGGGGGTTGTTGTGTGTTTAGGGTTCAGGGCGTGACATTTATTTTGTTAAGATTTTATTGCATCACCTATTCACCCCCTTTCTAGGTGATTCTTGCTAGCCACCCTCACTTTTTACACTTATCTTGCTTCACCCTTTACATACTAATCCCCACCAAGAACTCCAATGATTCACCTAATCTTGATAGTCTATATTTCTCATCATTTTATTCTTTTCTTAGCCTTGCCATGATCACAATATTTCTTTCTGTGCCGTATGAGATCTTTATTCTCTTGATTTGGAACCACATGTGTTGTATGAGATCTATATACCCTTAATTTGGAACCACATGTATTTGTGCACATTCGATTTTCGGCATATTGAAGAAGATTATTGAACTTGGCCAAATTTTATGTTTACATTTATTTTGTGACTTCCTGAAATTAGAGCTCTTTTGAGGGATTTATGACCATGAAATTCGTCAATGCATTGTTAGTTAATCTTACTCGGAACTGATCACTCCCGAGATACTAACCTTGAGAGGAAAGGCTAATGAGGACACAACTCATGCGATTAAAGAACTTGACTTGGGAAAATGACTCAATCATGAGATCTGCATAAGGATGATCTTGTGGTTATACAGGCTGATTTTAGGGATGATTAGAAGTTGGTTCGTGGACAGGGTATAATGGGACAACGGTTGAATCCGTTTACAATTATCGAGACCATGATCGGCCCTATGTCAATTCTCGGTAATTGTGTACTTTCAAATAAGAATCGATCCTTCGCAATTTCATGATAGTCAATGAGGTTCATGTGTCAAGAAAAACTTGAACATGGTTTGATGTTGAGTTAAGCACGAGTCGGTTATGCGAAAATTCTTGGAGCTGCCTACTAATCCGAGATGTACCAAAATTGCATTTGATCGAAATTGATGATCTATGAAAATTTGATATAGGATGACGAATTTTCGAGAACGTCAAAGACGAACTTTTGGACGATGCTTCTTTGATCTTTGATATTGCCGATAAGCCCAAAAGGGAATTAACAGGCCAAGAAATTTAGCCTATGAGGAAGTGAGTCGGGCAAGACCTAAGTGGGCCGCACGCCCTAGGAGGGCCAGCCATTTGAGCCCATTGAAGCCAATTAGCCCACTTGACCTTTATAACCCATTATCTAGCCTTGAACTAATTTGAGCCCAACCAATTCCCAAGCCTATTGTTATTCATTTCCTAGCCCATTTCTTAGGGCCACTCTTCATCTCAATCTAAGGACAAAGTGGTAATTGTGCAAAGGTGGAAAAGACCAAATTGCCCCTTTAGATATTATTAGAAAGAAGATAAAAGAAGAGAGAGAAAGCTTTGGTTGATGAGGTCACTTGCATGGGGAAGAGGCATGGCGTAATGAACATTGGTTGAGAGTAGACAAGCCTTCATCTTCCTTCTGTCTCCTCCCTCTCTCTCCTCCCAACTAGTCGACCACCTCCCTTCCCTCATCTTTTTCATCATTTCCTTCATTTCCCTGCATTTTCATTATTGGTCTAGCCTTGTCACCATCCAAGCCGCCTGCAACTACAATCGAAAGCCCTTGTCCATACCCCCCGTCGCCGTCGCTCACTGGTCCTAGTCGCCAATCAACTTGTTGGCTGCCAATAACTTATGCCCCTTCTGTCTGCTTGCTACTCCAGCTTCTGTACTTGCTGGAAAAGCTCGTCCGCCTTTGTTCTAACCTTGCCACTACTTGGACTAGCCATTAGCTCTTCCCTTTTGACCCCTTAGAGCCGTCGAATGCCGACCAGTAGGTCATCGAAGTGCCAATCAGTCCAGCTAGCAACTGCTCTCCTAATTCTGCACGATTTTCAATTTGATAGAGAGAGGCCAACCTTGGTAGCTGTAGTTTTTTTCCCGAGACTGCCTTGGATCAACATTGTCGAGGTCCCCATGTGTAGCCTTCGCCGCCGCCTAACGAGTGAGATTTCGTCCTAATCTATTGATTAGTGCATTAAACTTGCTTAGGGATGGTTTAGTTACAATTAATCATAGTTAGGGGGATTAATCAAGGTTTATTTGAGTTAAGATAGGTGGTTAGTTAAATGACCATGGTTAACTTGGAATAATCTTGCTTTGTGCTCTCTAATTGGGGTTTAGTTGGATGATCAAAGATTAGGGGTTAATCTTGATTAGTCTTAGTTTATTGAAAATAATTGATTTCTTTTAATAAATTATTGACTTACTGAGTTCTAAATTTATTTTATTAATTATTAAACTCAAGAATCTTAATGTTCATAATGTACTGTCATGCACACTATTCATGTGGTACTGTTCATGCAAAAGCGAAATTTTGCCTAAATGAATATGATTTGATCATGTGATGTGCATTACTAATTGTTAAATGCATGGGCATTTCTATGAATTGCGTGGGCATATAAAAAGGGGGAAACTCGAGGTGTTGGGCGTATGTTTATGTCCAATAATGTCTTGAAATTGGGAAGGGCATGCTTTGTTCGTAAGACATGGAAGTTAGATGATTTCTTAGACATGAAAATGTGACTGTATGTATTTAATTGACTGTTTCCACAAGCACGTATCACACATGCATTAGATAATATTCAAGATTAAAATGAGCTATGGTGATGTGCTTGCGTGGTCACTAAATTGAACCCGCCACCCTGGCGAGAGTTTGGGGGATGAAGTCCAACTCATCAAAAATCCCAGTAGGAGTCCGAATGCAGAGTTATAGCAGAGGTCGGGCCCATGCTCTTTTGGGAATGCCGTATTGGAAAGAAAACCTTAACGTAGCCGTGCCTCATGGGGAGGGTGATGCCTAGCTATGCCAATAGACATTGACAAGAGTTCGGTTGTGGCCTTGAGGGGCATTAATAATCATAATAAGTGTCGATGCAAGAATGCATGAGAAACATGGCATCATTGGTTCTGATAATGCATGTGCCAGTTGCACTATTGTGATTTGCCTGAACTGATAACGTGTAGGGTGTGGTAATGGCCAAGTAAGATCGCCTGCGATGCGACTCGAATATAATGTATCGAACGCATTAGTTACATGTGGTATGTATTGGTTGGACTGTGTATGTGTATATCGTGTAGGGTACGGCATAACCAGGTAAGATTGTATGCGAGCTGACTGCTTGTTTATTTATTATCCTTGGATGCGTGGAATAGTTATGTCTTGGCTGAAGTAGGATTGTTGCCTTTGGTCTGCTTAAGGGGTGGTTCTTGAGAGATTCCTTAGGTTGAGTTAGTGTCCTAATTGGGGCTTAAGGTGAGAACTCACTGAGATTATATCTCATTGTTGTATTAACCATTATAGATCCTTATAATGGTGCACCCTCCAGTGTGATTCGGGGTCCTCAAGGACTAGGAGACCATTGTAACACACCACCGCTTCCCAAGTTAGGTGCAATTATATGAGAAGTATGTCTCCACCATCTAGGTGGATGAGGGACTAGGGCTATGGATCCTCCATCGGTTTTTGGCATGGTATATCAGAGAGGACAATTTCTTGATTGGTCCTCTGTGCGGGTTTTATGGGCCACTTGGTCAAGGCCCTGAAAGCACCGGATGGGATTCTATGGAGTTGGACCCTCCAGATGGCGTCGTGGTGAGTCTGGATCCCGCCCCACCTGTGGCTGATCCGTATGCCTCCGACTACAACCTGACGAAGCTTGAGTTCGATGGGTCCCTACACTTTGGTAGTCCTTGATGGATGTACCGAACCAGAGGATTTTTTTTTTTTTAAGAGAATGGATTGACCCTGCCTTAGTGCCTTTTGTATGGTTTAGAGAAAGGAATCGACCCACTGGTGGGCTTGTAAATTGGAAAGTTTGTTTTAGTGGTTAATCCATTAAGTAAATAAAAGAGTGGTTTGTTGTTGTTGTGTTGTTCATCCTTCAATCCCTTTTTGATTGATTGATTGTTTGGTTGACTAGGGGATAGTTCATTTTTCCACCTTTGCATAATGAAAGAATAAAATGAGTGGTCAGCGATACATCCTAGGACGTGACATTCAATTGACAAAGGTGAAGGGATTGTTGGGTGCTCGAGGTTTGGGGCGTGACATCCCCGTTGGCTCTGGTATTAGAGCTCGGTTAATACCTTGAGTGATAAGGTGCAAGGCGTCATGGGATAATAAGATAGGGATGGCATTTATCTTACATGCTTGTGATTGCTTTTATGATCTTTTGTTTTAGTGGGTTGTTCATAGTTTCTAATGCCTTATTAGAATTGGAAAGTAGGATCAGTGAGTATTTTGCAAGATGAGCAATCTTGAGCAAGGAGTCCCTAAGTGTAGGACAATGTCTGGTCAGACTAGTACTAGTGGTAGAGCACGAGGGGATCCCAAGTTAGATGGGATCCTGCAAGCGCTAGAAACATTGATAGAACAGCAAGCTGATGATCGAGTTGCAGCTGCTGCTGCCGTTGCTGTTGTCGCTGTGGACACCGCCGTTCCTGTTGCTCCTGCTGTGGTTCCTGTAGTGAGGGGTGAGGTCTATGAGAGGCCGATGCATAAGTTTGTAGAGCAATTCCCAAGATTTAAGCCATCAAGGTTTTGTGGCATCGACAATCTTAAGGTTGCGACCCTTTGGGTCAAGGATGTGTAAAAGACGTTCACAGTGTTAAAGTGTTCGGAAGGGGATCAAGTGATTCTGGCAATTTATCAGCTTCAAGGTAATGCTAGTACTTGGTGAGAAGCCACTTGAGGAAGAGTGTTCCCTGAAGGCACATCTCAGATGTGGGATGCCTTTCTTGAGACTTTCAATGGGAAGTACTTTTTAGACAATGCACGGCAGTACAAGATGACAGAATTCCAATGACTTCGTCAGAATCGGATGTTCGTGGATCAGTACAAAGCGAAGTTCGTTGAATTGTCCAAGTATGCACTAAGGTTGGTGGAGAACCCCTTGGATAGGGCAAGATGATTTAGAGATGGCTTGAAGCCGGAACTAAAGGACTAGCTGGTGCCCTTGAACTTGAAAAGTTAAGATGAGATGTACGAAATGGCTTAAATGATCAAGAAGAACATGGTTGAGAGGGTAGCCACGTCTGGTTCGCAGTTTGTGCTTGACCGAGACAATCGTCGGCTTGGAAAGAGATCGATGATAGGGAGAAGGAATCACATCACACCCAATAGAAAGAACTATGTAGGAAAGTCAACATCCAGTTTCATGGGAGCTTGCCGGTTGTGTGGGAAGAGACATGGGAATCTCCCTTGTCCTTTGAGGACGAGAGCCTGCTTTGGATGAAGCTAGCAAGGCCACCAAGTGAAGAATTGTTCGAACAGGCCTGTGAAAACGATCTTGCCACTATTGCAGGGAGGACAACCTACTGGGAACACGCCGCCGAACAACCAAGGAAAACCCCACACGCAAGGAAGAGTTTACGTTGTAACTAGAGGGGAGGCGGAGGATTACCCTCTGTCGTTACAGGTACAGTGTCCTTGCACGATCATGCTGCTTATGCGTTATTTGACCCTAGTGCTACGCATTCTTTTGTTGCTGATCGATTTGTTAAACTAGTGGGGTTACCATTGGAAGTGGTTTATAGTATTTCTACTTTGTTCAAGGATAAAATTTTGTCTGAGTTAGGTTGTTCAGGCTATAAGCAAGTTTTGGGCAATCGCAAGGAAGTCATTGATTTGATTGTGATAGCAATGTATGACTTTGCTATCATAATTATTATGGATTTGCTCACCAAATAATGAGCTACTGTGAATTTTCATGGAAAGACGATTCAGTTTAACCCAATAGTGGGTGATAGTTTTGAATTTGTCAGAAATCGAATGGGGCCCTCAATTCCTCTAATTTCGTCACTTGAGGTGACCCGACTGTTGGAATCAGGATGCTAAGGGTATTTGGCATTGGTAGTGGATACGCTGGTAAAGGATCCAAAGATGGAAAGTATTGCCGTGGTACAAGAGTACATGGACATATTTCCTGAGGAATTGCCGAGATTACCTCCAAAAAGGGAAATTGAGTTTATGATTGAATTGGCCCTTGGAATAGAGCCAATTTCCAAGGCACCTTATAGGATGGCACTATCAGAATTGAAGGAATTGAAAGTGCAAATGCAAGAATTGCTAGATAAGGGATTTTTTTGTCCTAGTGCATCCCATAGGGAGCGCCGGTACTGGTCGTAGGGAAAAAAGATGGGTCATTGTGTTTTTGCATTGATTACCAGCAACTCAATCATGTAACTATCAAGAACAAGTATCCATTGCCAAGAATTGATGATTTGTTCGATCAACTTCAAGGAGCTTCAGTATTTTCCAAGATAGACCTAAGGAGAGACTATCATCAGGTTGAGGATTAAAAAGGAAGATATACCAAAAATGGTGTTTTAGACACGTTATGGCCATTATGAGTTTACTATAATGCCATTCGGTTTGATGTGCTCCTGCAGCATTTATGGACTTGATGAACCGTGTGTTCAATAAGTGTTTGGACCAATTCGTGATTGTGTTTATCGATGATATTTTGGTATACTCGGGGAATCTAGAGGATCATGAGAGAAACTTGAGATCAGTACTATGGACCTTGAGGGAACATGAGCTCTATGCTAAGTTCAACAAGTGTGAGTTTTGGTTAACTCGCATGGCATTTTATGTCATGTAATTTTAGGTGAAAGGACTTCTGTTGATTTGGCTAAGATTAAAGCTGTCATGAATTAGCTGAGACCTACGACGGTAACTGAAGTTTGAAGTTTCTTGGGATTGGTAGGATATCATAGACGGTTCATGGAGAAGTTTTCTGCGATAGCCATGTGTTTAACAAGGTTGCTAAAGAAAGAAGAAAAAATTGATTGGACAGATAAGTGCGAGCGTAGTTTTTTAGGAGCTCAAGAGAAAGCTAACTACTGCACCTATCCTAACAATACCGTCTGGTCCTAGAGGGTACGAAATTTACAGTGACGCATCTTACAAAGGACTAGGCTATGTTCTAATGGAACATGGCAAGGTGGTTGCATATGCATCTTGACAGTTAAGGCCTCATGAGCTTAACTATCTGACGCATAATTTGGAATTAGTAGCAATAATCTTTGCACTCTAGATTTGGAGGCACTACTTGTGTGGGGAAAGGTTTCTAATTTTCATGGATAATCAAAGTCTAAAGTATTTGTTTTCTCAAAAGGAGTTGAACATGAGGCAACGGCGATGGATGGAACAATTTAAGAACTATGATTGTGAGATTCTGTACCATCCTGGAAAAGTGAACAAAGTGGCGGACATACTTATTCGGAAGTTGTCAATTGCACAAGTGATGGTTCGAGAATGGATCCTGTTTGAGACTCAGACTTCAAAATTGAGGTAGGCCATCTTGCTAGTCTAATGGCCACTCTCAAGGTGTAACCCAAGATGCAAACCAGGATAAAAAGTGCCTAAGCGATAGATCCTGAAGTCCTAAAGATTTTGTAAATGGATCAGGTCAAGACAAGAGCCAACTTTCAAGTGTCCGAGGATGGGAAGTTGAGGTTTCAGGGATGATTGTGCATTCCCAATGATGCCGAACTTAAGGAGGCAGTCTTGTTGGAAGCTCATCGTAACAACTATAGCATCCATCCCGGCAATATGAAGATGTATCATAATTTGAAGCAACACTTTTGGTGGAATGGTATGAAATTGGACATTGCAAAGCATGTGGCTAAATGTTTGACGTGCCAGCAAGTAAAATCTTAGCATTGTAAGCTTGGTGGATTGCTGCAACTGCTTGAGATTCTTGAATGGAAGTGAGAACATATTATAATAGACTTTGTGATGGGGCTACCAAGGAGTCAATGATGTAATGACTCGATTTGGGTGGTAGTTGGCAGATTGACAAAGTCAGCCCACTTTATCATAGTACGAAAGGATTTCACGTTGGATAAGTACATAGAGTTGTACGTGCGGTAGATTGTGCGCATCCATGGAGGACTAGTGATGATCACGTTTGACCATGATCCTAAGTTTATGGCACCTTTTTGGAGAAGTTTGCAATCAACCATGGGAACAAAACTACAATACAGCATGACGTATCATCTGTAGATGGACAATCAATTAGAAAGGACGATCCAAACACTTGAGGATATGCTACGAGTTTGTGTTGTAGACTTTAAAGGGAGTTGTGAGGAACAGCTTCACTTGGTTGAGTTTGCCTACAACAATAGCTATCAGCAAAGCATTAAGATAGCACCATTTGAAGCTTTGTATGGGAGACCTTATAGAACTCCGCTTTATTAGGATGAGGTTGGCAAACAAACGATTACAAGGCCGGAGTTGGTGAGACAATCTTTGGATGCCGTCAAGATTATTCGAGATAGACTAAGGACAGCTAGACTTGTCAAATGAGTGGGTCTGGTAGGGTTTGGGTCGGTCGAAAATGGTCTAACCCATATTCATGTAATGTAGATCTAGTGACACATATCCAACCCAACCCATACCCGACCTGACCCGTATTGCTAAAAGCCATTATTATTGTAGATAAATCTAAACTCACTCTAAACTCTATGCTAAATGAATAAAACTTCAAATCAAATTAAAAAAATTAAAAAAATAGTAAATAAAATAAAAAATGTAAAAAACGTATAAATTGAAATATTTTTAAAGAATTTCACCAATTAAATATATCTTTGTAAAAAACCTATAAATTGAGATGGGGTGGGGACGAGCGGTGGAGGCGAGCGGTGGAGTGTCATGGTCACTGGTAGGTCACTACCACTCACCGAACTTGAAGATGACTCAAAGAAGAACAACATGTTTACAGTTGGATTAAAAATGGGTTAAAAATGGGTCAAAATGGATCGAAAATGACTCATACGTTCTATAGTTGGGTTGAAAATGGGTCACACGTTCTAACCCATTTTTGACCCATTAAGATAGAACATGACTCACAAAATTGGTCTATGACCCATCTTGACACCTTTAAGGATAGCCTAAAGCCGTTAAAAGAGCTATGCGGACAAACAACGTAGGCCATTGGAGTTTAAGGTGGGCAACCATGGATTCTTGAAAGTATCGCTAATGAGGGGTACCTCTAAATTCGGCAAGAAAGGAAAATTGAGTCCAAGGTACGTTAGACCCTTTGAGATTTTGGAAAGGATTGGGATTTTGGTGTATCGTCTTGCATTACCATCAAAGCTTGTGCAAGTGTATGATATTTTCCACATGTCCATGTTGAGGAAATACGAACAAAACCTAACTCACATGTTGAACTTCGAGGAATTGGATGTAGACGACAGGGCGTCGTACATGAAAAGACCTATCCAGATAGAGAATCGTAACGAACAAGTACTTCGAAACAAGACTATCGCCTTAGCCAAGATGATCTAGCAACATCATGGAATAGAGAGAGTTACATGAGAAAGTGAGGAAGTGATGAAGCATCAGCAACCCAATCTTTTTGAGGATTTTTCATTAGCTGCAAATTTCGAGGATGAAATTTCTGTAAGGGGGGAAGAATTGTGACGTTTTGAAATTCGATCCCTTTTGAGGGATGTATGAACGTGAAATTCGTCAATGCATTGTTAGTTAATCTCACTTGGAATAGATCACTCTCGAGATGCTAACCTTGAGAGGAAAGGCTAGTGAGGACGCAACTCATGCGACTAAAGAACTTGACCTGGGAAAACAACTCGACCGTGAGACCTGTGTGAGAATGATCTTGTGGTTATATATGCCGATTTTAGGGATGACTAGAAGTCGGTTCGCGAATAGGGTATAATGGAATGACAAGTGAATTCGTTTATTATTATCGAGACCGCGATCGGCCCTATGTCAATTCTCAGTAATCATGTACTTTGAAATAAAAATCAATCATTCACGATTTCATGATAGTCAATGACGCCCATGTGTCGAGAAAAACTTGAATGTGGTTTGATGTTGAGTCAAGCACGAGTTGGTTATGCGTAAATCTTCAAAGCCGCCTGCTAGTTCGAGACATACCAAAATTGCATTCGATCAAAATTGACAATGTAAGAAAATCCGATATGGGACGACGAATTTTCAGGAACATTAGAGACGAACTTTTGGACGATGCTATCACCCACCTGGGTGGCGTTGCTGGTTTGCGCTTTCTTCTTCTCGCAAAAGGTCGAGAGTTCGAATCCCGGTTTCGTCATAGGGAGACTTACCTGGTTGCATGTGTGTGGTGGCTAGCACGTGCGGCCCCCAGGGTTTACTCCCCTAGCTGTCGGCAGGGTGCGGGGTTCCCTGGGTCATAAAAAAAAAAAAACTTTTGGACGATGCTTTTTTGATCTTCGATATTGCCGATAAGCCAGAATTGTTGACAAAGGAATTAATGAGCCAAGAAATTGAGCCCACGAGAAGGTGGGTCGAGCAAGACCCAAGTGGGCCTCATACCCAAGGAGGGGCAGCCACTATGGTGGGCCCAACACAGCCATTGGAGCCCATTAGAGCCAATTAGCTTACTTGACCTTTCTAACCCATTGTTTAGCCTTGAACCAATTTGAGCCCAACTAATTCTTGAGCCTAATCCTATTCATTTCCTAGCTCATTTTTTTGGCCCACTCTTTATCTAAGCCCATGGGCAAAGTGGTAATTGTGCAAAGGTGGAAAAGACCAAATTACCCCTCTAGATATTATTGAAAAAAAGACAAAAGAAGAGAGAGAAATCTTTAGTTGAGGAGGTCACTTGCATGGGGAAGAGGCATGGAGTAATGACCATTGATTGAGAGTAGACATGCCTTCATCTTCCTTATCTCTCCTCCCTCTTTCTCTTCCCTAACTAGCTGACCACCCCCCCTTTCCCTCATCTTCTTCTTCTTCCTTTCCTTCATTTCCCTGCATTTTCATTGTTAGTCTGGCCTTGTCACCATCCAAGCCGCCTGTAGCTGCGACTGGGAGCTCTTGTCTATTCCCCCCCAACACTGCCACTCGTTAGTCCTTATTGCCCATTAGCCTACCGACCGCCTATAGCTTTTGTCCTTTCTGTTTGCCTATTGCTCCAACTTCTATACTTGTTGGAAAAGCTCACCCACCCTTGTTCCGACATTGCCATTGCCTGGACCAGCCACCAGCTCTTCCCCCTTGACCCCTTGGAGCCGTCAGACGTTGGCCAGTAGGTCGCCGAAGTGCCGGTCGGTCCAGCCAGTAGTTGCTCCCTTGGTTTTGCTCGGTTTTCAATTTGACAAACAGAGGCCAACCTTGGTAGCTGCAATTTTTTTCCCGGGATTGCCTTAGATCGACACTGTCGTGGTCCCCGCATGTAGCCTTCATTGCCGCCGTCGTGTTTGTGTCTCCGGCTCGCCTAACGGGTGAATTTTCGTTCTAATCCATTGATTAGTGCATTAAACTTGCTTAGGGATGGTTTAGTTACAGTTAACCTTAGTTAGGGGGATCAATCAAGGTTTATTAGAGTTAAGATAGGTGGTTAGTTAGATGACCATGGTTAGCTCGAATTAATCTTGCTTAGTGTTCTCTAATTGGTGTTTAGTTGGATGATCAAAGATTAGGGGATTAATCTTGATTAGTCTTAGTTTATTGAAAATAATTGATTTCTTTCAACAAATTATTGATTTGTTGAATTCTGAATTTATTTTATTAATTATTAAATTATGTAATTTTATTGTTCGCACGTACTATTCGCGCGCACTGTTTATATGGTACTATTCATGTAAAAGCGAAATTTTGTCTAAATGAATATGACTTGATTGTATGATGTGCATTACTAATTATTAAATGCATGGGCATTTCTATGAATCATGTGGGCATATAAAAAGGGGGAAACCTGAGTTGTCGGGCGTATGTTTATGTCCAATATTGTCTTGAAATTGGGAAAGGCATGCTTTGTTCGTAAGACATGGGAGTTGGATGATTTCTTGGACATGAAAATGTGACCACATGTATACAATTGATTGTTTCTACAAGCACGTATCACATATGCATTGGCTAATATTCGAAATTAAAATGAGCCGTGGTGACATGCTTGTGTGGTCACTAAATTGAACCTGTCACATCGGTGGCAGTTCGGGGGATGAAGTCCGACTTATCAGAAATCCCAACGGGAGTCCGAATGTGGAGTCACAGTAGAGGCCGAGCCCATGTTCTTTCGGGAATGCCGTCTTGGAAAAGAACCTTGACGTAGCCACGCTTCATGGGGGAGGGTGATACCTGGCTATGCCAATACACATCGGTGGGAGTTCAGTTGTGGCCTTGAGGGGCATTAATAATCAGAACACGTGTGGATGCATGAGAAACATGGAATCATTGGTTTTGATTATGTATGCGTTGGTTGCACTATTGTGGTATGCCTGAACTGATAACGTGCAGGATGTGTGGCAATGACCAAGTGAGATCGCCTGCGATGTGACTCGAATGTGATTGATCAAATGCATTACTTACATGTGGTATGTATTGGTCGCATTGCGTACGTGTATATTGTGTAGGGTATGTCATAACCGGGTAAAGTTGTATGTGAGACAATTGCTTGTCTGTTTAGTATCCCTAGATGCGTGGAATAGTTATGTCTTGGCTGAAGCAGTATCGTTGCCTTTGGTTTGCTTGAGGGGTGGTTCTTGAGAGAAACCCTGGGTTCAGTTGGTGTCTTAATTAGGGCTTAGGGCGAGAACTTGCTGAGATTATATCTTTTTGTTGTATTAACCATTTCAAATATTTAGAATGGCGCACCCTTTGGTGCGATTCAGGATCCCCAAGGATTGGGAGACCATTGTAACGCACCACCGCTTCCCGGGTCGGGTGCACTTGTATGAGAAGTACGTCTCCACCATTTAGGTGGATGAGGGATCGGGGCAATGGATCCCCCAACGGTTCCTAGTGTGGTATATCAGAGAGGACGATCTCTTAGTCAATCATCTGCACAGGTTTGATGGACCACCTAGTAGAGGCCCCAAAGACGCCAACTGGGATCCTATGGAGTTAGACCCTCCAGATGGCGCCATGGTGAATCCAGATCCCGCCCCACCTGTGGCTGATCCGTACGCCTCCAACTACAACCTGACGGTGCCTAAGTCCAATGGGTGCTTACACTTTGGTAGTCCCTGATGGACGTACCGAACCAAAGGGTTTTTTTTTTAAGAGAATGGATTGACTTAGCTTTAGTCCCTTTTTGTATGGCTTAGAGAAAGGAACTGACCCACTGGTGGGCTTGTAAATCGGAAATGTTCCTTTAATGGTTAATCCAGTAAGTAAATAAAAGAGTGGTTTGTTGTTGCTATGCTATTCATCCTTCTGTTCATAATTCTATCCATTTTTGATTTATTGATTATTTGGTTGACTAGGGGATAATTTGTTTTTCTGCCAGTGCATAATGAAAAAATAAAATGAGTGGTCAACAGCACATCCAGGTATGTTGCATTCAATTGACCAAGGTGAAGGGGTTGTTGCGTGCTCGAGTTTCGAGGCATGACATATTTAGTCCAGTTAATCTAATTAAGTTCAAAGCTGTCCATCCCCCGCTAGCCCAATGCAAATATATGAGTTCAATTAAAATGTCCCTAATATCTATATGGAATTTAATTAATTTTTCTTTTTAGAGGCCAAGCCTGATCCATATATTTTTATGCAATGAATACTTAAATGGGTCGACAAAATTTGTGTTAATAAGTAATGGATCGAACTTCGAAAGGAATTGTAAGTCGAATATCCAACTTGACTCATCCAAGCCCGTCCATCAACAAGGTATGCTTCTATTAATAATAATGCACGCTTGTACCAATTTGGAGAATTGAACTTGGGAGATTCTTTATTGCCTCAATGCAATAAACTCAACTGTAAATGCATCAATTTGCGGCGTTCCACTACATCAAATTGAGGGAGAAACCAAATTAGAGGGAAATAGTCCATTGACAAATTGGGAAGTAGACAATGTTCTCGAGGAACTTATGACAACATGAAAGGGAAAGATATGAAGTTAGAGCCGTCAAACTTCTACGACCTTGACGACCGACACCATGAGGAATTCGACTTCAACAATCAGAACATCATTGTAAACAAACCCATTCAATGGCTTATGGACATCTTCTAAGGACAAAAAGCTGTTAAATCCCCAGGTCGGTTCTGATGCATTGACCCACTGTCTAGCTGCAAGAGAAATTTTAATGGAAAATCCATTGTGAAAAATCAAATCTATAATTTGCATACAGTTAATGCTCATCTAGATAATGTCGTATGACTTGTATCTAATTTCCGCTAAGTTAGGACTTTCGGCATTTTCTTTTCTTCAGGGAAACATTCACCTTTTCATTCTTTCACACGAATTCAAGAAATCTGGCTTAAAACTTATCAAGAAATGGTTGTCTAAAGAGGATCAGAAACATAAAGATACATACATTTTTTCTCCTTATGGACGTCATGCAGCTGGTCCAATACGCGCAAATTGCACTCGCGGTATACCTTTCCCTTGGGAGGAAGGTCTTGAACACCAAGTAACATTAAGAAAATGGACAATGACTTCCCTTTGTAGGCCCCACTGGCATTGGGATACACACTGAGTTTCCTAGATCCGATAATTACGGTTAAGGAGATAAGAAAAATATACCAGTATATAATACTGTAATTTGCGAACTTTTCATTATTTGAACGTACCATTTACTCTCTCCAATAATGAAGGCGTCAGAATGGTAAACGTTCTTGTCCAATTTGGAGAAGTTTTTGATCTTCCAAGTGAATGTCTTGTTTGGCGGGTCTTTGATCATAGTAAGAGACTCCCATTTTCCAGTAGATTTGATGACTAAAACCTCAGCTCCTAATATACAAGTGTCACCCATGAGGAATCCATTCGAAGGTACTTCGAATGTTTCCAAGGACAGAAACTGAGGAAACCCCCATTGGGTCTTCAAGTCATGGAAGCTCTTGATTGCCCCATCAGCATCTACACAAAAATTCCACAAATTGATATAATTTTGTTGTTCGTTTTAAGCTATGATGATGTAATTGGAAGGGTGATTTTGTTAATATGATCGGAAGGTCAACCTTGACGGGTCAAGTACATGTCCTGATTCTTGTCATACACAAAAAGCTTGTAGTTGACGTCAACCTTCCAACCGGGAGGAAGTTCATTTGTCTCCTCAATTGACAAGTACAAGGAAATATAACCTGAACCATTATTGGCCTTATCTCCATTAGGGTAAAGAGATAGGCTCCTGGAAAGAACAAATTTAAAGCTGTTAATTGATTGAGTTCATTGTAGAAAAAATAAAGGAAATTCGAGGACTCACCATTTGTGGCCCCCAGCTTCAAAAACACAAGATTCATACTTGTCCCCATTGGAATTTGCTAATAAGGAAAAGTGTTCTATCTTCAATGAATAATGAGCCGGCGGAAGAGCTCTCCTGTACATGATAGGTTCTGCCAAGAAAAAAAATGGTCATAATTGATTCTGCTCTAGCATGTAGAAGGTGATTTAATGGTTCGCCCCAAATGGGCATAAATTGGCCCTTCCATTTTAGATCTTATTGACAAACCTTGAAGGCTAAGGTTCTATTTGTTTCACGAAAAATGTGGCATTTTCAAAAACTATTTTTCAAGAAACCATTTTTCAAGAAAATATAATTATTATCTAGTGTTGGGGTGAAATCTGAAAATGAAGTAGAAAATATATTTCCCTATTCAGTACAGAAAATATTTTCCTCTATACACTCTCTTTCAATAATTTTATAATTTAAAATCAATTTTTAATATTTATTAGTTTTGTAAATTGATTATTAAATTATATTTTCTTTTTTCTTTTCTTTTTTCTTTGTTTCCACTTCTTCCTTACCCACCTCTAGCGAGCTGAGGCTCGCTACTCGCCTGATCAACCAGCGTGAACGTCGAGCTCGAGGTTGGGGAGCTCACCTGATTGGCGAGTCAAAGCCTTTGGCTCACCAATCTGGTGAGGCCAGAGGCCAGAACTAGAGCTGTCGGCCTCAAGCCTCACTAGATCAGCGAGTCGGAGGCTTTGGCTTGTCAATTGGGCAAGCTCCTAGGCCTCGAGCTCAAGGCTCACGGTCGGCGATCTAGTGAGCGGCAAGCCTGAGCTCACCCATCTCTAGCAAGCTTAGGCTTGCCTGTGGCTGATTGCCGATAGTCACTGTGGCCGATGGCCAAGGAAGAAGAGGAAATAAACAAAAGAAAAAGAAAAAAGAGAGAGAAAAAAAGAAAAGAAAAGTAAGGTAAGCAAATTCGAAATTTCAGAAAAAAAAATTTCACGTGAAAATAGTGGGATTTGAAATCCTATTTCTTGAGGAATCTGATTGCATTGAACCAGATGAGACTAAGTGCATCGCAAGGTGAGGTCATACGTAACAACTCATGAATGGTCATAGATGTAAAAAGGTCTTATATTTCTGTTTTAGCATTGCAACCAGATAAAAATTAAAAAATTTAAAAGAAAAAGACATGAATCACTAAAATAAAAAAAAAACAGACTTAGCTTAAGACAAAATGAAATGGAGCGCAAAGACAAGAAATAAGTGAAGCACCTGACATGTCTCGGGGCTTGCTCTTTGACCTTCGTTGCCTCCTAATTTGCTCCTCTCTCTCTATCAATTTGGTCTTAGTCCTATTCTCCTAGCATATCTAGCATAATTTCATCCTTTCTCTGCACTTATACTATTCTTTCCTCAGCAGACTTCTTCATCAAAACATTCCTTTCTTCTTGTAAAAATACTCACCATCTAGCCATTGTGCTTTGAAAGGAAAGAATCTGAACTTTCTCATCCTCATTAGCTGCCGTCATTCTCAGGACTTCCTTGCTTCCAAATTGATTCTAAACTTTCTTGTAGGCTTCTGCCCCACTTTCTGTATCCTCTTATTATTTCAGAAGAAGTATTTTATGACAGGACAACATTATGCACGGTTTCTTGGAAGATATTTTGCTTGTTGTTTTATTACCATATTGGTGATTTAGGTTTTGGCGAAAATGAATTGGTTAGTAACACACGGATTGTATTGATCACAAAGGTTACTGTTGTTAGGTAGCATAGATGGATCTAGTCCAATCGCTGACGCTCTCCCAACTTCTCCTTCTGGACTGAACTCTCTTCTTCTTTTTAGGCTTCGAATTATTGTTTTTCCTGGTAGGTTGATAGAATTTTTCTTTGACAATGGTGGTGACTAAATTCTTGGTAACAAATCAAATTGCTGCTGCACTAGGAGGAATACCAAGCAAAATTATCAGGCTCTTCATTAGTTGTTTTCTCTGGCTCAAGTATAAATGTGTTTCTGTTTTATGTTTTTTAACAGCTGCGAAATGAATAAATTTTTATTATTCAGGGCAAGTTGCAATTGTTGGCAAGCATTGCTGATTTTTTGCTTATAAGTGGTAACCATTCTCTAAGAATTCGGTAGGTCACCTCTCATGACAAGTTGTAAAGCATGACATGGTAGAATACATAGAGGAAAATACTGTTAAAATATCAAATGCTAAATTGGAAAGAAAAGAGATCTTGTTAACAGGCCAAAAATAATAATAAAAGCCTCTCATGACTTTTAGGTTAACATCCAATTTTTGAATGAGAATCTAGTATTTTTAAAAAAGGATTTCGGTTGCTCGTGAAAATTCAAATAGGGAAAAGAAAAAATAGTAATAATTTATTTGAGTGTCAGGCATTGCAATTGCTAAAATTTGGCACGGGTAGATACTTAAGTGGCAAAGTTTCCAAAATGTATACTTAAATGTCAAAATCGAAGAAGAAATGAACACTTAAGTGCCAATAGCGAGAATTTCTGACCAAACTTGACGTAGCTTATTTTGGTGATATTTTTTACTGACGTGGCAATTCTTTTTAAAAAAATTATCCACGTGGCGCAATAAGTCCAAATGATGTCATTTTACCCAAAATTTTAATTTTTAATATAAATATTAATTAAAATAAACTAAACAAAAGGTGGCAACAGCATTCTGTCATGCTCCACCCTCAAACACACGACAACCCCTATTCACTTTGGTCAAGTGAATGCGATGTCCAAAGATGTGTCGTCAACCATCCTCTTTATCTTTCAATTATATGCGAGTAGAAACGAATCAACAATATCCAGTCAAAACAATCATCACAGGGATAGTAGAAAGACCAATGACAACTATAGCAAACACACCATTATATTTATTTACTAGATTAACTCACAAGGAACGCATACTTACAATCCTATAAGCGAGCATTGTTCCTCATAGAGTCAACGAAAAGATACCAAGGCTGAGGGTTAATCTACTATGTCAAAAGGTTGCGTTTGTCAAAATCCAAGGTTAGGCAAGCCTGTCAGGGGCTATTGAGGTAGTTAGATAGAGAGTCCACAGAGCATTCCGATATGTCATAGTTTGACGAGTACTCAAGATCCGGCTAGTGGTTTGGCTTCTCCACCACACCATCGGGAGGGTGGACATCCATAGGGTCCCAAACCTCATGATCTGGACCCTCAGTAAGTAGACCGTCAAATCCTCTTAGAGGGTTGAGTAGGTCCTCACCTCTCTAATAAACCACGCTTTGAATACGTAGGATATACACATATCTAGGCCCTCATCCACCTAGATGATGGTCACGTAATGCTGGTATAGGTGTGACTTGCCCGGAAACCTCTGGGTAGAACAATGATCTCCCAGTCCATGGGGAACCTAAATTGCACTGGATGGTGCGCCATCCTAAGGACTTGAAGATGTTTAACAATAACAAATGAGATATTTATATATATACATATTTATCTCAGCAAGTTATCAGCCTAAGTCTTGATTAGTATCAATTCACCTCGAGGATACCTAAACATGCAACCAAACATCGATAAAAATCGATAGCAGGCTAGCCAAGTTTGCCTAGCTTATCATTACGGCCTAACAAGTAAACGCCATAACAAACAAACCACAGTCAACCGACTCGTAAGCAACTTTACCTTGCCATAGCTATACCCCACATGTATAAATTTACGCATGCCATAATTAGAGCAAATAAGTATATTCATAATTAGAACACATAAAAGACTTTCCATGCACAATGCATTCAATGTCCCAATTATTATGTCCCATTGGGTCACAACCACCGATCGTTCCAATAGTTTTCCGGTATGACCGAGCATTGTCTTGCCTTATCGGGCATGGCATTGTATAGATCTCCCACCACAAATGGCATTCCTAAATGGAGTATTGGTCCAGTCTATCACGCCCCGAACCCCGAGCACACAACAACCCCTTACCATGGTCAATTGAAAGCGACGTCCCAGGACTTGTCAACAACCATTCATTTTATCTTTCGTTATGCGCAAGCGGAAGACGAACCATCCCCAATTCTAACAAACAATCAAATAATCAAACAGGGATAGAAGAATGAATAGCAAGGACAGCTATCACTATTCATTTATACAATTTACTATATTAACCAATATATGATCATTTTCTGATTTACAAGCCCAACAAAAAGGGCCGATCCATCCTCTAAGCCAAACCAAAAAGGAACTAGACTAGGCTAATCCAGCTATATAAAATGAACCATCGGGTTCAGCACCACCATCACTGGGACCCATCGGACTCAGGCTCCGTCGAGTCAATTAGTAGAGGAGCGGAGGTAGGATTCTCCACTGCACCATTCTAAAGGCCTAAAAGTGGTTATACAATAACCAGTGAGATTAAATCTCAGCGAGTTATTCCCCCAAGCCTTAGTTAGTTCACCAACTCAACCTGGGGTATCTCTCCAGAACCACCTCTCACAAAACCCAACGATAAACAACCAACAATTAGCAGTCAAACAATAGACAGGGTCAACCAACAATCAAAAGTCAGTTCGCATGCAACCTTACCCAATATGCCATACCCTGCACGTTATATATCAACACAATACACACAATGCACATGGTTGTTAGATGATGCAGTTTATCAATCACATGCGAGTTGCATCACAAGCTATCTCACTTGGCTATTGCCACACCCTACACATTATCAATTCATGCGTGCGTGCCATAAATGATATGATCACCTTATGCATAATCGGAACCAATGATGCCATGTTTCTCATACCCTCTTGCATCCACATGTGTTCCGATTGTTACTACAACTTGAGCCGAGATGTTATGGCGCTACGGCGCCCTTCTTCCGCATAGGTGCAACCGTGCCCTTGCTACAGCACTAGATGCCCTTTCTCTGTGGAAGCACAACTGTGCCCTTCTGAATAGGCCGAGACACTACGGCATCACGACGCCTTTCTTTCGCAGAAGTGCAACCATCTTTTCGTGTCCTCCGAGATGCTACGACACCCTTCCTTCGCAGAGGTGCAATCGTGCCCTTCCATGCCCTCTCTCTCCATAATCTCTGATAAATCAGACTATCACCCCCTGAACTACGGTCGAGGCAGAGGGTTAAATTTAGTGATCATGCAAGCATATCATTACAATCCACTTATTATCTTTGAGCATTAGCCAAAGTACATATGCTTGCATATAAAACCTCAAATATTTTCTTATGAAAGTAGTCCATTTTTTATGTCCCTCGGACAAATCATTTTTTCCCTTTTAGCGAAAATCACGCTTTCATGCAAATGTTCATGCAAATACACATCCAATTCACCTCATAAAATCAAGACATGTGAAATTATACACATTTTCACTTGTGGATGAATAGTGCAATGAATAGTGTTGTGAATAGTAATCGTAAATAGTGCTCGTGAACAATAATTGTGAATAGTGCACCATAAACAGTAATCATGAATAGTAAATTCCATAATTCAATTATTAATAAATTAAATTTAAAAATTTTAAAAAACATTGATTAAAACTATTAATCAATCAATCAAGTCAAATCATGCTTAATTAATCACATAAAACACCATTAAGCACTATCAAGCATAATTAAGCACGATTAAGCAAGATTAAGCTAAGCTAATCTCAACCATCTATCTAACCACATATCTTAGGGCAAATACAACTTAATTAAACCCCTTAAATCAAAATTACTACTAACTAAACCAACCCTAAGCAAGTTTAGGCACTAACAAAGGATTATGGGCTAAACTCACCCGTTAAGCAGGCCTGCAACATGAATGTGGCGACGGTGATGAAGGCAACACTCAAGGACCTCTACCATGACGATCCAAGGCGGTCCTAGGGTTGAAACAATAGCAACAACCTCTACTCCCCATCGAACCTCTGAAAAGAACATTATTGGAGGAGGAAAATGGCTGAATGGAGCTTCGGCGAGCAGTTGACCAGCGACCGGTGGCACCTGGGGGTCAAAGGGAAACTGTTGGTGGCTAGGATGGGTGGTGGTTGGGTCAAAAAGGGAGGAAAAAGGCTGAAACAGTGAAACAGAATAGCAGCAGGTGCTACAGTGGTGGGTCGGCCGGCACTGACTCCTAGCCAGTTGGCGAGTTGGTTAGCGGCTCCAACCACCGACTCGGACTGGCGAATGGCCACTGCTATCCATATGGATTCCCTCTCCTGAGCACGATGGTGGGTGGCATGGGCGGTGATTCGCACGAGAAGAGCATGAACAACTTAGTTTTTCGGAGGAAGGTCAAAAGGAAAAATAGAATGAAGGAAGGGAAACAAGAGAGAGAAGTGTGCGCGATTTTGAGGAGCTGCAAGAGGAGGAGAGAGAGTGAAATGAGGGCTGAAGATAAGCCTCATCAAGGCCATTTAAGGCTTGCCCCAACTCCTAAGCAAATGACATCATCTTCTCTCTCTTCTTTTGTCTTTTCTTCAAAATATCTATGGGCAAAATGGTCATTTTCACCTTGTACATTTCCTAATTTTCCCTTGGGCTGAAAATGAAGAGCAAGCCTAAGAAAATAGGCTTAGAAATTAGTTGGGCTCGAAATAGCTCTTGGTTAGACAACGAGCTCAGAAGGGTAAATGGGTCGGTTGGGTCCAACAGGCTCACTTACTTGTCTCGGGCCTACTATGGTGGCCATCCCACCTTAGGCATGAGGCTTACACTATTCTTGCCCGGCCCACGCCCTTGTAGGCTCATTTCCTCAATCTGAAAATCATTTTCCCAAAACCTCGACTCAATTGACATTGTCGACCGTTGAAGAAGCATTGTCCAAAAGTCCATCCTGGACATTCCCGAAAATTTGAAGTCCAATCTTGGATTCTCATGCCATGTCAATTTTGCTTGAATGCCATTTTGGTACAACTCAAACTGACATGTGGCTTCGAGAATTCATGCGTAACCAACTCATGCCAAATCACATTCAAGACATCTCAACACATGAACATCTCTGACTACATGAAATTGTGAAGGATAGATTCTTATTTCAAAGTACACGATTACCAAGGATCAACATAGGGTCGTTGGCGGGCTCGTTAACAGTAAACGAAATCACTCGTCATCTTATTATGTTCTATCCACGAATGGACTTCTAGTCATTCCTAAAATCGGCTTGCATATCTACAAGATTGTCCTTATGCAAGTCTTACAGTCGCGTCGTTTTCCCAAGTCAAGTTCTTTAGTCGCATAAGTTCTGTCCTCACTAGCCTTTCCCCTCAAGGTCAGTATCTCAGGAGTGATCAGTTTCGAGTAAGATTAACCAACAATGTATTGACGAGATTAACGTTCATTCCTCCCTCAAATGGCTCGAATTTCAAGATGTCGCATGACCTCAACTGCGATTTGGAAACTAGGCTCCCGCTGAGCATTCGATAAATCAAGCATCGTCACCCAACCTCCCATTGGATGATAGGTTGATTTTTGTGACCACACGAGCATATCAAACCACACAATCTCATTTTATATCTTAGCAATACTCAATGCAAACATGGTATGTGGTCAACATAATAAATCACTGCATATTTTTTATATAAAAATGCAGGAAAATAATTGTACGTTGTCACATATTTGTTGAAAATCCATCAAACTTTGCATGCCTTACTTTTTAAATATACTAGCCTCATTTAAATTATAAAACTCAACATATAAACCTAGCATCTTGGGTTTTTCCCTTTGTATGTCCATAAAAATCATTGTAAAAATTACTACACTGGGTTTCACGTTAGGAAAACATTTTTCAAGGCAAAGCAGGCATCTAACAACATCACACGTATAGGAAAATATCATAAAATTTAGACCAAAATCACAAATCATGTAGTAGTTATTGCCCTACTCGCGATAGCCTATCAAGCATTTCTTGATAACTTATCATCTATTTGGTGATAGCCTATCGTTAAAATTTTGATAGCTTATCACCCCTTTTGTTATAGCTTATCATACAATTCTCAATAGCTTATCACTCCTTTGGTGATAGTTTATCACTTAATTTCCTTATAGCTTATCATCTTTTTGACAATAGCTTATCACCTTTTCCAATTATCTATCGCGATAGCTTATTGTCCCTTCCTATAGCTTATCATGATAGTTTATCACCTTAATTATAATTAATTAACCTTAACTTGAATGAGTTATAATTAATCGGGATTAATAAAATTAATTAACCTTTACCTTGGTTAATAAAAATTAACCACAAAACAACCATGGTTAATCAACTAATCCTCACTAACTGTAGTTAATTAAACTAACCACCTATCAATCATGGTTAATTAACTAACCCCTGCTAACCATGATCGACTAACTAACCATACACCTTAACCATAGTTAATCCTAACTAATCTCATAATCAAGATTAGCTATAATCTAAACTAACCCTAAGCACGTTTAATAGACTAATCAAGGGATTAGAATGTAAACTCACCAGTTAGTCAAGCTGGACACATGAGTGCAAAGGTGGCGGCGAGGACTACGTGTGGTTACCTTCGAAAAGTCAAGACAAGGCAGCTTGGGAACAGGTGAAGCAGCTAAAGTAGCTAACTGGTTTTGTTTTGAGCAGTCGAGGAAAGGAGAGAGATCGACGACTGGCCGAGTTGACCGGCAACTTAGCGAGCAGCAAGTGATGAGTAGTGAGTGGTGATGAGGTGGTGGCTAGGGAGGCTAGTAGTTGTCAGAATAGAAACAAGTGGTGGCTAGTGGCTAATGGCTAGTCTAGATTGAAAAAGAGGGAAACCAAGAGAGAGAGGCGGACAGCTCGATTTGGTGGTCGAGCTAACCGATGAGTGCTCCGATGGCCTGAACAAGGGGATAGTGGTGATGGTATGGATGGATGGGGGTTGTTGGTTGCTGCTATGGCTGGCTCAAGCGGAAAAACAGCAACACAAGTTGTGATTGGTTTAGCTTTGGTGAGGGACTCGAGATAGAGGGGGACAGTGAAGGTGGCTTGAGCACAGTTGGTGCGCAGTTTGGTGGCTCTAGGTGAATGGCCAATAGATCCGGTGACTAGGAATAACAGTTAGAGGGTCTAGTTTGTGCGGCTTAAGGGGTAGATAGTGAGGGAAAAAGGAAGGAAATAAGAAAAGGAAGAAGAAGAGAGGAAAAAGGTGGGGTTGGTCAAGTGAAGGAAAGATGAAGACCTTGGGTTCATCTACATCATTTCCACAATTCAATGCCCATCAATTCTCTTCATTTCCCATGCAAAAACTCATCATCAAATTGGACTTTCTCTTCCTCTCTTTTTTGTTGTACATTAATGCCAAAATGGTCATTTTTGTCCTTTCACTTATTTGGGCATATATTTTCCTATTTTACCCTTGGGCTAAAGTCAAGGAACAGGCCTTGGAAGCATGCTTGATTGAATAAGAATTGGGCTTTGCAAGTCGTTGGGCTCGAATCGGGCTTAAAATAGACGATAGGCATGAAAAGGTTAAAATGGGTTTAATGGGCTCAAGTGGGCCAACTTAGGCAGCTTGGGCCCTCTTTGTGGCTACCCATCCTTGGCGTGAAAGCCAATGGCCCTTGCCCAACCCACTTCCTTGTGGGCTTTAGTTTTCAGCCCGTTGAATCCTTTTCTATCAATTTTCAAGCTTATCCATAAATAAGAGGTTCAATGAGGTGACATCCAATAGTTTAGTCTTGAAGTCCTTAAAAGTTTGAAACCCTATTTCGGATGGCAATTTATGGCTAAATTTGATCAAATGCAACTTTAGTACAACCTAAATTATCCGGTGATGTTTAGGAGTTTTCGCCCGTTTGACCCATGATTGATAGCTTGTCAATTCACATTCATGCCTCTTCAATTCATGGGTGTCATCATGAGGGTTCAATTGCTCATCCCAAGTACAAAGCCAATAAAAAAATCGATTTAACGTCATTTGCACTTGGTATCGAAGTCATGTGGAATAGTTTGGTATCAATCCTCTTTGATCCTTATGGTTGAGCGGTTTATTGTTGATTGAATTCACTAATCATGCGTGTATCAATTTTTAATTACCTTCTCGAATAATTAGTTAACTCATGGGTGGCCAACTCAGAGTAATTGTAACTAACAGCGCATTGACAACATAACAATTTCATATATCTTAAAATTGGTCGAAATTCATGGCATCACACATTTGGCAAGGGCCTCCATAGCCCTCACCACCGCTACCACCTTACCTTCATCGAAAAGGGTCGATGATAGTAGGGCAAGGGTTGGCCGAGGTTGTGAGGTCCTAGGTAGTGGCCAATGACCCTAGCCTTGGTGACTTCGGCCAATCATCAACTAAGGGCTGTTGCTGGCTAGGGTAATGCTTGGGTCAAAACGACATTGTTTTGCACAATGATTGTTAAGTAGATATTCTAATGAGTCACATAGACCACTTATATTATTAAAATAAAGACATGTCGAATTTCTAGCTATCTTTATCATAGTTGGCACTTAAGTATCCCAATTTTCAAAAATAGTGACACTGAAGTGTATTTTTTGGAAGTTTTGATACTTAAATGTCCATTTTTATTAAGTTTTGACACTTGCAATATACTTTTACCTAATTTATTTTATAGAAGTTAGTTGTGACACAATCATGGTAATTTAGGGGTGCAAAAACTCTCTTTATTAATGCAAACTTGTTTTTCATAAAAATTTTCTAAAAAAACCTAAACCTATTTTAAATTTGTTAATTCACTTCTAAATTTTTTGATTTAGTTAGTGTAATCCTAAATCTTTTGATGATGATTTTGGGCTAATTTAGGTGGGAAATTGATAATATGGCGGTTATTAGCATCAACCAATAATTATATTGGTTTGACATGGCTCAAAATGATGTCATTTTGCAATTTTTTAAAATTTTTCTGAATTTTTCCTCTCTTTTCTTTCTTTTCTTCCATTTTTCTTTCTTTTTTCCTTTCGTCTCTTTTCTCCCTATTATACTATTTATCTTCTTCTCCACTGGTCATTGGGGTCTCAACAATACTTTCGCTCTTGCCACAGGTAGTCCTTGCCCTCATATAGGTCTAGGTATGACCCTCTCTAGCCATCGCGAAGGCTTCAACAACCCTGTCAACCGAAAATTCGAGAAGATGAAGAAAAAAGAAAAAAAATTCAAAATTTCTTAAAAGGACATTGTATTGAGCCTTGCCAAATATGTCAAATTGCTAGCTGCATCACATAGACTTTCGCTTGCCACAAGTGGTCCCTGCCCTCGTGAAGGTATAGGCATGACCTCGCTGGTCATCATGAAAGCCTCAACAATCGCGCTGACCAGAAATTCGAGAAGATGAAGAAAAAAAAAGAAAAAAATTTCAAATTTATGAAAACGACATCATATTGAGCATCCTTAGACATGTCAAATTGATCTGTGGGATTTGACTGATGTACAGATCTTTGGAGTGCCAAAACTTGGCATAGGGGGACAGTTAAGTGCCAAAAGTTACAAAAAGTACACTTAAGTGTCAAAATCGGAGTAAAATGGATCAGTTAAGTGCCAACGGCGAAAAATTCCGGCCAAACTGTCACGTGTCCATTTTCCGGCGACTTCATTTGCTGACGGAGCATTTTTTTCAAATATAAAAAATCCACGTTGCAATTTTAACAAAAAAAAAATTGCCAAGTCAAACTAAAAAATAAATTTAAAATTGATTTTATTAAAAAAAAAAGAGAGGAAGGGGATCCGACAAGCCACTATTGTTGTTGCCGCCCCACCATCGCCGGCCCTTCCCGATGTCTGTGGGGGGGGGGGGGCAAGGGCTGCACAGCCCTCGCCGGATCCCCATTCCTCTCTCTCTCTCTCTCTCTCTCTCTTTTCATAATTAATCAATTTTATAATAGATATTTTTAAATTAATTTATATTATATAATTAATAATTTTTAAAATCCATGTCAGAGCAAAACAACATCATTTTGGCTGATTTTTCGCCAACTCAGTTTCCGGCGAACCACATTGGCAAGAAAATTAATAAAAAATTGCCACGTAGGATTTTTGGGAGAGTTCCAACAACTTGGCATTGAAGTGATCCATTTGTTTTGAAAAATAGCACTTAAGTGTACCTTTTGTAACTTTTGGCACTTAAATGTCCCCTTGTGCCAAGTTTTGGCACTTAGGCTGTACTTATGCCGAATTTGACCTATAGGTATTAAATAATGAGTTTCTCCACCAGAGAGAGAGAGAGAGAGAGAGAGAGAGAGGTGCATTTTAGGGTTTACTGGGCATTTTGTATGGTGTCCTTGACCATATAATACAATGTATGATTAGGTTTCATTTCTTTGCACGGGCATCTGGTGGAGATAGCTTAAGCGGCAGGTCTATATATTTTCCAAACTGTATGTGATGTACAGCCTAAGATATCTTGAACTCATTCCAATGGTCTTCAAACTATTCTCAAGTTTGTACCTGGTGATACCTGAATTTTGGCTAACCATGTAGAGTTAATTGAATAAGAAAATTAAGGACTAAATTTTATCCCTTAAACAAAAATATTATAATATAGTGTTCAAGAGCATTTACTACATAGTTTGACGGTGCTGGTATAGATACCTAGAGAGGAGTAAATAGGTGTAAATAAACTTTTATGCCAAATCGATCAACACAAAGTCTGGATGTAACAAATACAAAATCTAAAGTTAAAAGTCTGTCTGGATGAAGTAGACTTTTGACATATGCAATCAAAAATTAAAAGAGTAAGGGAAGAGAATATTGTAAACAGTATTATAGTGGTTCGGCTTTTGTCAAGCTTATATCCACTCTCCCACGCCGTTAGCCAATAGGCTGAATTCCACTATATGATCAACAAATGATTACAAGTTCTTGAGTACAAATACTTAATGGTATATTCCCACACTAAGTCACTCACTCTAGATCACTCCATTTTTTTATGCAAGGACAGAATCATGCTTTAGAATTTTAATTCATGCTCTATCTTCTACTGGTTGTATATCCTCCTTAAATACCCTTTGAGCCAAAACTAGCTGTTGGCTATCACTATGAAGGATTATCTTCCATCATCCTTTCTTGGGCAGATTTACTTTAGAAGGATTTCCTAGCCGTTGAAAAAAGATCGAATCCCTTTAGATTCTGGTCGCCTATACAAGTAGAATCTTGGTTTCCATAAGTGTTTCATCCTTAATTGGAAATTGTCTCGATGATTGATTTTGTCAATCAATTGATTAGCAAAATCAATATAAATATGGTAAATGAAATTCGTAGCCATTATGGGTCTTGTCTTGTCTTCATTCTAGTCCTTGAAGTTCGTTCTAGATCCCTAATAGAATAAGATATTGCATCTGCTTTTGGTTTAATATGGAATCTTCTATAACATATAGACTTTGTTAAATACAGAAGTCTCATTCTATAGTATGTACCAGAATATCACTTGAATAAAACTTGGAAAGTTTTGTTAGCATCAAAATTAGGAGTTTTCTCAACAATGTCCTCATTTTTTATGGTGACAAAACTTTCATGCAGATATTGATCTATGCCAACAAAACAAGGTTAGGCATAGCAGAAACTATATGAAAAATATGCAAACTATAATGCAAGCCACACCATAGTCACATCATAAGAATATCTACAAAGTCTTCCCCTTGTTGTCAGCATCAAGAGGGTTCGAGTGTCTACAAAATCAAAACAATCCATACTAAACACACCACAACCAAAGTTTAAACACGCAAACAAATCAAACACACATTGAAAAAATTTATTTTGAAGAGAAAGGCTAAAATCAAGGCTTGTGGGGAACTCTAACAAGATGAAAATCCTCCATGTTCTATATAGACTCCTCAACCTTGTTCACGCACTAAGTAAATGCTGATTCCAATTTTGCCATATGTTGCTCAGTTTGTTGGGTGAGAGTCTCCAACTTTTTGTTCAAAGAGGATTTTAGTCTCTCTATGTCAATCTCCAAGGCATAATGTTGTGTTTTGATTTGCATAAGCAGATCAACAATCCTGGCATAATTGGGATCAAGTTCAAATTGAGCACTTGTTTCTCCAATCAACATGCGAGGTGAATCTACTTTAGAACTTGCCTTGTTAGATTGGTGCTTTGCCTAGAATTTTGCTTCTACTTGTTCTTCAATAGGTCCTTCTAGGTGCTGTGCCTCAAAAATAGCTTCAGCATCTAGTGGAGATCTACTCATTTGATCATCAACTCTTGTGTGTTCAGGAGTTTTCTCTGATGCTCCCACTGCAATGGTCATTCCTCCTTCTCATTATTCTCCTCTTGGTTGTTCCTCTGGCCCTTCATTCTATGCATGTTCTTCTTCAAAATCTTTTGATTTTTCCCCTTTTGCCTCACCCTCTGACACCTCTCAGCATCCACATCTTCAGGTTGTTCTTCTTCACCGTCCTTTTCACTTTCTTCTTCTGCTGCTTTTTGTACATCCTCTCATTCTTCTTTTTCACTTTCTTCATTTTCTTCTTCATCTCCTTTTGTTTCTTCAGGAAGTACTTGTGCAGAAGCAGTTTGAACTATAGAAGTGATGATATTTGAGAAAGTGTCTTCTTCATCTTCATCCTACAAAAGAATTATTTTCCTTCTTTTCTTGGACATTGGAGAAGAGATAGCCTTTTTTCCTTCCTCTTCCTTTCAGCAGTGGTTGTAGATCTTGGTGTCTCCTTTTTCTTGCTTTTCCAAACCTCAACATCATCCTTCAATTGCATCTTGGTTATCATTTTCTCTCCAATGGGCATTATAGGTAGAGTTCGCATGCGGAATTTTGAAGGCAATTGAATCTGAAATTGCTGGAATATTCTTGTCACAAGAGCTCCATATGGAAGTTGGCCATTTTCCTTAAGAACTATTCTATACATATGTAATATAACAGTTTTTTAGACACCATTTTCAATAACCCACATCATCTTGGCTTCAAACTTCACCACATCAATTTTTTAGGATACTTTGGGTCTAATGCAGTTGATCATAATCTTGTGCAGGATGATTCTGGTAGGGGTTAGGCTAGAATAGGAGATGCTTGTCTTCAAAGTATTCCCTGTAGTGAGATACTTACATGTTGTTTCATAAGATACTCCTATGGGCCTAAAGTCTCTTCTTTCTACCTTCATGATGTCAACCAAGACATCCACATCGACTTCATAGACATCATCATAAACACTGAACTGCATTTTGTTAGGAGACAAGAAGGACAAGTTCAAGTAGAAATATGGAGTGAGTTCGGGATAAAAATTAGAGGTTTGCATGTTCTTGACATGCTTTCTAATTTATTATACACTTATGCGGTTTGTTGATGCATAAGTGTATACTGGCCTTTGGCTCATCTCTTATTTTTAAGTTTGAGGATGGTTATGACGATGGAAGGGATAAGGCAACATCTGAGACCATCAATCCTACAATTGGATGGTCGCTCGCTTATGGAATAGGATTGGAATAGTGATGCTAGTTGGCCAAACCCTTTTCCCAGGACTTTTGTATTTTGCTTGAATGATGTGTTAAAGTTGTAACACTAGCGTTTGCATAAATAAAAATAATATATATTTTTACTGGTATGATTTCTAGTACAGAATTTTGATTGAAGAAAAGAAGAGAAAAGAAAAAACAATATTGAGCTTCCACATACAACTAATAATTACAAGATAATATTTAAAAAGGCATGTGTTGCATGTGACGTTCTAGGGCGTCACAATAAGAGACTCCCATTTGCTAGTAGATTTGATGACAAAAACCTCAGCCCCAAATGTACAACGGTCATCCACAAGGTATCCATTGGAAGCCTCTTTGAATGTTTCCAAGGAAAGAAACTGTGGAAAACCCAATTGGGTCTTGAAGTCATGGAAGCTCTTCAGTGCCCCCATTAGCATTTACACCATTCCACAAATTGATATTTGTTAATTCTAAATTATGATGACGTAATTGGAGTGTGATTTTGATGTTGCTGATTATTAATTATCAAAGATCAACCTTGGATGGTCAAGTACATATGTCGTTTCTTGTTATGGGCACCAAGAAAGAGAGTACCAGGCTTCGGGAATGAATGGAGGTAGTGAAACCCAATCAACGAGGGATATCAAAGCAATGGGCCGTACAGTAACAGGCTAAGGAGATGTTGAAAGGATCAACACAGGTGAATCGTGTGACAAGATGCAATAAGGATGTGAGTAGTTTTGAAGCATCGACATCACCAAAAATTTGGAATGGAGTAAAGTGGTTAACATCGGGATACTGAAGTTTCTAGGCACGTTTGAAATTTAAACCAATAACTGCTCAGTAGCAATTATTCAAGAGATTCCCCCATAAATATCCAAATGGGGGTAGATTTTCAGGACTTTTGCCAAAATCGACAATTGCGACCATCTTATTTTATCTTGTCATCGCTCTTCTACTTTTCAATCACAAGTTTACTTTATTCCATTTCCTTTGTATTTTTGTTTACTTGTAGTCTAGAAACAAGTCACTTTCTTTTCAAAATGACACAAAACCCATATCAAATAATAAAACCAAAGCTCTGCCTCTTTAGTGAATGATATTTGTCAAGGGAGTCAATTCCCCTAGTGAACACTTGTCATACACAAAAAGCTTGTAGTTGATATTATTCTCCTAACTATGAGGAAGCCTGTTTGTATCCTTGATTGACAAATACAAGGAAATGTATCCCGACCCGTTATTGTCCTTGTCTTCATTAGGGTGAAGAGATAGGCTCCTGGGAAAGAACAAATTATACATTTAATCAGCTACTAATTGATTCAGATCATGTGGGGAAAAAGGGGATGTTCAAGGACTCACCATTTGTAGCACCCAGCTTCTAGACACCGGATCCATACTTGTCTGCGTTGGATTTTGATAAGACGTGAAATGATTGTCCCCTCAATGAATAATGAGCTGGTGGAAGATGTCTTTGTATATGGCAGGCTCAGCCAAAAAAAAAAAAAAACAAACAAACATTTGAACACGATTGATTATATTCTAGGGGATAGAGGGATATTCAATGGCTCGCCCTAAGTGAGCATTAATTGGCCTTTCTGCTTTAGGTCTTTTAGACAAACTTTGAGGGCTAAATAATGGTGTCCAACCCTAAATTTGTTAAACTATTGAACACAATTGGCAATTAAGACTGTGAGAGATTATTGTCTCCAGTTTATTTTCTGTGAAAAAGTTTTACAATCATGCCTCGCAACATGCACATTCACAATGACAATTAGTATCAAGTAGACCAAAATAATCTTGGGCGACCACTAATGATTGGAAGGATAAATTATGACTTAGACTCATTTCAGCAAATTAAGTCTATATCACATAAAGCACTTATTTAGGATGTGGTAGATCTTGCAGTTGAGTCACAACGCCTTTCGCCTATGGTGCAATCTTAGGGGCCAAGCCGTTATTTTGTTGGTGAGATCTTATTCGATGCACATGAAAGGGGCAATTTGCATGTGTTCAGCTGGGAATGTCTCCTCGATCAAATATCTTTTATTGAAGGGGTATATCTTTGGCTTTTTATTGTAAACCAAATCTTGTGTTGTTTTGGAAAGGAAACAAATGATTCTACTCTAATGGAAATAAATAAAGGACAATGAAGGACAAATAAATGTGCAATCAAAAGTAAATGGGCAATGTAAAAGAAAAGATAGTAGATTGACAAGTGCTCTTGTGTTTGTTTGTCAAAAGGCTCCTAGATACATTACAATGATGTTCCTTTGGCTATTTATAACTAAGCATTCCAATTAACCGCCCCTTAGTAGTTATCAATTCAATTTCAAATCGCACGAAATCTTTAGTTATGCGCTAATAACCATATTGTCTTATCCACTGTGTCATTGGTACCTAACTCCTCATAAACTGCCTTCGTACTTATCTTCTCGCTCTTGGGCGGTAGTCGATACCGAACCATCGGTAACTCTAATAGCAAGCTTTGCTCAGACCCTTATAGGCCTGTTTTTCGGCCCTGATGGGCTTCATTATCTGTCTATGGCCCATTAAGTCTATGATATCTTGAAATTCGACCATTCTCGAGATATATGAAATGATTATTTTATCAATGCACTAGTAGTTGAATTTAACTATGAACGGATCACTCATGAGTAAACTAACTTATTGGGAAAAGCCATTAAGGATTAAAATGTGCAAGACCAGAGAATTCAATCATGGATAAATCACTCGACCATAAGAATCAAAGAGAGACAATACTAGTTGTTACAAGTCAATTAGCATATGGAAATAAATCAATTCAACAAGAGTATGTGGGGGTGACTCCGCACGACTGCAATATTAATTGCCAATGAAAATAAACCAATTTCCTTTTGACTTTGTGCTCAAGATAAGCAATTGATCCATCATGATTAAATGACAACCGATGATTGCCTATGATTTGAAGAGGTACAAATGTGGGTTGAAAATGAATCAACCACAAGTCAAACACACAAAAATCTCTAAAAGCCACTCGATAGTTCAGGTTGTACCAAAGTTGCATTTGGCTAATTTTAACCATGAATTTTAATTTGATTTCGGATATCAAACTTTCAATGATTTAGAGGCAAACCTTTTGGACGCCGCCTCTTTAATCGATCTTTTTATCGGTAAGTGTTAAACTTTGGACAAAGATAGTGAGTCGTGAATTGGAAGCCGGAAAAGGGGCCTAGGCCCAATAGGCCTCACACCCTTTGGAATTCGTCCAAGTGAGCCCAAGCAAGCCCAACCCAAGCCCGTCCAAGCCAATTCAAGCCAAAAGTGAATTTATACAAGCTTGTAAATAATTTTGGCCTATGTATATATATAATACTTTAAACAATACTTTGGTAAAATTACCAATTTGCCCTTTCTTGAAGACTTTGGCAATAAATTGAGATTTGATGGAGAAGAAAACAAAAGGGAAAATGCTTAGATAGGAGGATTGTAGGGACATTTGGTGGATTGGCATTGAATGCCATTCATCATGAAGATTTTGGGGAAGTGAAAGAAAATTTCTCAAGTCTCTCTTGTCTCTCATTTTCTCTCACTTACTCTCTTTAGCTCTCTAGTTCTCTCTCCCCCCCCCCTCCATTTCGGCCGCCCCATTTTCTTCTCACCATTCTCTCTCATTTTTCCTTTCTTTTGCTCCTTTCTCCTTCGCCGCCACACCACAAGCCACCCCCCTTGCCATTCCCATCACCATCATCAAGCTACCGTCACCATCGTCCGCCATGCCGAGTCGCTCAACCACTACACCACTGCCTCTCTCTTCCTCTCACCATACCACCAACACCACCACTACAAACCACTTCACTGTCATTGCAGTGAGCCGCCACTCGTTATGCCACTTGCCGTCCTCATGGTTTCATCATCATCGAGCCGTCTTCGTCATTAAATAGTGAGTTAACTTCCTAACCCTCAATTAGGGTGTTAATTGTGTTTAGGGGTAGGAATAATTAAGGTGAATTGTGCTTAGTGTTAAATAACGATGGTTCAGTTGATAAGTGACAAGTAGAATTAATAGGCTATCACGATAAATGATAAGTAGTAGTGATAGGTTATCAAGGAAAGTAATAAGTGGAAGTGATAACCTATCATGAAAAGGGTGATAAGCTATCAGTAATTAGGTGACAAGTTATCGCCAAAGGGGTGATAAGCTATTTGAAAATAGATAATACGCTATCGCTAAATAAGCGATAAGTTATCATTGGTTGGGTGATAAGTGACTATTAAATGTGTTTTGTGCTTAAGCTATGTGATAAGTTGCATGTTCTATGTTGTTTAAAGTATGAATTGCCATGAGAAATGACTTACCTAATTAGAACACTTGGTTATTAATTCAAAGGACGGTTTTTATGGATATATAATTGGCAATTCATGAGGTGTCGGGATTTTATGCCATGTTATATATGTTGGATTAGGCAAGGAAGTATCGAAATCGAAGTGTGCAAAGTTTAATGGGTTAACTATGTGCTAGTGATCACTTGTGAATAAATTGTTGCATTTTTACACGTAAAAGTTGTAATAGTTTGATGTGTGAGCACGAGGCTGAAGGATGTTATGGAGACATGGAGAAGAAAAGAGAAGGAACTGGCTAAGGCATCAACAGCTACAAAGAAAAGAGGAAAGGAAGTAGCTATTGCTGAACCAAGTTCTAAAAGAAGGAGATAGCTACTACTGCAGGATGAAGATGATGAAGAGGAAAGTATTTCTGAAATTCTAGCAAATATGAGAAAAACTGCACACAGAACAACAAAACCAGAAGCAGAAATGCCTCCACCTGATGCACCAGAAGAGAACATTCCTAGTACAAAACCTCAACCTGGAGAAAATGTTGAGTCAGAACCAGAAGAAGAACCTGAGGATGAAGAAGACCCAGAAGAAGCAGAAGAAGAAGAAGAAGAAAGAGAAGAAAAAAGAGAGGAAGAAGGAAACAAAATGGATGAGGAAAATATTCCTGAGGCTGATAATAGGGAAGATGATAGAAATCAATAAGGGCAATAAGACTAGACTGAAGCATCCATCCAGGGGGAGCATCCATCTCAAAATGTTGAAACACATATCCTTGTAGCTTCATCTGATCATGCTGAATCTCAGAAAATATTCAACATACTTATGCAAATTAGAGATCAGCAAGTTGCTATGGAAACCTCCTTAAACAACAAGATGGATACTCTAGAGAAGACCACTCAACAACGTTTAGAAAGAATGGAAGATGCAATTCTCACTAGGATAACAGAGTTTATCAAGAATATAGAGGATTTCACCCTTGTTCAAACCCCTAAAAAGCCATCTTCAAGATCTTCTTAAACTCTTAATCTTCTGGTCTATTTTGTTTGTCGAGTTTTTGGACTTTGCTTACTATTTCCAAGGTGTTGACTTTTTGACAATGACAAAAAGGGGGAGAGAAGTTGATGAAATTGTTGAAATTGTTGTTTTGTTTTTGATTGTTAGAATATGGATGCTACATACTGCCTGGTTGTTGTTAGGTGATGTTTTGCTGCCTGGTTATTGATAGATAATGTTTAAACATGGATGCCTGAATGGATTATCATTTGATTGGTTTGATATTAGTTAGTATTTTGATGGGAGCATCATTATATACTCGTTATGTTTTACTAGGATTGCAAGTATGCTCTAATTGACCATGTTTTATAGGAACAACAAGCCGTCTGCATAAAAAGTTTTGTCACCATTAAAAATGGGGAGATTGTTGTGAAAAATCTTAGTTTTGATGTTAACAAATCGTTTTATATATGAAAATTATACATCATTAGAAAGGAAAGCCATAGGGTGGCATATGCTTTTAAGTCTGCTGGTGGCAGAAGAAAAAGGCATAAAGAGTCTCTAAGTCTGTCTATACCAGACGGAAGATCTAGAAAGACGGCGATTCTGAGTCTGACCGTGCCAGATGGAAAACCTAAGCAGACTCAGAATATTAGACTACAGGATTAGATCACCAACGGTCAAGTATTTCACTTACCTTATTTATATTGATTCTATTGTATCAAACTAATTGGCAGGATCAATCAACGGACAACTTCTAAAGAAGAATGGAAAACTTATGGAAGCCCGGATTTTGATTGTATGGGCGAACAGAATCTAAGGAGATCTAATCTACCTTCAACGGTCAAAAAGACTTGTCTTATAAAGTCTGTCCAAGAAAGGAAAGATTAAATTCTCAAGGAAAGAGCGAACGGTCAAGTGTGGCTTGGAGAGTATATAAGAATAGGATGAGACCTGGGGTAAGTACACTAGGAGTGCTATTACTTTCATACGGCGCTCACTTTGGTGCCAAAACTTTTTTTTTCGCTCACTTGAGTGCCACATCGAAGTAAAATCATTCACTTGAGTGCCGCATCGCCGGAAAAGCTGACATGGCTGCCAAAAAATATTATTTTAATATTTTAATTAATATTTTAATTTTTTGAATTTTTTTTGAATTTTTTTTTTAAGACCGGCGAGGGCCACCGTTGACCCTTGTCGGCCGTGGAACCCTCACCCAAATTGGGCAAGGGGGCCCTCGCCGTTGGCCGTGAAGGCCTTGGGTGAGGCCGTCACGGCCTCCCCACGACTGTCGAGGGCCATTACGGCCTTGCCCAGGGCCAAATCTAGGCAAGGGCCGCCTAGCCTTTTCTGTCGCCACCACGGGTGAGGCCGTCGACAGCCTCACTGGCTTCACCTAGGGCCTTTGACGGCCTTACCGACCTCACCCAAGGCCTTCATGGCCAACGGCAAGAGGGCCCTCGCCCAATTTGGGCGAGAGTTCGGCGGCCAGCGAGGGTCAATGGTGGCCCTTGCCAGCCTTAAAAAAAAAACAAAAAATTCAAAAAAAATCAAAAAAAATCAAAAAATTAATTAAAATATTATTTTACGGCTGCCACGTCAGCATTCCGGCGGCCACATCAGCTTTTCCGAAGATGTGGCACTCAAGTGATTGATTTTACTCCGATGTGACACTCAAGTGAGTGAAAAAAAAAGTTTTGGCACTGAAGTGAGCACCTTACAAAAGTAATAGCACTCCTGGTGGACTAGATAGGATAAACATATTCCAAAGCTTGATTCTATTCTTCATCAATTGTCTTAAGTGTGTAATTGAGTGATCTGAGTATATTATCAGAAAGAATGACTTTGTGAGACATATCATCACCAAGTGCTAACACTCAAGAGTGTGTAATCACCTTTGATCACATAGTGAAATCCAGCCTATTGGTTGATCGCCTGGAGAGTGGACGTAGGCTTGTCTAAAGCCAAACCACTATAAATTGTGTGGGCAATATTCTCTACTCTCTCTATTTAATTTCAGTTTGTAGATTGCAAAGTATTTATTTTAACCGTGCATAAAATTCCTCTACACCTATTCACCCCCCTCTAAGTGTCATTACTAGCTGTATCACTTTTTTATATAAGTGATGATGTGGTCTTATCAACTATGAATTATATTGAAGTAATAATGAAAAAAACAGCCACAAAACCGTTTTTTTTTCTTTTGGCATTATATTAAAAACTCATTTTTTTTAGTAAACATGTTAAATTATTATTGAATTGCATTCAGCGAGTGATAATTGTGTAGTCGTGGGGAGATCAACGTTTTCATTAGTCCATTATGCATCCTTTTAACTTCTAAAGTTGAATGAATTGAGTGATACTGCAAGCCGTGTGAATGTGGAGGTGATATTTTCTGATTTTATAAACTCAAGATTTCTACCATTCACCATAAATTGCAATATTATATTTATAATTGGCCTTTTTTTTCTATTAAGATGACAAGGGCATTTTCCTAAAATAAGTGAATCCAAACTTTGAACGGGCATACCAATTTGATTGGATTTCGTGAGTTGGTTTGTAACTCTATAGTGAAAAAGGTATAAGAACACTAGAAGTGTTAAAAGTTTTATTGACACTCACTTTAATGTTAAAATTTTAAATCTTGTATTTATAAAAAAAAAGTGAAATGAAATCTCAATCCTATCTATAGCCAGGTAATCCGATTATGTACTTTTTTGGGAAATTCTATTCCATGCGGAATTCATATGCGTGCTCTTATTTTTCTCAAACATGAAAATAGTTGGAATTAGAATCTTTTTTCTAGTTGAATCCAATTATTTATCGAACCAAATGAGACTAAGTGCATGGTAAGGTAAGCTCTTACATAGCGCTCATGAGCAGTCATGAACGTTTAAAGGTCTTATGCGAATCATTTTATGTTTTGGCACTACAGCAAAATAAAATACAAAAAAAATTTTAAAAGCAATTGAGTTCTAAACTTTTTATATTTGTGCCAGTTCAGCCTATTCAGTCAATTTTAGTCAAAAATCGCAAATGTAGACACCAACCGTTCCACATGGCATCATCAACTTAATGTGGACAATTTTTTATAGGTTTTTAAATATTTTTCAATTTATTTCTTTTCTTTTCTTCCTTTTCTCTTTTTTTTTCTTCACTTCTTCTTTTTCTAGCTGATTACCAGATCTCGATGACTAGAAAGAAAGCAAGAGCCTCTTGATGAATTATTTTTATTGGTTGGTAATATTATATATTTCCCTTACGGGCTTATGGTGTGAAAGGACTTAGGAAGATCTGCACTAATTTGGTACATAGAAAAGAGGACACATGAGGTCGTTCAAAGTAGAAGCAAGCAATCAAGCAAGACTATTCCAGGCTACATTAAAAAATGCTTATAAAGAAGTTTTTCCCAACTTTTTTTCTAATAAAAAATTTCTAAAAGATAAGTTTCCTATGCACTGCCAAGAGCGCAATGTCATTTTTATGTCTTCTTTCAAGTCTTAGAAGTCACAACACTTGAATGAAATGAATTAATCCAAAATGGCAAAGTCTGGCTTACTACAACAGAGTCTGGTGGCCCGTGGCAGAGTCCAGCAGCATGCCACCACCGCCGATGACCAAGGGTGGAGTCTAGTTGCCAACGACCTTGGCTGGCAACCGGTAGCAGAGGCTAGAGACTGATGGCGGTGGCAGGCGATGCAGCTGCGGTTAGTGGTGGAATTGAATTTTTCATAGTGTTATGCTTATAGAAAATTGGAATGATATCATAATCCTAACTTTAGCTAGATAATCTATTTTACATTTTATGAGTAAATTTATTTCACATAATCCAAATCCGAAGTCAACTTTTTCTCCACACATGAAAATAGTAGGAATTAGAATCTTATATCTTGAGGAATCCAATTGCATTGAACAAGACGAGATTAAGTGCATGGTAAGGTGAGCTCATAGTGTTATGCTTACAAAAAAGTGGAATGATATACTTTAGCTAGACAATCTGATTTTACATTTTATGAGTAAATTTAATTTATGTAATCCAAATCCAAACTCAATTTTTTTTCCATGCATAAAAAAAAGTGGGAATCGGAATCATATTGCATTGAACCATACGAGACTACGTGCATGGTAAGGTGAGCTCATACTTAATACTCATGAATGGTCATGGATGTAAAAAGTTCTTAGAGTGGTGTTCTAGCATTACAACCAAATAAAAATTTAAATGTATAAAAGCAAAAGACATGAATTTCTAAAATAACAAAACAGAGTTAGGTTAAGACAAAATGAAAACAGAGTGCAAAGACAAGAAATAAAGTGAAGTACCTGACATGTCTCATACCTTTCTCTTAGCCGTCCGTTGCCTCCTAATTTGCTCCTCTCTCTGTCTCTCAAATTGGTCTTAATCTTATACAAGCATATCGTCCTTTATATGCACTTGGGCTGTTCATTCCTTAGCAAATTTCTTCGTCAAAGCATTCCTTCCTTCGTTCTAAGGACTTCCTTGCTCTCAAATTGAGTTTAAGATTTCTTGTGGGCTTGTGCCTCACTTCTTGTATCCTTTTATATAAGAAGAATTATCATGACAAGACAACTTTATGAACGTTTCCTTGGAAGATTTTGAGCCAAGTCTACTTTTATGCTCGTTCCCTTGGAAGATTTGTTGCTTGTTGTCTTATTAAGGTATTGGTGATTTTGTTTTTGGGTGTAATGAAAAGTTTCGAGAATATTTAATATGAAATAGTGTGACCTCAATAAACGATCTCTCGTGTGATATTTTTTTTTCAATATAGTATTTAGGAATATGAATAATTTTTGGTTAATATCACATGGATTGCATCAGTCACAAAGGTTACTGTTGTTATGTTCTCCCAACTTCTATGGTTCCATTTATTTCGCAGATAATATGGCATTTCTGGAAAATGTTTTTCAAGCTGTTTTAGAGGAAAATGATAATATCTTTTAGTATTCGGTTAAAACTTGAAAATGAACTAGAAGATATTTTCTCTTGTTTGTTATGGAAAATTTGGTTTGATTGCTCTCCATGCACTCTTTTTAATATTTTAATTTTTCATTTTTTCATTTTTTTAAAATCAAATTTTAAATTGTTAAATTTTTCTTTCAACTTTTTAATTTTTCTTTTTCTTTTTAATTTTTTTCCTCTTTCTTCTTCGATTGGTCACTGGCCACGACAACAATTGGCGACTAACCAAGAAAGAAAAAAAAAAGAGAAAAAAGAAAAAGAAGAAGAAAAATAATTTAAAACTCAAATTTTTTAGAAAGAAAAATGTAAGAAGTGAGGGTTGGTAGGGTTGTGATAAGAGAAAGTGAGTGAGGAAAATTTTTTCTTCTACTTAAAAAGTGGGGATCCTATTTATTGATGAAAACCATTTTCCCTGACCATTTTATTTTCTATGAAACAATGCTTGTCATATTAAAACAAGCCTTCAGAATCCTACTTATGCTATTTTCTTCCCCTTGATTCATTGGTAGACGTCACCAAGACTGTAAACGAGATGGATAGAGTGTTCATCATGAGAAACCAGAGGTAGCAAATTAAGACAAGGTCAAATTCTAACCTTTTGGAAGAAGTTTGCTGCCATGTTGTGGACATGTTCTCTCGAAGTGTTCGTATATATTGCCATTTGCATAGAGAAAGAATCTCCCAAAGAGGTAGCTTTTAAACACCGAGTATTCTGACAAATACTTACAAGAAATATAGCTGAAGAAACAAAACATGGAATGAGAAAGAGAGAGATACGCAAGATATTTTGATCACACCCATTGAAACATAATTGGTAACCCATCTCATCTTAATTGCATAAAGCCAAATTTCGACTCAACTCTGACCAAAAAAAAGTAAACTTTCGACTCGACTGAAGACTTTTTATATTTGTTGGCTGGGTTTTAATTAGTTGACTATAAAGGGGTTTAAATTAGGCCAGTGAATTTTTTTGCTCCTTATTCGCTTACATCGCAGTCTCGCCTCACCCTCTTCGTACTTGTCCCCTTCATCGATCAGTGACAACATCTCGACGACATCATCTCCAGCAGCTGTCTCTCGTCCCCAACTTTCCATTGGCGAGGTCACAGGCGACTTGCAATTTTGTTCCTACTATTTTGTCTCCTCTCCTCTTATGCTCGACTCATCCTGAAGTTTACTTCAAAGCCTCTTAAAGTCTATTAGAAGACAGAAAATGAGCAAATTTTCTCAGATTTTTCGAAAGTCAAATTGGTTGGGGTGACACTAAATTTAGGTGGATCCAAAATTGGTGATGGAGTTCGAATTTTTTAAGTGCAGGTGCACTGAGTTGACTTCGAGTCATTGAATTGAGCGAGTCGAGAACACTTTGGATGCATTGTGGGGAGACGCAGTAAAGAAAAGAATCTGGATCTTTGCTTACCGCCAAAGGGAGCTCAAGAACACGCTTTTTCCTGAAAAAAACTACCCAAATTTTTTCACCCGCCTAGGATCGCTCTTGATGATAATTCTTATACGTAGAAATTTGATGATGCAGACATGATAAAATCATTATACACGAACCTCAATTAAATTAATAAATTGAATCTTGAAAAGTGTGTTCTATGATAACTTTGGTTACCTTTCTCTTTAATGAATGCATTTATATTTTCTCTAATCGAGCCTGAGAGGAATGCTCCCCTAAAGACCAAGGAGCTCCCCTTGCCTAGTAAGTACTCGTCACCCAGATGATTTCAACAAATTCTTTAAAATCCTGCAAGGGAAGACTCTCTAGGAGACATTTCAAATCTTCGGGCGACGAAACCCTGGCCTTGGCGTCGAAGACCCGTCATGTTTATTGCATCTCACGACAGTAAGGATGTCTTTTCAGACCAGATGGTTAATTCATCCCCAATGGCATGTAATCCCCTCCTGACGAAATGCGTTCTGCCAAGAAAAGCTTTTTAAACCTCAAATGTATAATCTTAGACATCTCAAAGTCATAAGTGAAAAACCTTAGACATCTCAAATTCTTAGTAAAAAAAACCCTAGACGTCTCAAAGTACTAAGTGAAAAACACATCTCAAATTCTCATCAAAAAACCTTAGACATCATCAGTCTTTAGTGAAAAACCTTAAAAATCCCAAGTCTTGAGTGACAAATCATAGACATTTCAAGTTCTGAGTGTGAAACCTTAGGCATAACAACTACAGAGATGGAAAACTCTAGGTTGTTCCAAAATCGTATGATGAAAAACTCCGAGCAGCTTCATAGTCTGGGATGGAAATTCTGGGCAGCTACAGACATCTGAGATGAAAAACTCCAGGCGCCTTTTTCATCCGATAACAAAATCTTGCAACGAGAAACGTCAGGTGCCTTATTCTATTCGTCAACAAAACCATCCGATGGGAAACTTTAGGTAGCTTTTGTCCGTTTCCAACAATGAGAATCTCCAGGTACCCATCTTTCATTGAAGTTCTAGATAAATCGCTACAAGTACGTACTCTATCTATCTTAGTTTGTGTCAACATCCACATTTTCATCGCATGTATTTACCTTCCAAGAAAATGAGGATAGACTCATTTAGATCTATTTTCCCGACAAAAGAGTCATTTCCATTGTCTGAATCTATGTGTCATTTATCTTTAAAGAGAACTTACTATGAGATCCCTTCAAAAAGGGCTAGCTGTTGAGACATAAACCTTGGCTATTTTATCTATCATTTATGAGAAAAAATTAGGGATTGAATTCGTCAACAATGATAGAATTTGACCCCTAAACAAGAATATCATCCTTGCATAATTTTGCAGTAGGGACATTTGGACTTAGACACAGTGCATTTTAATCAAGTGAAGCTTGCCAATCAATTAAATGCAAAATGGGAACTATCATGTTACAATTCCTTCCAGAAAACGGTCGAGTCAGCACAAGCTAAATTGATTTACAATGCAAGATCGCTTCTTATGGAAATCACATATTCAGCAAACCTCCTAAGAGAGAGAGAGTACTGTATTCAGCCACGATGAAGGGAAAGGAGAAAGCCACGATTGTGCCCATGCTGTGCGTGGCCGGCTTCTAAGAGCAAGGAAAGATGCAATACCCTTTCCTTATGTGAAGTTGGAGATCTCGAATAAAAGAGAGAGTGAACGCAGATCAAGATCATCTCCTTTTTTCTAGAAATAAAGATAGAAATCAGAGCAAGAGGCTAAAAGAGAGGGCTAAAATTCTGGGATTTAAGGGCGAAATTTGAGGAAATGTTAAGCACAACAAAAGGGAGAGTCACAAGCGTTCGGGGGACATTGGCCACAAGACATGGAGGAAGGGCGTTCCATTCACACACTCTCTAATTATTAATTGGGCGAAGACTAAGACAAAAGAGAGGCCGTGCACGTTAGATGGTGGAGATTGATTGCAAATTCATTAGTCAAGAGCATTATCACTGTGGCTCTATTGGTAAGAACGGGCTCTTTGTTTTTATTTCTATTCGAAGGCATAAGTACAGCGGGAGTACCATAACTTGGCATGAAGGGACACTTAAGTGCCAAAACTTACAAACGGTATACTTAAATGCCAAAATCAGAGCAAAATGGATCACTTGAGTGCCAACAGCGAGAAAATCCGATCAAAATGCTGACGTGGCCTTTTTCCGGCGATTTGGGATCGAAATGGCGTTGTTTTTGTTGCTGATGTGGCGAAGTAAACCCAAAACGGCATCGTTTGGGTGCTGATGTGGCTACCGCATCCAAAACGACGCAATTTTGACTAATATTTATTTTATAATAATATTAATTAAATAATATTAAAAGAGAAAAGAAAAAAAAAATTAAAAAAAGGGGAGTAGTCCGTCGCCGCTGCTGGGCGTGGGTCAACGACCCTCGCCAACCGGCAACGAGGGCCGTCTGGCCCTCGCCAGACATCAAGAGAGGGCAATGACCCTCTCCTAGATCTAGGCAAGGGTCGCCAGCCCTCGCCTCAGCACCGGCGGCCTCGCCCAGCACCGCTGGAAACTTAGTGGGGAGGATGAGGATTTTCGGTGAAAGAAGACTGGGCAAACAGGGGCGGAGCAGGAAGCTCGAGGAGTGGGGTTTTCTGGTTTTATAGAAGAAAAGTGCAGAACGAAGGGCAGCTGACGACAAGGACGAGATCTGAAAGAGAGAGGGAGCTCGAGTGGCTGGAGCATAGGAAAAACTAGAGAAATGCAAGCAATAAAGAGTGACTGGGCAGAGAAGAAAACTAAAAAAAATCGGAGACAGCAAGACCGAGAGAGGGGGTTGTTCTGGGTTTTTAGGAGGCTGGTCTTTTGGCTTTGGCGCAAAAAAAGAAAAACGCGGCGAAGGAGCCGCGAAGGAGAGAGGAGCAGAAGACAGCAGAATACCAAAACACTGCTGCTGCTCAACCGAGTCCCACTGCTGTGTGCGGCGCTGGTTGCTCAGCCCGGCGCCACTGCTGACGTTGTTTACCTGGAGAGGTCGAGTAAGCAGATCTCCGAACCTCGCACTGAGTTTCCAGTGACGCTGGGCGAGGCCGCCGGCGGCGAGGCGAGGGCCAGTGACCCTTGCCCAAATTTGGGAGAGGGTCGCTGCCCTCTCCCGGCGTCTAGCGAGGACCGGACGGCCCTTGCTGCTGGTCAGCGAAGGTCGTCGACCCACACCCAGGGCGGCGACGAACTGCTCCCCTTTTTTTTTAAATTTTCTCTTTTAATATTATTTAATTAATATTATTAAAAAAATAAATATTAGTCAAAACGGCATCATTTTGGATACAGTGGCCACATTATCACCCAAACGACGCCGTTTTGGGTTTACTTCACCACATCATCAACAAAAACAATGCCGTTTCGACCCCAAATCGCCGGAAAAAAGTCACGTCAGTATTTTGGCTGGATTTTCTCGCTATTAGCACTTAAGTGATCCATTTTGCTCCGATTTTGGCACTTAAGTGTACCATTTGTAAGTTTTGGCACTTAAGTGTCATTCCATGCCAAGTTATGGCACTCTCGAGGTCCATACCTCCTATTCGAAAATTGCTCTTTTGTCTCCTAGCCGTGCCTTCCCTTTTAACATATTTGGATCGGGCCATTTTTAACACCCGTGTACCTGCGGACCCATAAAGTACCTTGCATGGACGTCAACGAAAGAAATCAAGGGCTGGGAAGGATTATCAAGCGAGTTTTCATCACTTCACGATCCTCCATCATGAAGCAGGGCAGAGAACAGAGCACCTTCAGTGCTCTTTCCAATATGAGAATGGCAGCGACAACGGGGCCACTAGAAAAAGCTGCAGATCGGTTTTTGTGTGTCTCTCGACTCTTGAATGTCCTCTCCGTGATGTATTTTAGAAATGGTTCTCCGTGATGCGTTCAATGTCCTCCCCCTTGGTGCAGAGTGAAAATATCTTTTTATATGAGAATCTGAGCTCGTAGTTGAGAGAGAAACTAGAGAGTGCCCAGACAATGCTGGCCGACCGCATGCACCGATTTTGCTTCGCTCATCCTTCCCCCAGTCCATCAATCATTTTGTTCTAAATAGATTTAATTGGACTAGAGGCAATTTTAAGATTTTGGAAGAAGTTTGCCGTGATGTTGATGTGGACATGTTTTGTCAATGTGTGTGTGTATAGATTGCAATTTACATGGAGAAATAACCTCCCAAAGAGGTAGCTTATAATTCTGTCAAATCCTTACAAAAGATATAGCTGAAGAAGTAAAACATCGAACGAACAGGAGAGATAGATGAAAAGTTTTAATCACACTCAATGAAACATATCTAGCGACCCATCCAATCTTAATTAAATGAAGCATGGACCCTCCTAATTATAAAACTTGTACATAGTAAAACCACTTAACACTAGCCATTTGCATCTTTTTACTGTACCGGTTTTTTACAAGAGAGCATCCATACTTTTGTCTTGATTAATCCCAAAAGGAGACACCCTAGGGGTCCCGTCCACATGCACTATCACAATCAATTGGGCCAGCTTCAGCTTCTGTTGAGTGTAGGTTGTTCAATAGGAGATTCTCGCTTGATGCCGGCATGAGAAATCAAAGCCCACAAGTGAGTTACGAACTCCCCATCCATTGCCAAGGGCTCTGCATGTGCTTTCATATCATCCAATGGAGCCACATACACCATAAGTTCCGCCCAAAACTCAGCCAATACATTCCAAATAAAATTTCGACCTTTTTTTACATCCAACAACTCGGCAGGCGTGCTTTGTTTTTGACCGTCCCTTGTTTGATCGATATACAGAGCTGTGATGTGATTGTACAGCCACACCGGAGGGGTGTAATCATATGACTCGAGTATTGGCGAAGTTTCCTTTCCCAAGGCTTCCGTGTTCGCTTCGGGCATATTAGTCCAATCAGCTTGCCCGTCCATGTTTTCTCTTGCCACGAGTGAGTTTGTACGTACTTGCATGGCAATGACCCCTTCGCGTACTCCAAGATGGCTATGAAGAAAACCTGCATAAGCTCCACCCATACATATATTATTAGAATTAGTGCCGTCACGAGAACGTCGATGCTCCACCCGCCTGTCCTAGCAAGTTGAACTTCATCTTGAGGTCTATATGAGTGGTACCGCTGGAAACAAAGTCCGATCGTCACCAGAGAAGCAATTACCAAAAGCAGGGGCTCCACCACCTTCGCTTTCCAAAGGCCCGGCTGGAAGATGCACTGGTAGCTGGTGCAGAACAAATTGAAAAGAAAGGTAAGCTCTTGCTCAACGACCCCAAATGCTCGCCTCGTAGCCATTTCCTTCCTCATGCAAGTGCTGAATCAACTACCACACCTTTTCGTGAGCTTGTTTGGGCAATGAATAGCCGCTAAATCTTAAACGAAGAAGCTTATAGAGTGAAAACGAGCGGCAAATTTCCTTGAGCTTGCTGTCTTCGTCCCCACCTCCCCATCTCAAAAGCCATCCTTGGCAGTTCTACACCTTCTCATGGTGACGACTCTGCCTATGATCTCCAGTGACATCTGGTAGTTCGTCGCTTCTCTTTCTTTTGACTTATTTAGTAACGTATAACTCGTCTCTTCTCCTCTCACAATATAGTTGTATCCTCTCGTCTGGGTAGGGTCGGGATCGCCCTCTGACGACTGGTGCTCAGACCTCATGTAGTCAGCAATCAATTTGGTGGTCCTCTGTCGGCCATACCCACTCGCCATGGTGAGAGGTTCTGCTCTTTGACGGACCTCAAGCAGCAACATTAAAACTAGAACAAAAAGCGCCAAAATTGTCAGTGGGCGACATTATCCTGTACATTAACGACAGAATAAATACCGCGGTGGTCTTGATCACAAATAGCCAAGAATAGTTCTTCCACAGCTTGCAATCCTTGAGGCTGTAGGCAGAGTTGGGGTCCAAGCTCCCAAATAAGTGTTAGCTGGGTTCACTCCTATGTGGAGGAAGCCCAAAGAGTTGCAAACCCAAAAAGGCTTGAGCCTATATAATAAGTTATATGGCGAAATAGGGTTTCTCGTTATCGTTGAAGTGGTAGCCGCAAAAGATGTAGTAACAAGAGAAAAAGAGAAAGAATAAAATCTGGGGTTTAGGACAAAGTCTGATTTACATCAAGCTGGCATCGGAAGTTGATTCGAGGTCCGATTGAGCTGAAATTTTGTCAGCGTGTTTGTGGTGCAGTCTTCTCGAATCCGAACGGTTTGATTTTTGTTTGAAGCTCCCTACATTAGGTTTTTCGTGGATTGATCAAAACCTACGTTTTTGGTCAAATTTATCCTTGATCTCTCGTGAAATTTATGTGTATTGTCAAGAATTATGTTCTTGAGATCTTTGCTGCTATGTACCTCTAGTATTTGTTAGAGAAGAACATTGTTCACCCAATTTTGTTGATAGTGAAGATTTTCGGGTGGACATCGGTCCCGTGGTTTTTGATCTCCTCACATCGAGGGAGTTTTCTACGTAAAAATCGTCTTGTGTTTGCGTGCATGGTATTTATTTTGCTCTATTATATCGGTTCCTATTAGGTTTACACAAGGGGGGAGATTATTTTATTCCACTGCGTTAATTCGATATTGTTCGAATTGTTATCGTTCTCCCATCAGAGTAGTATCAAAGCTTCTGGTTGTTGCTTGATTTTTCTACCTTGTGTTAAACAATGGAAACGAATACGAGTAGAATGGTTACACTGAATGGTTCGAATTATCATATTTGGAAAGGGAAGATGGAAGATCTTCTATATGTGAAAGATTTTTATTTGCCCGTATTTGCCGAGGAGAAACCGAAGAATAAAACTGATGTTGAATGATTTATATTTCATCATCAAGTGTATGGTTATATTAGGCAGTGGGTAGATGATAATGCTTTGAACTATATTATTGAGGAAACACATGCACGCGATTTATGGAATACGCTCGAACAGTTATATGCTCGAAAGACTGGGAATAATAAGTTATTTCTAATAAAACAGATGATGGTTCTGAGATATCAAGATAGTACTCGTTTGACTGATCATTTAAATTCTTTTCATTGAATTACAAATCAGTTGGCTGTGATGGGAATCGAGTTTGATGATAAGATACAAGCACTATGGTTGCTTGGTACTTTGCCGGACTCATGGGAGACATTTTGTAGGGATTTCTTTACATCATACAGGTCAGGTGACTTCGGATTTGTGAAGATGGGAAACAATGAGCTGGCTCAAGTTGTAGGCATCGGTGATGTGTGCCTAGAAACTAGCAATGGCATGAGGTTAGTATTGAATAATGTTAAACATATACTTGATATCCGCTTGAATTTGATTTCTACAGGCAAGTTGGATGATAAAGGGTATTGCAGCACCTTCAATAATGATCAATGGAAGCTCACCAAAGGTTCTCTTATTGTGGCTAGAGGTAAAAAATATTCTTCGTTGTACCTTATGCAGGCAAAGTTGTCTACAGAAAAAATTAATGCAGTAGACAGCGAAGATGCAGCTGAGTTATGGCATAAGAGGCTCAGTCACATCAGTGAGAGGGGTTTATCAATATTAGTCAAGAAAAAGCTCCTTTCAGGATTAAAAAGTTCGGCGCTAAAGAGGTGTGCTCATTGTCTAGCAAGAAAACAAACAGAGTTACATTTAAAAGCTCTCCTCCTTCAAGAAAATCAAGTATATTGGATTTAGTGCATTTTGATGTTTGCGATCCTATGAAAACAAAATCACTTGGTGGCTCTCTTTATTTTGTTACCTTCATAAATGATTTTTCAATGAAAATTTGGATTTATACCTTGAAAGCTAAAAATCAAGTATTAGATGCTTTTGAGTAGTTTCAGGCTTCAATTGAGAGACAGACTGGAAAGAAATTAAAATGTATCAGAACTGATAACGGGGGAAAGTATATTGGACATTTTGATGAATATTGCAGACAGTAGGGTATTCGACATCAAAAGACACCTCCCAAGATGCCTTAGTTAAATGGCTTAACTGAGAGAATGAATAGAACACTGGTTGAAAGGATAAGATGCTTACTTTCACAGTCAAAGCTACCTGGATTCTTTTGGGGTGAGGCTTTAAGTACAGTTGCATATGTATTGAATTTTACTCCATGCGTTCCTTTAGAGTTTGATGTTCTTAATAGAGTTTGGACAGGCAAAAATGTTTCTTATGATTATTTGCATGTCTTTGGATGTAAAGCATTTGTGCATATTCCCAAAGATGAGAGGTCTAAACTTGATGTGAAAACACGACAGTGCATATTCATTAGTTATGGACAAGATATGCTTGGCTACAAATTTTATGATCCGGTTGAAAAGAAAATTGTAAGAAGCAGAGATGTTGTGTTTATGGAAGATCAAACAATAGAAGATATTGAGAAAGCAGAGACAATTTCTGCACCACAGGTTAATGATAATTTGGATTCAATTCCTCTTACAGATATTCCTACCCAGGTTGATGAAGAGTAGTAGGAAGTTAATGTTCCAAATAACGCACATGTTTCCGAACATGTTGAAACGGATAATATTATTCGTGAACCATATGCTCAATTAGATGTTCCACTGGATGTTCCAGTCTGGAGATCTGTTAGAGACCGACGACCTTCCACCAGGTATTCGGAATATGAGTATGTATTATTGACTGATGCAGGTGAACCAGAGTGCTATACAGAAGCAATAGAAGATGAGTACAAAAGCAATTGGTTTGATGCTATGCCAGATGAGATGCAATTACTTTATGATAATCATACTTTTGAGCTGGTAAACTTACCTAAAGGTAAAAGAGCTTTGAATAACAGGTGGGTATACAAGTTGAAGCAAGATGAACATACTTCACAACCACCGTACAAAGCTAGATTGGTTGTTAAGGGATTCGGTTAGAGAAAGGGTATTGATTTTGATGATATATTTTCTCCAGTAGTGAAAATGTCTTCTATCCGTGTGGTACTAGGGTTGGCAGCTACCCTAGATTTGGAGATTGAGCAAATGGATATCAAAACAGCCTTCCTACATGATGACTTGGAGGAAGAGATATACATGGAACAACCTGAAGGTTTTAAAGTGAAAGGGAAAGAGGATTATGTGTGCAAACTAAAGAAAAGTCTCTATGGCCTAAAGCAAGCACCAAGACAATGGTACAAAAAGTTTGTGTCAATTATGACAGAACAGAGTTATAAGAAGACTTCCTCGGATAACTGTGTGTTTGTCCAAAACTTTTCTGATGATGACTTTATTATTATCTTGCTTTATGTTGATAATATATTGATTGTTGGCAGGAATGCTTCAGGAATTGAGTTATTGAAGAAACAATTAAGCAAGTCTTTTGCCATGAAAGACTAAGGCTCGGCAAAGCAGATTCTTGGCATTAGAATTACCCAAGACAGAGATGCTAAGAAGTTGTTTTTGTCGCAAGAGAAATATATCGAGAAGATCCTTCAGAAATTTTATATGGATAAGGCTAAAGTGGTTAGTACTCCTCTTGCTGCCCATTTTAAGTTAAATATGAAGCAAAGTCCTACAACTGATAAAGAGAAGAAAGATATGGAAAGTGTTCCATATGCCTGAGCTGTAGGAAGCTTAATGTATGTGATGGTATGTACACGCCCAGACTTGGCACATGCAATTGGTGTTGTTAGTCGTTATTTGTCAAATCCAGGCAGAGAGCATTGGAATGCAGTTAAGTGGATTATGAGGTATCTTCGGGGAACTTCAAATTTAAAACTCAGTTTCGGGACCGGGAAACTTGAGTTAGTTGGATACACAAATTCCGACTTGGTAAGAGATATTGATACTCGAAGATCTACTTCTAGTTTTTTGATTTCTTTTGCAGGTGGAGCTGTGTCATGGAAATCGAGATTGCAAAAGTGTATTGCACTTTCTACAACCGAAGCTAAATTTATTGCAGTGACTGAAGCTAGTAAAGAGATGCTATGGATGAAGAAGTTCTTGGAAGGACTTGGGTTCAAGCAAAAGATGTGTGTGTTATTTTGTGATAATCAAAGCGCAATTTATCTTGGTAAGAATTCATCTTTTCATTTTAGATCAAAACATATTGATGTTAGATATCATTGGATAATGGATGTTTTAGATGAAAAGTTGTTAAAACTTGAGAAAATTCATATGGACCATAATGGCTCTGATATGATGATGAAGACTCTATCAAGAGAGAAGCTTGAACATTGTCGATTGATAGCAAGGATGGAGAATCCCTCCACATTGTCGTGAGGGGGAAATTTGTTAGTTGGGTTCACTTCTATGTGGAGGAAGCCTGATGAGTTGCAAGCCCAAAAGAGCTTGAGCTCATATAATAAGTTATATGGAGAAATAGGGTTTCTTACTATCGTTAAAGTGGCAGCCGCAAAAGACGTAGTAATAAGAGAAAAAGAGAAAGCAGAAAATCTGGGGTTTTGGGCAAAGTCTGATTTACATCAAGCTGGCATCAGAGGTCGATTCGAGATCCGATTGAGCTTAAATTTTGTTAGCATGTTCGTGGTGCAGTCTTCTCGAATCTGAACAGTTTGATTTTTGTTTGAAGCTTCCTACATCAGGTTTTTCGTGGATTGATCAAAACTTGCGTTTTTGGTCAGATTTATCATTGATCTCTTGTGAAGTTTATGTGTATTGCCAAGAATTATATTCTTGAGATCTTTGCTGCTATGTGCCTCTAGTATTTGCTAGAGAAGAATATTGTTCACCTAATTTTGTTAATAGTGAAGATTTTCGGGTGGACTTCGGTTCCGTGGTTTTTTATCTCCTCACATCGAGGGGGTTTTCCACGTAAAAATCGTCTTGTGTTTACGTGCTTGGTATTTATTTTGCTCTACTATATCAGTTCCTATTAGGTTTACACAAGGTGAGAGATTATTTTATTCCGCTACGTTAATTCGATATTGTTCGAATTGTTATCATTCTCCCATCAGAAAATTGATGCCATAAATGTTATAAGTGAAAGTAGCTCGTTTTGAAACGATGCTTCTGTCATGAGACCAAGCGTTTATGCAATGAGGTAGCTGGAGAGGGCGTATGCTGCCCATGACAGGATCCTGAGCTTTGGGCCGTTTCTCCGATGCCTCGAAGAGCTGAAGGCATTGAGCAAGATTAGTAAAAATGCTGTGAGGCACACGAAACGTTCGATCTTAGCCAGACTTGCCTTCGGAGTGCAGAGATTCTGAATGACCACGGCGGCCTCAGAGACCGTTTTGTTCCGCACTCCCATTCGAATTCTTTGCAAGTCCCTCATGTTTGTTTTTGACGAAAGGTTTTGTCATTTGGGTATGCAAAGTGCAAAGAGAGAGCCGAGAATTTAGACCTTGCAGACCGTGGGTTTGAAACGGAGGCACTCCGCTAGTTACACTTCAACATTTGCAAGCCCTCGTTTGGTATTTATGAGTCGCTGGCGGAAGCGCGAGTGCATCATCCTGAGAATCCGAAGTACAGAGTAATGGAGATAACGTAAGACTTTTGTCTTGTGTCGCCCCACAAATTAATCACATTGTTGAATAATGAAGGATTAATTTCTTTATATCACTAATATAAATTATTGATAAACTACTTTCTTGAAGAGAGAAATCCTCTTCGGCTTTTGATTTTCTTGCTAGGATCGGTTGAGACCACTTGATTGTGGTGGTCTCTGATAAAGGCGCAGGCATTTTCTTGAGTGATCTTGAGTTTGAAGGAAAATAAATAAATAAAAACCAATAAATCGGCATGTCAATGAAGAGGAGCCTCATTCACTATAGTGATGATTGTTCTATCACGAAGGTCAATCCGAGAGCTCTCCAGTCTCCAGTGAATCTAGTATGGTACCAACCAGACATTTTATGACAGCATGACCACAATGGAGCTTTATGGTCAAGGGATTCATGAAATACCCAATTAGTCATAAATCTATTATACAAATGCTAATTTAGTTCTAAATTTTTCAATTTCTGTTAAAAATAACTGACATAACAATCCAGTCATTATTAATCATCTTACATGAGAAACCACCACGTTAGGATTTCCAGCAAAAAATTGGTCTAGAAGATTACATTAGAACTTTGCACAAAGGTTTATGATTCAATTTACAAAATTAGATAGTTTAGGACTGGATTAGTATTCGTGAAATAAATCTAGGATTGATTGGACAATTACCCCCAAGAGACTTATTATGTTAATTATCTCTTCCCATAGATTCCAGCCCGCATTGAGGTTTTAGTCTGGAGAGTGAACATAAGTTCAGGGATGAAACCAAACCACTATAATTTGTTGTGTGTTAGTTTTTAATTATTTGTTATAATATATATCCTTTTGATAGCACCACACGCACATGATATTATATGCACTAGCAAATTTCCAAGTATCCATTGTTAATTTCTGCAAAAAGTTTTTCATAATTTTTAAGCAATTTATTCTCCCATTTCTACTTTGCATACTTAGCCTGAGCAGTTTTTTTGGTAAACCTTTCTCGCATGAGTATCTTAGACGTAATCTATCTATAAGCCTGTAGATCTCCTCTCTGCATTAATTTGTGAAGGGGTGTGTTGCAGTTCGGCTTTCCGAATTGTTTATTAATTTTAACAATCTGATTTACAAAATCGATACACTGAGTGATGTTGCTTTAAATGCCACATATTCTATGTCAAAGATTCCAAATTCACTAAAAATGTCTCGTCTAATTCCAAGAAAAGGAATCCCCATATGGAATTCCATTCTCAAAAATCTCTTTCTTTCCTTTTTCAACTATTAGGATTGCAAAAAATTTTGATTACAACAAGACAACACATCTCATCGACAACAAGGAATAGCCACCAACAACCAACTGTAAAGTTCGGCGTGCCACAGCTAGACCTCTCTCTTTCTAAAGTTGGTCACTCATAGCTATCCCTACTGTTGTATTAGAAGTATTTGAACAAGTAGGAAAAAGACCCTCCCAACGTATAAACATTGTTTAATTGCAAATCACTACAATAAATCAAAATGTTTTTCATTGTAAGAGATTATAGATTGAGTGGGAACATTGTCTTGAGGCCTCAAGCACGAAAGGGAAAAAGTGATGAAGATTATAAAAACTCACTAATCTATGTGACCTAACCTACGGAAGAGGAAGACTAACCAAAAAGAGCCGCTCATGCACTATGATCGACTTTATTTATCACTTTATAAAATTTAGATCGATTTGTAATACAAAATTATTCAACTAATTATGATTAAAGCATACTTTGATCGATACATGAAATTCATGTAAGAGTCTCATTTTTATTATATTTTTTTAACGAAGTTTCGCGTATAAATTCAGAGAGTTGCGCTCCTAGACACGAAAAATCTCACAAAAAAGTCAATGATACCAGGAAATAACTTGGTTGCATTATGGATAATCGAGTTCCAAGGCAGAAGCCTCATATTCAGTTTCTAAATATTGAATAATGTGGTAGAGTTTTATACCTAGGTCAATGCTTTATTTATTCCATTTAATGTTGATTATACAAATTGTCATAGGAGGGGAAAAAAATAGGATCGCGCTATTTCCACCCCATCATTGACTCTTGATAGCCCATGTCGCATTGATTTGACTACATTATTCATTGTGAATTCCACTCGATTTAAGATTAATTTTTTACCTTTTTTAACTTTTCTTTTGCTTCAATTTTACCAAAACATAAAACCACTCACATCCTTTTTAAATAACTTTTTTTACCCATGTCACTTCTTCCACATACATTCACGTTTGTATTCTTCTAAACTTATTCTCCATTATTGTAATCTGAATTAGAGGAAAGAAATATTAATTTCATTTGTTAATTGTTTACTTTATTTCCCTAGATTATCCTTACAATAAATAACTTTTCGACTTTGATATTGTGGTTGATGTATGCAATATACATAATTTACTCATTTTTCAATGCATTGTTTTTTGTAATACAGTCACTAATACTATGGAAGACGATATAATATTTTGTTCAAATGCATCTATTGATGTTGAAACTGCAACTAGAGAACCACGATCAATCAATTCAGCAAGTTCATTTGAAATAGTACAAGGTAAGTTTCTAACCAGAGAGGTTCTTTCGAGTAGTTTGTGAATATATCTTCTTGCTTAAGGTCACGTTGTCTTTATAAAAGGTCAAAGAAAGAGAAGTATATTTCTTTTGGTTGTGATAAATGAAGTAATTCTCTTGACCAATATAATTTTTCTATTGCACACGAGAGAAGAAAGACCCGATCTTGTTTAATTGATTATCCTTTTGAAGTTTGTTGCTATAAACACAAGAATGTATCACTCAAAATATTGAATGCATCAAATAATAAATAATTAAAAATTTGACTATCGGATTCACCAAATAAAAAGTTGAGTACTACACGGACTTCAAGGTCATAATAATATTATAGTTGTAATTAATGAAATGCATACTAAAATTAACAGATAGTTCTTTCTCTTTTTACTTGTGGTTAGGTTATTTTTTGAACAATAGTTTCCTAGTACAAAAAAAAGAAATATACAACTCATTAACACAATTTTAGCTTCTTCCTTTTTTGTCAAATAATTAGTTAGCTATAAAACAAATAAATTGTTTTTGTACAAGAGGTAGACCGATTGGGTTTTAAATGGAGAAAGAAAAGGAAAAAAACCAAAATAAAAGAAAAGAAAGGGCAATCAATAATTTAAATCAAGAGCAGATCTCACATTTAACCTTACAAAATGTTATTTGAGAGGACCATGTGTGCTTTCGGCTATGTGAAATTCAAACAAAAGAAAAAGAAGGTAAGAAATAAGAGGAAAAAGTGTCAAAAAAGTCCTAAGCCTTTTCCATTGGTGCTGATTAGTCCTAAACATTTTATTGATGTCAATTTAGTCATAAACCTTTCGACTTGGTACCAATTTAGTCCTAAAGTTTTGACTCGGTGCTAATTTAGTACAAAAACGTTTAACCTAGTACCAATTTGGTTCTTTTGGCTAATTTTGGCTGAATTTTGCTGATGTAGACACCGGTCAAATGACGTGGCACAACTGGCATTGATGTGAACAACTTTTAATGATATTTTAATTTTTTTGAATTATTTAGTATTTCTTTTCTTTTCTGTTTCCTTTTTTTCTTTTCTTTTTCTTTTTTTTCCTCTCCTCCTTCTCCCTCCACCTAGTCGCCAGCTAGGTGATTAGCCAAGGGCGAGGTTCGGCAAGGTCAAGGTCAACCTTGCTAGTTTCCGGCGAGCCTTGCGCTAGGCAGGTGAGGCTCAACCCTCACTTGCCCAATGCGAGGCTATCCTCATGGCCATTGGTGAGGTGCACCAACCTCGCCGGCCCTCACCTCTAGCCAATCGCCTAGTCGACTACTGGTTGGAGGAAGGAGGAGGAAAGGACCAAAAAAAAAAAAAAGAAGGAAAAAGAAATAAATAATAAATAATTCGAAAAAATATTAAAATATTATTAAAAGTTATTTACGTCAGTGTTAGTCGTGCCACGTTAGCCAATTGGCATCCACATCAACAAAATCCAACCAAAATTAGCCAGAAGGATCGAATTGGTACTAGGTTAAAAGTTTTAGAACTAAATTAGCACTAAATTAAAACGTTTATAACTAAATTGGCACTAATAAAAGGTTTAGAATTAAATCGGCATCAACACAAAAGGTTTAGAACTTTTTTGACACTTTTCCCGAAATAATATTAAATTAAGAGTGGGACTTGTAAGAAATAATAAAGTTAATTCAATATGAAATAGGGTGTTAGGAGCCAATAGAGGGGTGGAAATAGCGCGAGAAAAAAAATGAAGTGTTAGTAGTTCCTAATATACATTCTGAACCCATAGGATAATGACTCTTATCCAGCTGCCTTTCTCATATAATTGTTTCTGAGGTTGAATGAACGTGATGATGTACTCTTATCAACCATCAATTACATAATGAAGCAATAATGAAAAAACAGCTTCAAACCCTTCTGGCATTATATTAAACCTCATTTTTGATAAACATATTGAAAACCTCATTTAACAGGAGAAAAGGACCAGAGAAATTTTCTAGGAACTTCTCTGACTCTACCCTCAAGTTGGGAGCGTGAGCGTGACAGTTATTTCCGCTATTCCGCCTGATAAGATTAACGGTAGCCAATTAATATTGAATTGCGTTAAGCGAGTGATAATTGTGTAGTCGTGGGGTCATCAACGTTTTCATCAGACCCTTATGCATCCTTTTGAAAGTTGAATGACTTGAGGGATACTGCAAACCGTGTGAATGTGGAGGTGTCAATATTTTCCTTTTTTTTTTAAATAAAAAACTGGACATTTCAACCTTTCCCCATAAATTGCAATATAATATTTATAATTGACTTCTTCCTATTAAGATGACAAGGACATTTCCTAAAATAAGTGAGTGAATCTAAACTTTCAATAGGACATATCAATTTGATTGGATTTCATTAGTTGGTTTTTAACTCTATAGTGAAAAAGAGCTTAAGAGCACTGAACATGTTAAAATTTTCGTTGACACTTACTTGAATGTAAAAATTTTATAAAAAATTAATCTGATTATAAACTTTTTTTGTAAAATTCTATTCCATGAGGAATTCATATTCTGATTTTTCTCCAAACATGAAAATGGTTAGAATTAAAATCTTATATTTAGTTGAATCAAATTATGTATTGAACTATATGAGACAAGTGCATGGCAAGGTAAGTTTTTACATAACGCTCATGAGCAATCACAAACATTTAAAGGTTTTATCTAAATCATTTTATGTTCTGGCATTATAGCATAATAAAATACAATTTTTTTTTAAAGCAATAGACATGAATCGTTAAGAATAACAACAAAAACTTAGGTTAAGAAAATGAAAATAGAAACTTTTTGGATTTGTGTCAATTCAATAGATTCGGCCAATTTTAGCCGGAAATCACTAATATGAATGTCGATTGTCTTATATGACACGGCTAGCGTTAATGTTGACAATTTTTTATAAGTTTTTAAATATTTTTCAATTTATTTATTTATTTTCTTTCTTTTCTTTCTTTTTCTTTCTGTTTTTATTCTTCACTTCTTCTTTCTCTAACCGGTTGTTAGATCTCCGTGACTAGAAAGAAAGCAAGACCCTCCCAACAAATTACTTTTATTGGTTGGTGATATTATATATTTCCCGTACTTGCCTTCTCCATATTCACGGATTTATGGTGTGAAAGGACTTAGGAATATTTGAACTGGGCTGGTACATAGAAAAGAGGACACATAAAGTCATGCAAATAAAAAATAAGCAATAAAGCGAGACTATTCCAGGCTACCAAATAACAACTCTCTTCTTATTAAAAAAAATGCTTAAAGAGAAGTTTCCCCAACTTTTCTTATACTAAAAAATTGCCAAAAGACAAGTTTCCTTTGCACTGCCACGAGTGTAATGTCGTTTCTTTGGCCTCTTCCCATGTCTTCTTTCAAGTCTTGGAAATCACAACACTTGAATGAAATGAATTAATCCAAAATGGCAAAGTTTGACTAATCACAACTAAGTCTAGTGACCCGTGGTAGAGTCCAGCAGCATGCCACCACCGCTAGTGACCAAGGTGGAGTCTAGTTGCCAACTAAGGATGTCAGAACCGAACCAAAACCAAATCAAAATTTCATGCATTTTTAGTCTGATTTGATTTCAATTTAGTTAACCAAAAAATAATCATCAACTTTTCCGGTTTGATTCGGTTTTTGGTTCAGTTCGGTTAACCGATCCAAATCAAAATTCTCAACAAAAATTGAACAATCATCTTAAAATCTATCTTCTTTCTCACATCTTTTTCACTTTGGTTGCAATATATAAGGCAAAAATAGGAAAACCGACAAATCAAATTGAATTGAACCAGGTTTTTGATTTTGCAGTTCAATCCATATTAGGTTTGGGTCAGATTTGGTTCAGTTCGACACTGCACTTTATCAGTTTGATTCAATTCGGTTTTCCTAAAAACCCGAGCTGAACCAAATTGTTTACACTCCTATTGCCAACAACCTTGGTTGGCAACTAGTGGCAAAGGCTAGAGACCAATTGCGGTGGCAAGTGCTCTGATGGTGGTCGGTGGTGGAATCGAGTTTTTCATAATATTATGCTTATAAGAAAAGAGGAATGATATCTTAATCCTAACTTTAGCTAGATAATCTGATTTTACATTTTATGATTAAATTTATTTCAAGTAATCCAAATTTGTACTCAACTTTTTCTCCATGCATGAAAATAGTGGGAATCGGAATCTTATATCTTAAGGAATCATATTGCATTGAACCAAACAAGACTAAGTGCATGGTAAGGTGAGCTCATACTTAATACTCATGATGGTCGTGCACGTAAATAAGTCTTATATTGGTGTTCTAGCATTACAACCAAGTAAAAGTTCAAAAGTTCAAAAGCAAAAGACATGAATTTCTAAATGACAAAATAGAGTTGGGTTGAGAGAAAATGAAAATCGAGTGCAAAGACAAGAAATAAAATGTAGTACCTAACATGTCTCGTAGCTTGCTGTTCGTCCTTCATTGCCTCCTAATTTGCTCCTCTCTCTCTCTCTCTCATAGTTTGTTCTTAGTCCTATATCAAGCTGAATTTCATTTTTTTCTCTGCACTTGCTCTATTGCTTCCTCAACAGACTTCTTTATCAAAGCATTCCTTTCTTCTTGTAAACAAACTCACCCTCTAGCCACCGTGCTTTGAAAGGAAAGAATAAAAAGTTTCTCATCCTCATCAACTACCTTTATTGTCAAGACTCCCTTGCTTCCAAATTGAGTCGAAGGTTTCTTGTGGGCTTCTGCCCCACTTTCTGTTTCCTTTTTACCTCAAAAGAATTATCATGATAGGATAACTTTATGAACATTGTCCTTGGGAGATTTTGAGCAAGGACAACTTTATGCTCATTTCCTTGGAAGATTTTTTGCTTGTTGTTTTATTAAGGTATCGGTGATTTTGGTATTGGGTGTAATGAATACTTTCAAGAACATTTAATGTGAAATAGAGTGACTGAAAAAAGGATATCTCTTGTATTTTTATTTTTAGATGTAGTATTTAGGAATAGAGTAATTTTTGGTTAGTATTACATGGATTGCACCAATTGTATATTTACTCTACCTTTTTACATAATGTGCGAGTTGAACCCCACAGCTAAAACTAAATGTCAATACTCATTTCACTGAGGAATCACCACTGGGCCAGATCTAAATGTTACCAAAATGATTTATAACATGTAATCTACATCAACAAGTCTTCAGAGTGAACATAATCATGAAATATTTCACAACTGTTTCAAAGGCAATTCAACAAACAATTTGTATATATCAATAGAGGATAAAAACTAGGCATTAATAAACACAGATTAGGGACAAAAAGCATCCGAAAACAGTGCATTATGTGCGCAATCACTTTCACAAACTTGTACAAAGCAGATTCTATACTAACCTAAAACATGACATCTCGCTTCGTTTTCTCATCAGAACTGGGCATCGAAAGAGCAAGAAGATTACCTAGTTTATCAGCGGTACTAAAGCTGTGATGAACAGTTGAGTCAACGATTGAAGCTTTTACAAATGTCGATGAAAGAAATCAAGGCTAGTGAAGGACTCTCGAACGAGATTTAATCAGTTCACGATCGTCTGCCGTGAAGCAGGGGAGAGAACAGAGTACCTTCAGTGATCTTTCAGATCTGAGGCTGGCGGTGACGATGGGGCCACCGGAAAAAGCTATGGGGTTTTTGTGAGTGTCTCTCTACTCACGAATGTTCTCGGTATGCTCTCCGTGCCGTATTTTCAGATATGTTTCTCTGTGATGCGTTCAATGTCCTCCCTTTAGTGCAGAGTGAAAATTTCCTTTTATATTAGAATCTGAGGCCGTTGTCGAGAGAGAAACTAGAGAGAGCCTAGACATCGCCGACCACGGGCACCAATTTTGTTTCGCTCACCCTTTCCCCAGCCCATCAATAATTTTGGTCTAATTAGGGTTAATTCAACAAGTGGAAATTTTGAAACTTTGGGAGTTGCGGCGATGTTGTTGTGGACATGTTCTGCTGAAGTGTGCATATAGATTGCAGTTTGCTTAGAGAAATAACCTCCCAAAGAGATGGCTTTCAAACACTAAAAATTCGGACAGATCCTTACAAAAGATATTATTGAAGAAGTAAAACATCAAACGAGCAGGAGAGATACATAAACATTTACGATCAAAGAAACTTGTGTAGCAACCCATCCAATCTTCGTTGCATAAAGCATGGGCCTCTTATTTATAGACTCATACATAGTATCTGAACTTTATCTTGACTAATCCCAAAGGAGACACTAAGGGTCCCATCCACATGCAATATCACAGTCTGGGCCAGCTTCAACTTTTGTGAAGAGTAGGTCACTCAATAGGAGGTTCTCGCTGGATGCCAGCATGAGACACCAAAGCCCACAAGTGAGTCACGAACTCTCCGCCCTTCGCCAAGTGCTGCGCATGTGCTATTGCGTTGTTTGATGGAGCCACATACACCATAAGTTCTGCCCAAAACTCAGCCAATACCTTCCAAACAAAGTTTGGTTCATTTTCTACGTCCAGCAATTGTTGCCCTAATTGCGCGCCTTGGATCATCACTTTACTGGTATCTTCCATTGTCTTACTAATCTTGTTCAATTTTCTGATTCTTTCTTCTACTGTCTTGCACCCTTTAAGCAAGTGTCTTGCTTCAATAATGATTCCATCAAAAATATACTCTGAATCATAAGGGTGATCAGGTAATAATTTCGGATAGAATGCTACTAAATAAGCAAGATATTTAGATAAATTAATCGTCACGAGAAAATTCGAATTTAAACTCGGATCTAAAACCGGCGCCATGTGCTCAAAAATAACCGTGGCGACATGCCACACCATTATCACTTCAGTTTGCGTCTCAAGCTTACGTGCCCATGAGAGATTATGCGCCACTCCGTTTCGTATCAAAGAAGCTTCTCCATTCTGCAGTGCCTCGGGATTCGACATTAAAGAACAGAAAACGGCTTTTTTCACCTCCGAGGACAATTTGACGGGCGCGCTCTGTTTTTGGCCGTCCCTGATAGGATCCATAAACAAATCTGTGAAGACATTGTACAGCAACCTCGAAGGAGTGTAATCATACGACTCGAGAAGCGAGTACTGGTGAAGTTTCCTTTCCCAAGGCTCCAGGAATTGCGTCCGACATATTAGTCCTATCAGCTTCTCCATCCATTTTTTCTCATGCCACGAGTTTGTTCGTACGTACTTGCATAGCAGTGATACTTTCGCCCAGTCCGAGATGGCCATGAAGAAACACTGCACAAGCTCCCCACATGTAAATATTAGTAGAATTAGGATGGTCACGAGAAAGTCGATGCTCAACCCGCCTGCAGTAGCTAGTTGAACATCTTGAGGTCCATTCGAGTCGTACCACGGGAAACAAAGTCCGATAGTCACCGGAACACCAATGACCAAAAGCAAGAGCTCTATCACCTTTATTTTCCAACCAAATGACTGGAAGATGGTCGGGTATTTGGTGTAGAAAGAATCGAAAAGAAACGAAAGCTCTAGCTCAACGACCCTAAATGCTCGCTCCAAGCCATTTCCTTCGGCATACAAGTGCTCAATCAACTTCCACGCCTTTTCGTGAGCTTGTTTGGGCAGTGAATAGTCGCTAAATTTTAAGCGAAGAAGCTTATAGAGCGAGAACGAAAGGCAAATATCCTTGAGCTTGCCGTCTTTGTCCCCACCTCCCGATGTCAAAAGCCATCCTTGGCATTTCCACACCTTCTCGATGGTGACGACTCTGTCAGTGATCTCCAATGGCTTGCGGTAGTTCTGCGCCTCCCAGCGCTCTGCAGCTTCTCTTTTTATCAACATCTTTAATGACATTAGACTTGTTTTTCTCACTCTCACAACATAGTTGTATCCTCTCATCTGGCTAGGGTCAAGATCGCCCTCCGACGACTGGTGCTCAGTACGCATGTAGTCAGCAATTAATTTGGTGGTCATCTGTCGGCCGTACCCACTCGCAATCTTGAGAGATGCTGCTCTACGAAAGGCCTTGAGTGGGACGATTAAGCATAGAATTAAGACCGAGATCATCGGCAACGTGATCCCAGACATGACCAACAGAAACGTTACCCCGGTGACCTTGATCACATATTGCCAAACATAGGTCTTCCACTGCTCGCAGTCCTCGAGGCTGTGGACGGAGTAGGAGTCCGAGCTCCCAAAGAAGATCATCAAGAAAATGGCCCAAACTGGTAACAGCTCGTTTCGGAACGATGCTTCTGTCATGAGACCGAGCGTGTATACGATGAGGTAGCTCGTGAGGGTGTATGCTGCCCATAACAGCCTCCTGAGCTTCTGGTCGTTCTTCCGACGCCTTAACCAGCCGGAGATGGTGAGTAACATTAGTAAAAAGGCCGTGACGCACGCGAGAAATTCAATCTTAGCCAGATTTGCCTTCGGAGTGCTCAGACTCTTCACGACCGCGGTGGCCTCAGAAAGGGTTTTGTTCCACGCTCCCATTTTCAGTCTTTGCAAGTCCCTCATGTTCGTGTATGACGAAAGATTTTGTGTTTTTGGGTGTGCAAAGTGTAAGAGAGAGCCCAGAAATCTGACCTTTTCAGACCATGGGTTGGAAACGGAGGCACTCCGCTATATATACTTAAAAATTTTCGAGCCTTCGTTTGGTATTTACGAATCGCCGTCTAAAGCGCGCGTGCATCATCCGGAGAATCCAAGTGGAGAGTAATGGTGAGAACGCAAGACTTATATCTTGCGTCACCAAAACATCCCAATTATGTGGAATTTGAAAATTCAAAAATAGATTTCGGCCCCTTATAATAGTCACATTGTTGAATTACAAAGGATTCGATTATTTATGTTAATAATATAAATGGTTCATAAACTACTTTATTGAAGAGAGAAATCCTTTCGGCTTTTGATTTTCTTCTCAGTATCTTTTAGAGTTGAGGTCACTTGATTGTGGTAGTCTATAAATAAGGCATAGACATTCTCATAGTGATCATGAGCTCGATGGAAAAAAAAAAAACTCACGAACCACGTGTCCATGAAGACAAGCCTTTATTAGCTTTATAGAAAGTATTAATAGGGACTTACACATACAAAGGAGGCCTAGCCTTACTTTTGTAGTACACTTTAATTCTTTTTATGACTTTCTCTTGGAGTGATCTTTATTCATGTTGGAAAGGAAAACCCGAAATCTTCAGTTAATAGGTGGATGGAAATTATATATATATATAAAGAATATATGAACATCATAGACAAGTAATGTGAAATACTTTAACAACCCCTCTCACATGAAAGCTGAATTAAAAATGGTATGTGTAATATGATGAATGAGAAATGTACGAGTGCAATAAATTAGATCTAAACTTGGTTCTAATATCATATAAGAAAGTTTAGTTTAAATGCTTAAACTAATAAATGAAAAGAGAAATGTGTTTATAAAAAGTATATAAATCCCATAAACCATAAAGAGTATACAAGGAAGGCAAACAGCTCAAAGTTGACAGTTTGATTTTTGGGTAACCTGAGGGCTATGTAGGAGAAATGACACGTATCTTGTATCATATATCTCGAATTCACTAAAAAAAAAAAGTCTCCTTTGGTTCCATGACAAGGAACTCTCAAATGGATTCCATCTTTCTTTCTTTTTTAATTGTTCAGATTGTAAAAATTTTGGTCACACGGATAGATTCCTTGTCATTAAGCGATCGGCAACTCAATAGTCAATACCAGTGGCAAAGTCTAGCTCCCTACACAAAGCCTGGTGGCTTGTGGCGGAGTCCACTAGCCTGCGACCATGGCCGAAGACTGATAATGGAGTCAGGTCGCCAACGACTTCTGCTGGCAACTGATGGTGGAGGCTAGAGACTGCTGACGGTAGGGAGTGTTGGGCCGGCGGTCAGCGGTGGAATTGAATTTTTCCGCCTTATGCTTACAAAAAGTGGAATGATATCCCAATTCTTAGTTTAGCTAGATACTCTGATTTTACGTTTTATGAGTAAATTTATTTCATGTAGAATTTCAAATCCAAACTCAGGTTTTTTTAACACATGAAAATTGGGGAATTGGAATCCTGTATCTTGAGGAATCATATGGCATTGAACCGAACGACACTAGGTACATGGCAAGGAGAGCTCACACTTAACACTCACAAATGATCATGAATAGGGAAAGGTCTTATAATTCTGTTCTAGCATTACCACGTAATAAAATTTAAAAAACTTAAGAGCAAAAGACATGAATTACCAAAAAGGCAGCACAGACTTAGGTTAAGACAAAATGAAAACAGAGTGCAACAAAAAGAAACAAAGTGAAGTACTTGACATGTCTGATAGCTTGCTCTAAATTTGGACATCCTTTTTGCGCACTGTTACTATTCCTTCCTCAACAGACTTCTTCACAAAACATTCATTTCTTCTCGTAAACAAACTTGCCCTCTAACCATTGATCTTTGAAAGGAAAGAATCTAAACTTTCTTATCCTCATTAGCTGCCTTCGTTATCACGACTTCCTTGCTTTCAAATTGAGTATAAACTTTATTGTGGGCTTTCTACCCCACTTGCTAGGAACGTGAATCATTGAAGAGAAATAACAAAGAAGAAGACATGCAAATTTTTGAAGTGTAAAACCCTTTCAAAATCAAAAAGAGCAAAATGACAAACTCCAGGGTTACAACTACAAAAAACATTGCTCCAATTTAAAGCAGGAGTTCATGGCATACATAATTATGATAGAAATTATATGTATGCTATTAGCAATAAAGCTTTGAGCTTTAATATGACTTTTCTTAGACTCTACAACTCCATCGATCTCACACTTGGATCCTAATTTTTAAAACATAAATAGTCTCTCATAGAGTTCACTTGTCTTTGTAATGCAAATTGTCCTACCGCAATGGCCCCCTCATCACTAACCATGTTAGCCAACTAAGCTAATGCACACCCTCAATTTTTCAGTAGTGACAACCTTTGTTAATGTAGTTGTTGAATTTTTTGCACCAATAATCTTTTTTGATGACAATGTCCTATCATTTGATACTTTAACTTAGTATGCCTTGCCCTTGACAAAAATAATGGATTTTTTTGCAAGACAAATAGCACTCTAGCAGTCATTGAAAAGAACACCGCTAATCTGCTTCTTGCTTGTCTTCTTCAGAAAAATTTTCAACCAAATCATCTCCTTGCTAGCTTCAAATATAGCAATATACTCCTCTTTAGTGATTGAGAGAGACACACAATTTTGAAGTCTATACATCCAAACGGTTGCAATGCCACATGAGGTAAAAACATAACTTGAGGTGTTCTTCCTATTGTCCAGGTCATCACCAAGGTCTATATCAACAAAGCATTGTAAAGTTGCACCTGACATGTCTTGTGGCTAGCTCTTAATTTGGTTTTAGTTCTATTCTCCTAGCATACTAAGTAGAACTTCATCTTTTCTCCGCACTTTCACTATTCCTTCCTCAATAGGCTTCTTCATCAAAGCATTCCTTTCTTCTCGAAGGCAAACTCACCCTCTAGCCATTGTGCTTTGAAAGGAAAGAATCTAGACTTTTTCATTTTCATTAGCTACCTTCGTCGTCAAGACCTCCTTGCTTCTAAATTGTGTCTAGGCTTTCTTGTGGGCTTTTTCCTCACTTGTTAGGACAGCGAATTGTTGGAGAGGAAAAAAAACAGAGAAGAATATACACAAATTTTTGTGTGGTAAACTCTTTCAAAATTAGAAAGGACAAAAAAACAGTGCCGCACTAGGTAACTCCTTCATAATTAGTATCAGTGTTGAAATTAGAAAGTCTAGAGCTACAACTACAAAAGATATTGCCTAATATATAGTAGGAGTCTAGAGAATACATAGTTATGATGGAAATTACATGTATGTCGTAGCAATAAAAGCTCTCAGCTTTAATATTACTTTTCTCAAACTCCACAGCTCTGTCAATCTTTCGCATAGATGTTAATCTTAAAAACATCAATAGTCTTTTATAGTCTTCCTTGTCTTTGTAACCCAAATTGTCCTAGTGTGACGGCTCCCTGTTCATTAATCATGGAAGCCAACTAAGGCAATGCATAGCTTTAATTTCTTAGCAGTGACAACCATTGTTAACATATCTATTGATATTTTGTACCATGTATCTTTTTCAAAGACAATGTCCCATCATTTATCAATTGACAAATATAATGATACTTCAACTCAATATACTTTGCTCTTGATTGAAATACTAGATTCTTTGCAAGACAATCAGAACTTTAATTGTAATTGAAAAGAACATTGCTATCCTGTTTTTTGTGTATCTCATTTTGAAAAAAATTTAATCAAATTATCTCATTGCCAACTTCAGATGTAGCAACGTACTTTGCTTCAATGGTTGGGAAAGACACATAATTCTAAAGTCTAGACATTCAAATGTATGTAGTGCCACCTGTTGACACCCTAATTTTTGTTTACATGTTTTAGTTGCTTATTTATTTTGCTTATATTTATAAAAAATTGAAATTTCGAAAATCAAAAAAAAAAAAAAGAGGGGAAATTCGGTTGGCTGGGCTGACCAGCCCAGCCTTGCCCTTTTGCTCCCATTTTATCTTAGCCCAGCCCATGTCCCTCCATTTTTTTACACATCCGGCCCATCACCTCCCCCTTGGATTCTCTCTGCTTCTTCCACGCGCGGCAGCAGGGACCTGCAAGAAGAATTAAAAAAAAAGGAAGCAAGTTGCAGCATGGGGGGATGGAGAAAGTCAGACGGCAGAGGTTAGGTCGGCAAAGTCAGGCGGCAGGAGGAGGTCAGACGGCAACAGCATGTTGCCGAGGATAAGGGCGGGGCAGCAGCAAGTCAGAGGGGGCGGGGAGCGCCAGAAAAGGAGAGGGGAGGAGGTGAGGACGGAAAAGGGGAAACCGAGGAGAAAAACGAGGGAGGAGAGGAGACCCGAGACCGAAGTGAGTGACGGAGAGAGACCGAGAGACCGAGAACGAGAGAGCAAACGCCAGAAGAGTGTTTGAACGCCGCCGGAGTCCGTTCGTCAGCCGCCGTTCGCCGTGACGCCTCGCCCGAACCAGGTAGGTCTTCTCCTAGGGGCATTTTCGGTGTTGTTTCTGCAAGGCGTCGGGCCGGAGCTCGCCCCGACTAGTTCGGGTGAGCCCCGGCCCCTGCCGTGCCTCCATTTACGTCCTTGTGCATACTAGCATGTTCATTTAGAAGCTCGGGCCCGAGTCGATTCTTGTTCAAGCCAAAAATCATTCGTTTCGACAATGCATACCCCCTGTTTGTTAAAATGCCTGAATGAAGTCCAGAATTTTTCGTCGCCGGACCCGTGCTCGGTAGCCTAGTTTCTTGGATGTTTGTTATTATATTGCGAATCCGCCCTTGCCTTCGCGTCTTTTCTTATTGTTATGACGATTTTGCATGAGTGGGCCGCGTCGAGTCGGACGGGGTGTCCCCGATTCCGGCGATGGTGAGTGTTCACGATCACCGGCAGTCGGCGGCGCTCGGCGCCGGATAGTGGGAGGACCGACGTCATGCGATGACATGGCGATTTCCCAAGGGCCGGCGAGGACTCGTCGGTCGCCGGTGTCGTCGGTCCGGGGACGGAGCTCCAAGCGAGCTGCAGCGTCGGGGGAAACACGCAGAAGAAGACGTGAAGAAGAAGACCAAAAAAAGAAAAGAAGAAACAAAAAAGATCAAAATAAAATAAAATAAGAAGAAGAAGAAGTGGCAGGCGTGCATGGGGAATGGAAGACCTGCACGGGGCGGGGGAAATCTGCAGAAGAAATATGCATGCATAAAAGAAAAAAAAAAGATTAAAAAAAGAGAGAAAAAAAAACATAAAAAATGGGAAAATGGGAAAAAGAAATAAAAAATAGAAAAATCAGAAAAAACAAAGAAGTGGCCGAAAATAGAAAGAGACAAGGGCTGGGCTGAGCAATTTTGAGTGGGCTTAGGCTAGGTGATTGGGCTGATTTTTGTAAAAAATAAATGGGCTATTTTAATTTATTTTGCTAATGGGCCATTTTAAAAGAATTTTTGACCGGGCCGTTCGGCCAGCCAGGTCGCTAGCCCAGCCCGGACCAATAGGGTCCGGGTCGGTTTAGTAGGGCCGGGTTTCCCGACCTGGCCCGAATTACCTTTTTAATAAATAAAAAAATCGAATATTTTCAAAATTCCAAAAAAATAGAAAAAATTCAGAAAAAATTCAAAAAATCAGAAAAATTGCAAGAAAAATTAGAAAATCCCTAAAAAAAAGAAAAAATACCAAAATTGAATAAGCCTTTAGGGTTTTACAATAGGGCTCTTCTCCTGTGTCTTATTTTGTCAATATTTTTGGATGTTATTTCCTTACCTTAGAACGGTTATGACAGACCTTAGTTTCCTCGAATACATTGTCGATATCTCATTAATACACAATTGAGCTAGGTACCGAAAGAGCGTTAGCCGCGTGACTAACGTAATCAAGTCCCCGACCTTAGATTCTCTGGTTACGTAGAAAGTGAGGCACGCTCCCATGCTTCGCTTGGTTTCTAGCCGACCCCAATAGGCTAGTGGCGACTCCTCATTAGAAGACTTTCACGATATCCCACGTCGCGTAGGGTATGGGCTTGGGAGAGCCCAAGTTAATTAAGGGCCGTCGGCCTAAAATTAACAATATCCCTAATCCTATTATTTTCAAGAATTTTAGGTCGCGACACCACCTAAGGTAAAAACATTACCCACGATGCTTTTCTTATTGTCCACATCACCAACAAAATCTACGTCAATAAAGCCTTATAAAGCCTTATAAAGTTATATCTGACATGTCTCATAGCTTGCTCTTAATTTGGCCTTATTCCTATTCTCTCAGCATATCAAGCAAAATTCCATCCTTTCTTTGCACTTTTACTACTCCTTCCTTGGTAAACTTCTTCATCAAAGCATTCATTTCTTCTTAAAGACAAACTCACCCTCTAGGCATTTTGATTTGAAAGGAAAGAATCTGTACTTTTTCATCCTTATTGGCTATCCTCACTATTAGGACTTCTTTGCTTCCAAATTGACTCTAAGCTTTCTTGTGTGCTTCCGCCCACTTGTTAGGAACATGAATCGTTGAAGAGAAAAAATAAAGAAGAAGACACATGAATCTTTTATGTTAAAAACCCTTTCATAATCAAAAAAGGAAAAATTACGATGCCACACCAAACAATCTCTTCACTATTAATATCAGAATCAAAATTACTAACTTCAGGGTTATAGCTACACAAGATATTATCTCAATATATAGCAGGAGTATAGGGTATACATAGTTATGATGAAAATTGCATGTATGCCACTAGTAGTAAAAACTCTAAGCTATAATATCACTTTTCTCATACTTTACAACTTTATCAATTTTCCACTTGAATGCTAATTTTCAAACCATAAATAGTCTTTCATAGTCTTTACTTGTCTTTATAACCCAAATCATCCTAGTGCGGTAGCCCCCTCATCACTAACCATTGAAGCCAACTAAGGTCATGAATTATCTCAGTTTCTCAAGGGTGGCAACATTTGCTAACGTATATGTTGGATTTTTTGTACCAAGAATCTCTTCCAATGACAATGTCTCATCATTTATCAGCTGATGAATATAATCATACTTCAACTTAGTGTGCTTTGCCCTTAATTGAAACACTAGATTTTTTCCAAGACAAATAACACTTTGACTATCACTGGAAATAACACTACTACCTGCTTCTTGCCTATCTCCTTTAGAAATTTTTTTTGACTAAATCATCTCCTTGCCAATTTAGATATGACAATATACTCTGCTTCAAAGGTTGAGAGACACAGTTTTCAAATCTAGAAATCCAAATGATTGCAATGCCAACTAAGGTAAAAACATAACCCAAGATGCTTTGTCTATTGGTCAAATTACCACCAAGACCTACATCAACAAAGTTTTGTAAATTCAACATGTCTAGTAGCTTGCTTTTAATTTGGCCTTGTTGACACCCGAATTTTTGCTTATATGTTTAAATGCCCATTTATTTTGCATATATAAATATAGATTAATTTATAGAGAAGATAAAAAAAAAAAAAAAAGCATTTTCGGGTGGGCTGGCTCAGCCCAGCCCACTTTTATTTCTTTCTTTCCTAGCCCACCTTCTCCTCTTCCTTTTTCTTTTCTTTTGGCCCAACCCATCCCCCTCCTTCTCTTTTCCTTGGCCCGGCCCGGTCTCATCTCCTTTTCTCTTCTCCCTCTTCGCACGTGAACAGGAGCATGCAAGAGGGGCAACAGCAGCACAGAGNGATTCCCTTGCTGCATTGTCACGCGGCCATTGGAGGGGCGGAGAAACGGTTATGCGAGGGATCGACGAGCAGGAGAGGGGGGCGATTCTGCAAGGAAGAGAAGAAGAGGGAGCAGCGAAGAAAAACCAGAGAGGAAAGAGGGGAAAGAGAGAAAAAAGAAAGGAGAGAAAGGAGAGACCGGAAAGGAGAGGGAGGGACGGACGCCATCACCGTTCGACCACCCCCGACGCCGCTCATGCACCATCTCCCATCGTAGGTCGCGCCCAAGACCGCCGCCCGTGCTACCCCACGACGGAGAAAGATCTGAGAAAAAAAGGAGAAGATGATGGCCTGAGCAGACAACGAGCAGGGAGAGAAAACGCAAAGAAAAAAACGAGAAGAGAAAAATGAGAAAAGAAAGGGGCGGACCTGAGAAGAGGAAGAGAGAAAGCAGAAGAAGGGAGACGCGCTCAGCAACCCGCCGCCGCCCTCGGCAACTCTAACCCGAACCAAGTAGGTTCCACTCCTCGCGATTTCTGTTCTGCTTGGTGAGGAGGCGGGCCGGAGCTCGCGCCGACCAGTTCACGCGAGCCCCAGCCCTTACCCCACTTTTATCTTACTTTTGCTTCCCTTAGAAGCTGTGTCCGAAGACCCTAGAGTGCATCCTAAGCTCGGTTGAGCCGAAAACTTCCATTTCGATAGTGCCCGGTAGGTGTTCGACGAAATGCGTCAATGAGATCCGAAATTTGTGCCCCTCGATAATCTGTGGTTTTTATGAATGTTTGATCGTTTATTGTCTATTCTCATGTTCCCTTGGTATTATAGCCATTTTCATGAAGTTTCCACGCATTTTTGGGTCGAAAAGGGACATTTTTGGTTTTCCGGCGACGGCAAGTTTTCGGGATCGCCGGAAGTCATCGCCGGCGACGTCTGGCGCCGGCTGGATAGAACAGCCGACGCCCGACGACACGACGATCCCTTTTAGACCGATGAGGACCTGCGGCGGCGTCGACAGTGGCGTGGATAGAGCTCACGCAGGTTTCCGGCGAACCTCCGGCGCGCCTCAACCTTGCGAAGAAGAAGACTAGAAAATTCCAATAAAAAAAATGAGAAAAAGAAAAAAAGGAAAAGGGGCCAGGCCGAAAGTTTGAATGAAAGGGGGCTGGGCTGGTTTATTATTTTCGAATGGGCTAGACCAAGTTTGGGCTGAAATTTTAGAAATAGAATTGGAGATGGGCTCTTTTAATTTCTTTTCATCATGGGCCATTTTAAAAGATTTTTGACCGGGCCGTTCGGCCAGCCCGGTCGTTGCTCCGGCCCGGCCCGATAGGGGCCGGGTCAGTTTAGTAGGGCCGGGTCTTCCGACCCGGTCCGAATCACTTTTTAATTAATAAAAAAAATCCAAAAATTTCAAAAAAATCAAAAAAATTTAAAAAAAAATTTAAAAAAAAATTTCGAAAATTCAGAAAATGCATGGAAAAATTCAGGAATCTGGAAATTTCGAAAACAAATATTTTTATTTTATTTTATTTTCGAAAATATTAAAATATTAAAAAAAATTCCAAAAAAAAAATAGTAATGAATGATTTTCTTAAATTTTCAGAAAATTCAGAAAATATCAAAAAAAAAAACCTTAAAAGCTTGTTTTTTTTTTAATTTCGGAAAATTCGGAAAATATTAAAAAATACTAAAAATATTAAAAAATTCAGAAAAATTCAAAAAATCCAGAAAAATCAGAAAAAATTGCAAAAATTCAGAAAACCCTTAAAAAAGAAGAAAGACCAAAATTGAATAAGTCTTAGGGCTTTACAATAGGCTTTTTTGAATAGCTTGCCAAGACCACACTAATACACAATCAAGTTATGTACCGAAATGGCGTTAGTCGCATGACTAACGTAATCAAGTCCCCGACCCTAGACTCTCTAGTTGCGTAAATAGTGAGAGACGCTCCCATGTCTCGCTTGGTTTCTAGTGGACCTTAATAGATTAGTGGCGATTCCTTGTTTGAATATTTTTGTGAATATCCCACGTCGCGCGGGGTATGGGCTTAGGAGAGTCCAAGTTAATTAAGGGCCGTCGGCCCGAAATTAACAATACCCCTAAACCTATTATTATTATTTTCAGAAAAATTTAATTTTAGGTCGCGACAGCTTGGCGACTCCACTGGGGATTGGTTCCGAACCTTAGAGGACTTAGGTCTAATTTGCTTGATTGTGTGTTATTTAATGTGTTTCTTTGGCAGCGCATTCGAGAAGGCGAGGTAAGTCCATTAACCTCGTGTTAAATGTTGGTGCAGGATTGGAGTAATAAGGGGTGGAGTGTTTGTTAACACTTTGTTTTGTAGGGTGGCGAATGTGAATGAGTGTATAGTTAAATCTTTGAAGTGTTGGTTGCTATATAAATTGTTGTGCATGTCTCCCTTACATGGCACTACACTTTAGCACACACAACCTGCCGCTGGACTTGGGCCGCATTAGGATCACTTAGGATGGTGTTGAGATGGATACCACTCCGACTACCACCATGTAGTACGAGTTGCCCATCTCAATTCCGAAATTCTTCTGACGTTGAGAGCTTCCACCCCGGTTGCAACCGCGCATCACGGGTCGACTCTTTGACAAAGCCGGAGTCATGGGAACCCCGACCCAACCGTGACCATGCTGGTTCAGTCCGGTAATCCCGTGGCTTCATTTGAGCTGTCTAGAATAGAAATCGACCCACAGTCTCATGCGCATGTCTATGCGATTGAAAAAAAAGAAAAAATGGAAAAAGAAAAAAACCATCGCCAATGGTAAAAATGATTTCTCCCTTTACTTATTCATTTTTTATTGAAATTTTCATTTTTGAAATTTGCGGAGATTAATCGAATGCCCTCAGTGTAGGCTTCTAATTGGGAAAATTGGCAATTACCCTTAATAAGCAAACATTCAGTGTCAATTTCAAAAATCATTAATTTAGCCCTGCACAACGGATGATTTTGTCATAGTTTCTAATCATGGGCTTAAAGTCATATCTTGTCAAAAAAAAAAAATCTTCAAATTCATGATTTTATTTTGGGGCACAAAAAATTTGAAATCATACCTTTAATCAAATTCTTTCCCTTTCACATTTTGGGGTTGAAAATTCAAATCACATTTTGTGTATAAATTTCTCAAAATAAAAATCACCTCATTTTGGCAATAGTGAAAGCACAAATCATTCTTTCAAAATTAATGCCACATTTTGCATATGAAACTTTTGGGAATAGAGTGGGCATTCGATTGATAATTGCATATTGATATTTCAATGATGTCTCCTCTTACAATCAAATCTTGGCAAAATATTGAAATCCTGTAATAGGAGTTCTGGGGCATGTGTCATCGCCTCGATCTCATTGTAAGAGGCGACCTCATTGGAAGATCATTTTCTCATTCACATACTGACATTCTTCTTCTTCTTGCAGATGTGTGACGGCCATCCTTCGAACTTTCCTTACTTGACCGTACCAAGAAATTGACATTGTTAGGATGAGAATTGTTACTCATAGGAGTGTATTGTATTTCCTTTGTGTCTTTACTGTTTTTATGGATGATGTCTTCAATTCCAAGTTAATCATAAACCCAAGTGACTCATTTTTTTGGGTAAAGAACTTCACGTTTGTAAACATTCTTTGACTTCGAAGGCAATTCGGAAGTTGGTGTATTATATTGAATTTCCATAAGTTTCTGAAAGTCAATGTATTATGTTCCTCATGTGTTCGTCCTTTGCAGGGAACCACAAGAAAGATAACCTAGGATGGTAAAGTTGTGATCGTTCCAATGGAATCAATTTATTCCGAAACTGATTTGTTCATACATTTTCCTGCAGGAGAGAACTAAACAATTTTGACATTGACATTTGAAGTAGATCACAAGCAAATATTCTCACAAGTCTTGATCTTGGAATCCAAAAAAATGAGAGTCCAACTTTGATATTGATTTCTTCAGAAACTCGCACTCATGAATTCAAACGACACTTTTGACGCATCGCCTTCTATCATGTCCCAAATCTTTGAAGCTATCAGATATATAGCATTAAGGGTTGGAAAGATCACTGACTAGATTGCATTTGATCAGTTTCTTGTGACGGGAGTTCACTGCCTCAGAGACTCATAGCTTGTTCAAGCCTCAAGACAGCATCGTGCCTCATCAAAGAACAGGTCTTGTGAGATGCCATTCAATGTTAACGTCCCCAATGAGAGAAGAATTTTTCTCATTGGTCCTATTCATAATTTGGGTAAAGTCATTGCGCGCTAATATACTCAGTATAGCTTGCTGGATTTTTGGGCTTTTATCTTCATGATCTTGCACATGATTGATTGGAAAAGTTCCCATGGTCGAGAGAAAATTAGTGCAATTACGGTGTCCTCTTGAATGGTAGTTGTCAACAAAGACGTCCACTTCTAGAGGGTCAATGTACCTAGACGATCTCTCCATAGATGGAAATGAATATACTCAGATTACTGCTATTGGTCGAGAAGCGACCATTTAAGAACACATTACATGGGAGGTTCATGATTCCTCACTCATTGAAACTGAAAATCAATCCTTGATGAGAACCCAAAGTGCCTCAAGCATGTGTTGAAGCTTTGCTGGTGCCAATCTTCCACGGAGGCTAAATGAAGCCAAGTTATGTTCCAGGAAATTCCTTTATTTGGAGGTCGAATGCCAACATCATTAAACTTTTGACGAGCTTTATCCATCGATGACTCACTTGCTCGTGAATTGGCATCACCAATGCATCTATCATATTTGTGTGTTGCTTCGAACCATGTCATGGGGAAGATTAACCATACGAAGTCGCCTTGCTAAGAGACATCGAAGCTTTGTTATCTGCTTTTTCGCAAGGAAATGAGGCAAAACCTTCAAATATCAAACCAGTCCGTCGATTGCTTTGCATGATGAGACAAAGGAAGGGAATTGTCAAGTATTCGAAAAGAAGACAGTTTGAGCACCAAGTTTTATAATGTTTGAACAAGGCAACAAGGCATTCTCAAACCTAGTTGATCATGAGCGATGAAAAATTCGAACGAGACGAAGATTCGCTGATCCAACATGATAGAGCTATAGGTGGCAAAGTTATTCTAACTTCGGTAAATTTGAATGAAACAAAAGCCCATCAAATGAGCATGACAAGGCACAAGATTTCAACATGTGCCAAAGCAAGATATGGTGAAGCTTAATTACATGTCTTAATGTAAAAGACATTGAAGCAGCATTTGACTCTGGGGCAATATCTCCTCTTCCTCACCAATGATGCATGTTGGGGCAAAAATTCATTACAAAAGGATGTATCGTTCCTAAATTGAGCCCTAATTAAATAGGGAGATAACACAATTCATTTTCTTTTGTCGCAGGGTGATCATCAACACAAGTCACTCAAAGCATAGTAAATCGCACCCATGAAGCATGATGAAATGGAGTCAATCAATTCAATGCCAAAAGGATGTATCATTCTTAAATTAGTCCAATTCAATGTTGGAATGCAAATAACACGTCCCATCTTTTGTAGGAAAATATGCGCATTGACTGCAGGAATAGTGTCTTCCACCAAAGAAGCACGTTAAAGCTCAATCATCCATTTTGATGTAAAGGATGTATTTCGTTCCTAAATGATTTCCAATTGAGTGTGGAAATAACATGCCCAATCATTTTCTTCACAGGCGATAAATGGGGCAAAGCATCCAAGAAGTAATGCCCTCAAATGTCACGGCATAAATGCTCATACCTGAAAAGCAAAAGCACATGAAGGGTAAATTGTATCGATTCCAATTGCTCATGTTGATGTTGTCTCTAAAATGATCCATTTTTCCTTTGATAGGGAAACATCAAATGCACAAAAAGAAAGATGCCAAAAAATGCAAGTGAAGGGTAATTTGGGGTCGGTACCGAGTTTCCCCCCTACTGTACAGTTCCCTGGTCGATTCTAATACAACTTACCTTACCAAAAAAAAAAAAGGGTAATTTGGGGTTGCCAAATATCCAAGAGGACGATGTTGGCACTTGAGTGATAAATACGAGTGAAGAGTAATAGTGTATTGTTTCCAATTTTTCAATCTCTAAGGATTCTTGCACTAACACTTTCCTTCATATTTTTTTATAGGGTTACTATGTTGCCCCGTTGCAGGTAACTACCCTTCTTCTCAAAATCAAAAAAAAAAAATTGAGAATTTTCGTCCAAAAAAAAATTCCGCATTTTACTTGGAGCAAGTAAAAAGAAAAAAAAATAAAAAAAAAAAGATGAAAATTGAAAAAATGAATTTTTCACAAAGTTTTTGAGCATTGTTTTTTATCTCAAAATTGTATGTCTGTTTGATGGATCACTCATTTTGAATCAAAATTCCTCATGGAGATTAATCTACTTAGATGATCTCGACCAAATGAAATTGAGATGTTTAATCATGCCAAGCAAGAAATGCTTAGGACGATGAAAGGCAATCAATTCTCAAACACGTCCTTCAAACACTGTGAGAATTGAGTGAAAAAAAAACCTATGTCGTTTAAGGACAAAGGAGTCATTCGCAATTGGTACATGGATCAAGATGAAAAGAGACATTTCTTTTCTCTATCTTACATACCACAGGTGACCATAGTCAGCCCCTTTGAGCCTTAAATGTGAAGAAGTCAAAAATACCCCTGTCAAGAACCACCCCACAATGGGGCAAATTTGGAAGTTTTTGTTGACATCGTATGGTGAAAAAATGAGAAAGACTTCATTGCTTTCACTTGCATTAATCTTTTTGTGGTATTTTCAGGTGAATTCTTATGAAGCTTGAAACATCCCGAGGTGAAGAAGAGCATTCTTTTCTCTATCCAAGCACTGATATTCTTTGCTTAAACCAAGTTGAGCCTGATTGTTCATTTCTAAAACCCAAGTGGTGATTATTTCCCCATATTGGGGCAGGGCACATGATTGACCAATACGGTTGGCATTTTATGTGAAAATGTGAAAAAAAAAAAAAAAACCTCGAAAGTCCTAAAAGCTCAAAAAGTTCAAAAGAGCAAAGTCCAATGAAAATTAAGGGGCTTGAAAAAGCAGTGTGCCTGATAAAAGCAAGGCCAATGCCCGTGAAATTAAAAAAAAAAGATTTAAATCAGGGGCAAAAAAAAAAAACTCCTATGTAAAAAAAAAATTTGTCAAATTCAAAATGCTTGCATCGAAAAAAATCATTGTAAATGCAAAGAAAAAATTGAAAAGGGCAAAGCTCTTGTTTGATTAGTCAAAGGACTTTCGAGACAAATCAAATTACAAAAGTCGAATTCCTTCAAAAAGATTGAGTGATCTCATGATGATACCATGATAATCACCAACTTTTAAATCCCTTTTTGTCAAAAGTTCTGAGCCTTTTGAGCCCTAACCAAACCAACATTACAACCCTTCCCGAAGTCTCTTCAGATTGGGATGATTCAGGTGAGAATGAGGATTTTCCAAAGCTATCGCTTAAAGAAGTGGGAACAAAGTTGTCTTGTCTCATCTTGAGGTTTCTTGACTTGTAAACCTGGGGAAGATGTTGGCAGATAATTATTTCGTTTCATGACCAATGATGCTTATCATTTGCTAAAACCATGACCAAACCTACATTACGATCCTTCTGAAAGACCTTTTGGATTGGTCAAGATGTATTTATTGCGAATGATTCTCAAATCCTTCGACATTAGAAATGTGAGGTAAATTGAGTGATCAAATCACTTCCCACATGAATTGATGGGATCAAATAGCGCTTTCTTGAGAGCATGTGATAAGCCCTTTCTAACTAAGAACTCTTGCTTGGCATACTTAATAAACCTCTTTCATGAGTATGATCATTCTGATATGATTTTTCTTTTAAAGGGATTTGATGATTAATGATACCTTTCAAGCTGATACCAAAAAATCAAAAAAAAAAAAAATCAAATCAAAAAAATCAAATGTTTCAATATGATCGGACTTAGCTTGATTTGATCATGAAATTAATGCTACAATGTTGCGAATGCATTTTTCTGATATTGTCTCTAATGAAATTTGCTCAAGTTGAATTTGACAGGTTCACTCATTGAAACCATGCAATTTCTAAAATGGTTCGTGGGTCCTCCTTAAACCCTATGGTTCATGGTCAACTGGAAAACCATGAAATTTTCATAGGGTTTGTGGGTCTTCCTTAAAACCACATGGTTCGTGGGTCCTCCTTAAACCACATGGTTCATGGTCAACCGAAAAACCATACAATTTTCATAGGGTTTGTGGGTCTTCCTTAAAACCACATGGTTCGTGGGTCCTCCTTAAACCACATGGTTTATGGTCAACCGGAAAACCATGCAATTTCTAAAATGGTTCGTGGGTTCTCCTTAAACCACATGGTTCATGGTCAACCGGAAAACCATGAAATTTTCATAGGGTTTGTGGGTCTTCCTTAAAACCACATGGTTCGTGGGTCCTCCTTAAACCACATGGTTCATGGTCAACCGGAAAACCATGCAATTTCTAAAATGGTTCGTGGGTCCTCCTTAAACCACATGGTTCATGGTCAACCGGAAAACCATGCAATTTTCATAGGGTTTGTGGGTCTTCCTTAAAACCACATGGTTCGTGGGTCCTCCTTAAACCACATGGTTTATGGTCAACCGGAAAACCATGCAATTTCTAAAATGGTTCGTGGGTCATCCTTAAACCACATGGTTCATGGTCAACCGGAAAACCATGAAATTTTCATAGGGTTTGTGGGTTTTCCTTAAAACCACATGGTTCGTGGGTCCTCCCTAAACCACATGGTTCATGGTCAACCGGAAAACCATGCAATTTCTAAAATGGTTCGTGGGTCCTCCTTAAACCACATGGTTCATGGTCAACCGGAAAACCATGAAATTTTCATAGGGTTTGTGGGTTTTCCTTAAAACCACATGGTTCGTGGGTCCTCCCTAAACCACATGGTTCATGGTCAACCGGAAAACCATGCAATTTCTAAAATGGTTCGTGGGTCCTCCTTAAACCACAT